>OW240920.1:97729073-97770366 GCA_933207985.1 Pelobates cultripes | reverse complement strand
CAATATTAGATAGATTCAAACATGGCACGGTCTTCGTAGTGGGTGTTTTTAACTGTGTACCTGATCGTCATTATGATAAACGCTTAAGTAAAGGGAAAAGAATACCAAGAAATGAACTTAATAAGGCTGCAAGATTTCACCGGATATTATCAACTAATGCTCTATATGACATATGGAGAACTTATCACCCCAAAGAAAGGGACTATACTTACTTCAGCAAGTCTTATTGTACATATTCAAGAATCGATCTAATGTTAACTGACAGTGCCATCCTAGAAAGAGTAAAACATTCCAATCTAACACGTGTAATGTATCACCGGAAATTAAATGGTGTGCATTCAAAAGCGTAATCAAGGGCCATCTAATAAATATGGGCAGTCAGAAAAAAGAAAAAATCCTAGCGCAGCTTTATATATTATTGGCCGACTACAACAAAGTGAATTAAAACTTCACGTCTAAAGTAACATCTGCAAAAACTATTAAAATAGAAAACACAATTAATGAACAAGTTCTCAAAAGAATGAATGAAAATCTGGAAACCTTGCAAGCATATTTCTACTATAGAGGCAACAAAGCCAATAGACTATTATCGAATAAAGTAAAGGTGAGACGAACAAGTTCCCTTATAAAAAAAAAATCAAGCAAGCGCAAGAGATTCTCCGGGCCCCCAAAGCTATAAGCTTAGCCTTTGAAAATATCTACCAGAAATTAGATAATCTTTCAGATAATTCCTCCAATGACATGCGAAATTATTATTTTCAAAATAAGAAGCTACCGCATTTAAATTCCTTACAACTTAAACTACTGAATAAAAAAATAACACTAAATGAAACAATGGCAGTAATAAACACCATGAAAAGGAACAAAGCCTCTTGCCCAGATGGCTTTCTTGATTTATTCTATCATCTTTACAAGGAAACACCTACACCCAAATTGGTAGATTGTTTCAAATCTTTCATGAATTCAGGGTCAGTGTCCAACAAAATGCTAAAGGCAAACATTACACCTATCTTGAAACAACACAAGGACCCAGAAGAATTAGCAAGCTATAGACCAATAGCTCTACTAAACATAGACTGTAAGATCTATGCAGCCATTTTAATAGACAGAATTAAGAAAGTAATCCCAAGTGACCAAGTAGGGTTAATCCCAGGAACATCTCCCACAAATCACATTAGGAAAATGTTCAATAAATATCAAAGTATCCATTCCTCTAAGACTCCTTTTCTCACATTTGCTCTCAGTGGAGCAAAGGCCTTCGATAGAGTCAATTTGAACTTTATCAGATCAACTCTAACAGCTTTTGGTTTTCAAGGGAAAAAAAATTCAGCAGTAATGACATTGTATGCTTATCTATCCAACAGAATAGTAAGCTCTGGTATACAGTCAGATTGGTTCGCAATATCAAATGGCACTAGCTAGCAATGTCCACTTTCTCCCTATACATCTTAGCCACAGAGCCCCTGGCCCATGAGATCCAAGCCAATCTGGAAATACAGGGATTCAAAACAGAAAACATAGAACTCAAAATCAGCCAATATGCTGATGATACACTGCTGACTCTTTCCGAACCTATTAATTCAGTGAACGAGGTAATGACAGTAATCCGACATCATAGCTCTATTTCAAATTACAAACTAATTGTAGAGAAGACGATTGCAATGTCTATGTATATAAATAAAGACATACTCAATCACCTGAACGAGAAATTTGGTTTTAAATGGGAAAAGAAGACATATAGATATTAAGGTATTAATATTACTAATCAACCATCTAATTTAATGGAGGCCAATTTTCTACCCTTATTAAGAGAAACAAATCAAAATCTGAAGCGATGGAGAGCACTGGAAATATCCTGGTGCGGCAGACTTAATACCATCAAATCTTATGTCTATCCCAAATTTATTTATCTATTAAGGAACTATTCCATTCCCATAGTTAAAATTGCTTAACAAAGCATTCAGCAATTTCAGAATAGAGCCAGTATACTCTTTTAATAAGAATATGGAGAGTCTCTTATTTTTGCACAGATTACGGTAACCAATTTGAACCTATCACACATTATAAAGAAACATCTACCTGTGTTAAAGTTGTATCCATTTTATAGAAGGATCTGCAATGCAAATTCCAAAGCTCAATATGGAGAGCTAAATCTCTCGAGTCCCTGTTATCTCCTAGTATTTTTCTTTCGAACAGACCACAAATAATGGGAACATGGTTAAATTGCAAGGGCATGTTTAGGTGTGGTCAAAAAAGATGTAATTATTGCATTTTTACTAATAAAAGCACACATTTTGTATCTTCTGATACGAGCATTAAATTTGAAAGCAGAGACGTGTTAATTGTTCTACAAAGGGAGTCATTTATCTTATTACTTGCAAAAATTGGAAGAAACAATATGTGGAACAAACAAAATGAAAATTGAAAGTAAGGATATCAGAGCATGTCCAAAGTATTAAATCAGATACAATAAAGCAAACTACAGTATCAAGACACTTTCGATTCTGCACAACTCTGCAGAGTTTAAATGTGGAATGCTATACCAATTACATCTTTAGACACTAAGTGAATGAAAGTCTAATAGTTATTGTGCCTCTGCTTGAAAATACAACTGCATAGTTATTCCCCCTTTAATTAAATGGTAGGGATCCCTTTAAATGAAAGTGCTTTATTTCATGACAATATTTTTTTATTCCATGTGTTTAATAATCTAACAAATTAATGCATTTTCTGGATGGTTACTCTTTGTGTTTTATCTTTGTGAGACCATACCATGTATATACAATAGCATTTAATTAATCCTCTATTACAGTCAATGTGGTTTGTTACAATCCATTCACATATGTTTAGTACTAATGGCCCCCTTTAAGAAAAAGAATAGAATAAGATAAATTGCTTTAACTGATTTTCCTTTTTATCTTATTTCATTTATCATTTTTCTATCCCCTCTTTCTTTCTTAATTTTTCTATTTTCTAATTTCCTTTATTTGTGTGTCTCTCATTATCAAGTTGTATTATTATCTTTTGGAAGGAATTTTCTCTTTCTGTGCATCACTTTAATTCACATTAATCTGGAAAATATAGTGAGTTTGTTTACCCACACCTAAGGGACATCTCCCATGCCCTTAGAATTAAATTTTGGAATTTATTTCAGTTATTATGGCTAGTTTACTACATCCCATTTAGAATATAGTTTAGGTGTTCTTCCATTTCCCCTATCCTTTTTTTGGATTTTGTGGGAGGACATTAGGAGTTTCTCCAGGTGTATCATTCCGGCATTTTAAGGATGCATTCTGTGCAAGTTGCAATCATGCAAAGATGTGGGCTCTTATCAATTTAAGAAGACTGATTTTGGATAGTTACCTCCTATATATTTTCTGGAATTTTCTTTTTAAGCCCATGTTTAGAAAGCACCAAGGAAGGCATGATACCATAACTTTTTGGCATGCATACTTTTTTATCAAAAAATTTGCACTCTTTTCATATACATAATTTTTCTGTGGATTATTTGGGATTATCTATGTGCGCGGAGCTACATAAACCTATATCTCAGATTTCTCAAATATTAACACACTTCTAGGGCACTGACAGAGTACAATGTTTTGTCTCCGAGTGACTAAGGGACTTTGGTCACCCGAAGCTGGAATAAAGTTTTAAAATAATATTTTGATATTGAAATATAAAAAAAAAAAATTACCTCATGATACCTCAATGATTTTACCTCTTCTATCAAAGAGGGAGATCTTGAAAATCTAGAGGCCACAGAGGGCAAGCTGTAACACAGGGGTTTTGAACTACATCTCCCTTGATGCTTTGCCAGCATTATGGCTGTAAGAGCATTATGGTGAGATGTAGTCCAAAACATCTGGAGGGCTGAAGGTTCCCCATCCCTGCTGTAACACAACCTTTCTATAGGAAGTTTGATTCCTTCACTTCCTTTTCAAACTGAGTGGCAGACACCCATATTCTCTACAGCTGGTCACAAGTCAGATCACAGGACACACTTGAAAACAAGAGAAATCTCAATGCATCTTTTCTGGTAAAATATTTTATAAATAAATATTTTATAAATAAATAAATCTATGGATTGTCAACATGATCAAGGTTTACTAAATAGATTTCTATTAGTGGTCAATATGGATAATAATGCCAATATGGTTGACTTACTCATGAAAATACAGTTTGGCCAAACCATTTTTTCCCCCCAAAAAAATAGTGAACTTTTCATTACACCCAAATTTCGGTCATATGCTGGACTGGCACAGTAGACTTTTTGAGCTAGGTTCCTTTGTAAAGGCAGCACAGGGAAGATGCAAGATTCCCATATCAATTAATGCAAGAGAAGAACATGATGGTTTAAACAAATAGACACATGGAACAGGAAGCATCCATATACTCTGATACCAGTCTGCTTGATTGGGGAGTGAAGCACATTCCAGATATATTACCACAGGAGGGAAAGACACAATTTATTATTTAATGGTAGATGTTTGAATGTCACATTATGCTTTATGATTAAAAAACACTGTAGGCACCATATCCACTTTAATGGATTGACATACACTGCTCAAAAAAATAAAGAGAACACAAAAATAACACATCCTAGATCTGAATGAATTAAATATTCTTCTGAAATACTTTGTTCTTTACATAGTTGAATGTGCTGACAACAAAATCACACAAAAATAAAAAATTGGAAATCAAAATTTTCAACCCATGGAGGTCTGGATTTGGAGTCACACTCAAAATTAAAAATGGAAAAACACACTACAGGCTGATCCAACTTTGATGCAATGTCCTTAAAACAAGTCAAAATGAGACTCAGTAGTGTGTGTGGCCTCCACGTGCCTGTATGACCTCCCTACAAAGCCTGTGCATTCTCCTGATGAGGTGGCGGATGGTATCCTGAGGGATCTCCTCCAAGACCTGGACTAAAGCATCTGCCAACTCCTGGACAGTCTGTGGTGCAACGTGATGTTGGTGGATGGAGCGAGACATGATGTCCCAGATGTGCTCAATTGGATTCAGGTCTGGGGAATGGGCGGGCCAGTCCATAGCATCAATGCCTTCATCTTGCAGGAACTGCTGACACACTCCAGCCACATGAGGTGTAGCATTGTCTTGCATTAGGAGGAACCCAGGGCCAACCGCACCAGCATATGGTCCCACAAGGGGTCTGAGGATCTCATCTCGGTACCTAATGTCAGTCAGGCTACCTTTGGCGAGCACATGGAGGGCTGTGCAACCCCCCAAAGAAATGCCACCCCACACCATTACTGACCCACTGCCAAACCGGCCATGCTGGAGGATGTTGCAGGCAGCAGAACGTTCTCCACGGCATCTTCAGACTCTGTCACATCTGTCACATGTGCTCAGTGTGAACCTGCTTTCACCTGTGAAGAGCACAGGGCGCCAGTGGCGAATTTGCCAATCTTGGTGTTCTCTGGCAAATGCCAGAGGTCCTGCACGGTGTTGGGCTGTAAGCACAACCCCCACCTGTGGACGTCAGGCCCTCATAGAGTCTGTTTCTGACCGTTTGAGTAGACACATGCACAACGGACGGGCCAGTCCATAGCATCAATGCCTTCGTCTTGCAGGAACTGCTGACACACTCCAGTCACATGAGGTGTAGCATTGTCTTGCATTAGGAGGAACCCAGGGCCAACCGCACCAGCATATGGTCCCACAAGGGGTCTGAGGATCTCATCTCGGTACCTAATGGCAGTCAGGCTACCTTTGGCGAGCACATGGAGGGCTGTGCAACCCCCCAAAGAAATGCCACCCCACACCATTACTGACCCACTGCCAAACCGACCATGCTGGAGGATGTTGCAGGCAGCAGAATGTTCTCCACGGCGTCTCCAGACTCTGTCACATCTGTCACATGTGCTCAGTGTGAACCTGCTTTCATCTGTGAAGGGCACAGGGCGCCAGTGGCGAATTTGCCAATCTTGGTGTTCTCTGGCAAATGCCAAACATCCTGCACAGTGTTGGGCTGTAAGCACAACCCCCACCTGTGGACGTCGGGCCCTCATAGAGTCTGTTTCTGACCGTTTGAGCAGACACATGCACATTTGTGGCCTGCTGGAGGTCATTTTGCAGGGCTCTGAGAGTGCTCCTCCTGTTCCTCCTTGCACAAAGGCAGAGGTAGCGGTCCTGCTGCTGGGTTGTTGCCCTCGTACGGCCTCCTCCACATCTCCTGCTGTACTGGCCTGTCTCCTGGCAGCACCTCCATGCTCTGGAAACTACGCTGACAGACACAGCAAACCTTCTTGCCACAGCTTGCATTGATGTGCCATCCTAGATGAGCTGCACTACCTGAGCTACTTGTGTGGGTTCTAGACTCCGTCTCATGCTACCACTAGAGTGAAAGCACCACCAGCATTCAAAAGTGACCAAAACATCAGCCAGGAAGCATAGGATGAGAAGTGGTCTGTTGTCACCACCTGCAGAACCACTCCTTTATTGCGGGTGTCTTGCTAACTGCCTATAATTTCCACCTGTTGTCTATCCCATTTGCACAGCAGCATGTGAAATTGGTTGTCACTCAGTGTTGCTTCCTAAGTGGACAGTTTGATTTCAGAGATGTGTGATTAACTTGGAGTTACATTGTGTTGTTTAATCACTTTATTTTTTTGAGCAGAGTAGTTATGCCAGCTGAGGTCTTGGACGTCCATGTTCCTGATGCCAGTTCCTTGCACCACTTTTGGTAGGAACTAACCATTGCATACTGGGAACAACCCACTAGACTTACAGTTTTAGAGAAGCTCAGACATAGTCATCTAGCCATCGCTATTTGTCCCTTATCAATGTCATTCAGATATTTTCGCATGCCCATTTTTCCTGCTGCAAACACATGAAATTCAAAAACTGACTGTTCAGTTGCTGCCTAATATAGTCCACCCCTTGACAGATGCCACTGTAGGAATAAAAGCAATGTTATTCACTTCACTTTTTAGTGGTTTTAATGTTATGGCTTATAAATGTAAGCGTCAGAGTGTAAATTATAACAGCTATTAATTGGCAAAGCATGTCAATCTGGATGATTGGTTTTTGGTATGTAAAAAAACAGAGTGCTGAGCAGAATTATTTCAGAGAACACTGGCATATAATTACAAAGATTGTACTTGCATACATACTGCCATTTTATATACACAAACATCAACATTCGCTAGCACAACACACAATAACACTGACATTGTACAAAACAAATCTGACATGCACTCACACTGATAATGCATGCATTCTTACACACAGATACATCACACATAAACAGTGACATGAATTACACTGACATTATATACACAGATCGCAGATTGAAAGCTGAATATACACTTAAGTGCTATGTACCTTGTGTGTAGTAACAAACAAAAGGTAACTCATTTACACACGATGTGTAATCCAATCCTTTGTCATCACCTTGCAAAATATGGCATCCTTTGGATTGTCCTAAAAAGAGGTAAAAACACACTTATAAAATGAAAGCAAGTTCTTAGCATGAGTAATTTGAATGAATAGTTAAAATATGGATGAAATTGATTTTGCTTCTGTGGAAGTAACAACTCTGGCAATCAGAGTTCGGTCTGCTGGTGCCTCAATGACCACTAGTTTTGTCCAAAAATTTTAAAGGTTTTAACTACAACTGAGATGGTGCTCAGAGTCTAAATGCACATATCTGGTACATTTGATAGTGGCATCTACATGGCTCCTTTAACTTGCTTTATTCAAATCAGTAATATACAAAACACAACGAGGGAACCAGCTGATTGTCTAAATGAAGATAAATAAAAAGAGGTATAGTGTAATACAGTTTTACAATATTAACACTGCGCAATATAAAATGCACTCACAGGATATTGGACAGTTCAGGCATATATGGTGCCACCCCTGATGATATGGGGGGCTAGAGAAATCCCCTGGACACTTCCACTCAAAATGCAGGACTCCAGGTGAAGATATGAAAAAAGCGGCTTTAATTGTATAAAAATATAAAATAGATACAAATAAAGGACCTTTATTTGTATCTATTTTATATTTTTATACAATTAAAGCCGCTTTTTTCATTAGGACCTTTATTTGTATCTATTTTATATTTTTATACAATTAAAGCCGCTTTTTTCATATCTTCACCTGGAGTCCTGCATTTTGAGTGGAAGTGTCCAGGGGATTTCTCTAGCCCCCCATATCATCAGGGGTGGCACCATATATGCCTGAACTGTCCAATATCCTGTGAGTGCATTTTATATTGCGCAGTGTTAATATTGTAAAACTGTATTACACTATACCTCTTTTTATTTATCTTCATTTAGACAATCAGCCGGTTCCCTCGTTGTGTTTTGTATATTCTTGTGTTCAAGTTGATTGCTGGCTGGGAGCGATCTGAGGGAGGCTGCATTCACTAACCGGACCTTTATTTGTATCTATTTTATATTTTTATACAATTAAAGCCGCTTTTTTCATATCTTCACCTGGAGTCCTGCATTTTTGAGTGGAAGTGTCCAGGGGATTTCTCTAGCCCCCCATATCATCAGGGGTGGCACCATATATGCCTGAACTGTCCAATATCCTGTGAGTGCATTTTATATTGCGCAGTGTTAATATTGTAAAACTGTATTACACTATACCTCTTTTTATTTATCTTCATTTAGACAATCAGCTGGTTCCCTCGTTGTGTTTTGTATATTCTTGTGTTCAAGTTGATTGCTAGCTGGGAGCGATCTGAGGGAGGCTGCATTCACTAACCACTGATAAGTATCCTTGTATATAAGTGTGTGTATAAGGTGCATTTCTTTTTGGTTTATTCAAATCAGTGTCTGAAGAATACATGTCAATAAGTAGACTTTTATAACAATTTTCTAAACAGATTATTTTTTAAAATAATTTTAACCTGAGAACATTTTTTTCACTTAAAAGGCTCATATGATATCTGGTGATGTTTATGGTTGAGAGGGACATAAAATTAAGGATAGAGGCTTAGGGTTCATTTAGATGTCAGGAGTGCTTTCCTTTAAGGTGCTATTGACTGTATTTTCCATGATTCTCGGCATGTCAAAGTTTGGAGTTCCACAGTATCTAGAAGGCCACACTTTTTTCTAACTTTTCCTTAACCTTAAAACCTGTTGAACCCTAAGTCTTGCATAACCTTAAAAAAAAATCACACTCTTAACGAGACACTTTCGACTCATAAAGGACTTTCTGAAGCACTATACAGGTGATCCTCGAAAAATTAGAATATCGTGCAAAAGTTTATTTATTTCAGAAATGCAACGTAAAAGGGGAAACTAAAATATGGGATAGACACATTACATGCAAGGCAAGATAGTTCAAGCATTGATTTGTCATAAGTGCGATGATTATGGCTTACAGCTCATGAAAACCCCAAATCTGCAATCTCAGTAAATTAGAATATTACATGCAATTAATAAAACAAGGAGTGTACATAGAACAAGATCGGACCTCTGAAAAATATAAGCATGCATATGGACTCAGTACTTGGTATGGGCCCCTTTTGCAGCAATTACTGCCTCAATGCGGCATGGCATGGAAGCTTTCAGCCTGTGGCACTGCTGAGGTGTTATGGAAGACCAGGATGCTTCAATAGCGGCCTTCATCTCTTCTGCATTGTTCGGTCTCATTTCTCTCATCTTTCTCTTGGCAATGCCCCATAGATTCTCTATGGGGTTCAGGTCAGGCGAGTTTGCTGGCCAAATTAAGCACAGTGATCCCACAGTCATTGAACCAGGCTTTGGTGCTTTTGGCAGGGTGGGCAGGTGCCAAGTCCTGCTGGAAAATGAAGTCAGCATCCCCATAAAGCTCGTCTACGGAAGGAAGCATGAAGTATGCCAAAATCTCCTGGTAGATGGCTGCGTTGACCCTGGACTTAATGAAGCACAGTGGACCAACACCAGCAGATGACATGGCTCCCCAAATCAGCACAGACTGTGGAAACTTCACACTGGACTTCAAGCATCTTGCAGTGTGTGCCTCTCCACTCTTCCTCCAGACTCTGGGTCCTTGGTTTCCAAATGAGATGCAAAAGTTGCTCTCATCAGAATAGAGGACTTTTTTACCACTAAGCAACAGACCAGGTCTGTTTTTCTTTAGCCCAGGTAAGATGCTTTTGACGTTGTTTGTTGTTCAGGAGCGGCTTGACAAGAAAAATACAACATATGAAGCCCATGTCCGGGATCCGTCTGTGTGTGGTGGCTCTTGATGCACTGACTCCAGCCCAGTCCACTCCTTGTGAAAGTCCCCAACACATTTGAATGGCCTTTTCCTGACAATCCTCTCCGGGCTGCGGTCATCCCTGCTGCTTGTGCACCTTTTTCTTCCACACTTTTCCCTTACACATAACTTTCTATTAATGTGCTTTGATACAGCACTTTGGGAACATCCAACTTCCTTCGCAATTACCTTTTGAGGCTTTCCCTCTATATGGAGGGTGTCAATTATGGTTTTCTGCACAACTGTCAAGTCAGCAGTCTTCCCCATGATTGTGATTCCTACAGAACCAGACTGAGAGACCATTTAAAGGCTCAGAAACTCATTGCAGGTGTTATGTCTTACTTAGCTGATTAGAATGAAACACTGTGAGTCTAGAATATTGCGCCTTTTCACAATATTCTAATTTACTGAGATTGTGGATTTGGGGTTTTCATGAGCTGTAAGCCATATTCATCGCACTTATGACAAATCACGGCTTGAACTATCTTGCTTTGTATGTAATGCGTCTATCTCATATATTATTTTCCCCTTTTACATTGCATTACTGAAATAAATGAACTTTTGCACGATATTCTAATTTTTCGAGTATCACCTGTATGTGTGAAGAGTGTGTCCTCTTTTTTCACTTTACAAAAAGTCCGTTTTTTGATTGAAATTAGCATTTTCATAAATTAACCTTGTTACACTCCCTTTGCTGTCAGTCAAACAACCGGTTTCTTCCTGGTAATTAAGCTCCGTGGAGCTCAACTCCAGAGGGAGGAAATTGCTCAGAGCACTTGTTTTGAAAATACTTCTCATTGTGAAGTCTGTAATTGGATAGCCATACAAAGTCTGGGCTGGGGAGGAAGTGGAGTACATGCAAAGGCTTCAGACAAGTGATCTTCAGCTTTTGCAAGCTGTTTTTAGATACACCAAATAAAAAAATGCATAATTAAATGCATGCATACTAAATAGTATCGTTATTTTTTTGGGGAGGGGGCACTTACTGATGTGTCTTTTTATGTGGTGGTATTGATATTGCATAGGACTCCAGCACCATTATTATGTTGCCCTACTGAGAGGTTTTCTATAGACTAAGTGAGACCTATAGAAAACCTCTCAGTAGGGCAACATAATAATGTTACACAGTACTGGAGACCGTATCTTCAGAAGGATATTGATACCTTAGAGAGGGTTCAGAGAAGGGCTACTAAACTGGTTCATGGATTGCGGGATAAAACTTACCAGGAAAGGTTAAAGGATCTTAACATGTATAGCTTGGAGGAAAGACGAGACAGGGGGGATATGATAGAAACATTTAAATATATAAAGGGAATCAACACAGTAAAGGAGGAGACTATATTTAAAAGAAGAAAAACTACCACAACAAGAGGACATAGTCTTAAATTAGAGGGACAAAGGTTTAAAAATAATATCAGGAAGTATTACTTTACTGAGAGGGTAGTGGATGCATGGAATAGCCTTCCAGCTGAAGTGGTAGAGGTTAACACAGTGAAGGAGTTTAAGCATGCGTGGGATAGGCATAAGGCTATCCTAACTATAAGATAAGGCTAGGGACTAATGAAAGTATTTAGAAAATTGGGCAGACTAGATGGGCCGAATGGTTCTTATCTGCCGTCACATTCTATGTTTCTATGTTTCTATAAACTGTTGGACGTATTTTAATAATAATTGCTACCGATAAGTAACTATGACATTCAGGTCACTTTATTTGTATTCTCTTTTCAAAACTATTTATGATTTTGTTTTGTAAAAACACTTACCCGGACAAGCCACTGGAATATCAAATTCTTGCAAAGCTGTTTCTTTTTCCAACTTGTGTGTATTCCAACCAAAAACAATGTATTTTTCTGATAAGCTGCATGATCTGACCTGTTCTATTTCATCATCATTGAGCACTTTTCTCCAGATATTCAGGTATGTAATATTACCACTGAATGAATCTTTCTGTTTGAAACTACCTCCAAATGTATCTTGATCTTGGCCCACAATAAATATACCACCTTTCATGATTTCATGGAAGGCATAGATGTTGGTGGATGTAGCTTTCATTTGTCCATCAGCATACAAAGCCCATGTGCCATTCAATGTATTCCAGGTAACACAGAAATGATGCCAGAGCCGATCAATGTTGAACATGGGTGAGAATGGTGTATGTTGACCATGAACTAGTATGGCAAACTGAACTTGCCCATCTTTCGAGAGACCTCTCAACTGGAACTCATTGAAAAAAGTTGGCACTGCATAAGAAAAAATTGTTTCAGAAATTCCGTCTGTACCTTCCCATTGCATATATGCACAAACTGTAACTTCTGGTAGAGGCTTAAAGTTCACCAGTAATCTTGCATACTTAGTGTCACTCTGGTTCTTAAAGAACAAGGCTGTAAGAGACTGTGGCCCTGAAAATAAATATAGAAATGTTATAAGTTGGCCTTATCAAAAAACATTTATAAAATCATTGTAAACAACTGACATGGAAAATGGACATGATAAGACGTGGCCTTTTTTCATAACTGTTTGAATAGTTACTATAATTAAGAAAATAAAGTGTCATGTATTTGTCATATATATATATATATACACAAAAAATATGTCAAACCCCTGCACTCCAAAAAAAATATGTTTTACCTGGTGCTCTGGTGGCTCAATTGTAGAGAGTAGAAGAAAACCGTCACTCAAGGAATTTTAACAGCTTTTTACTATGTAAAAATAAATCAACGTTTCAGCTCCTCTAGGGAGCTTTCATCAGGACATACAACATCTTAAAATGAAAATTATGCTTATATAAGGAACAAAATTACTTGGTAAATGAGGTACTTGCATGCAGCTGGTTCAGGGATTGCTCGTGTCTGTTTGCCGCCACGACTGAATTCATTTCTGGGTTGGTCACCTGACCACGAGACTCTTGCTGATTGGGCACCGTTCGTAGGTGCTTAGAAACCGAGAATACTAACTTCCGATTGGTTAAAAGGAAGTTCTATGGTCTACTGAGAGGGACAAACTTAAACAAATGCATTTATAACCGCTTTTCAAGCGGAGGATGCTATAATTAAAAAGTATAACTGTCTGTGACCACACAGAAGACAAGCAATCCCTATATAAGAAATGAGAGGTTACAGAGTGCAGATATATTATTACACATTGTGATAAGGTGAATGGGGTGGTCTGTGAGGGAGTCTATATCTCGACAGAATTGTTCAGAGAGGCATTTGATTTTTAACCCCAGGGGGAGTGTATGTTTCTGTGTATGTAACCAGAATGAATATTTAGTTATGGGCCCCTGGGGTGGAGCATTTGGAGAGCAGGGTGGGCCAGTGCTCCACTCCGCAGTTTAGCGGTTTTCTTGGAAGACATAGATCCAGCCCAGGGTTTTGGACTGTCTCCAACCTACTGCTCAGCTGCAGGTAATCGGCTGCAGCAGTGGGAATAAATCCCTCCCTGCTAGGCAGGTAGGGAGAGAATGTTTTGTTTCTCTCTGAAAGGCTGGAAGCAGCAGGCTGGCTAAATACTGGAGTGCTGAGAGTGGACAAAGACTCTAGGTTGGTGAAACCACTATTGTTTTGTTTAGTTTAACCCTGAGAGATAGGGAACCTAATGTCAGTTAGTGCTCAGACGAGCTAGGTTTTTGTTTATATGGTTTTGTGTTACATTTATGTTTTCATTTACTGCTGTATCCTGTGTGGATTTACAAATAAAGTGCCTGGAGTATATGCAATTACAAGGACTGTGCCTATTGTTTACCCTAGAGGACCGTGCTACCTGCAAACAAGGATCACAACATGTATTATAGACATTTAAAGATCATATATTACATAGCTAAAATATAAAAACCTAAGTGTCTATTGTTAATGTAAATGTCTGTGGTATCAAAAAGGTGTTTAAAGTGCTAAGTATTCAGATGTGAGAAACATCGTTGATAAAAAAAATCCTAAATAGGAATAGAAAGAGGACAAAAATATTTTTGTATATCTCGTATACTTTATGACTCTGGTGTCCTAAGAATTAAAAAGTGTAGGGAAAACAGAGCCTTACAAATAAAGTGAAAACAAGATATTATATTTAAAGAGGACCAAGTCCAATATTATAAATATTCTAGACATGATGTGTATAGAGTTATGTCATATGTGGTGTGCAAAAACTGTGAAGTTTATGATATGTAAAAAAATGACTGAAACTTAGAAAAAGAATTGTACTTAAAAGTAAGCAATGTATTACTAAAATAATGTCATTCTATCCCATGCATTGACACAGACTGCGTGTACCTGGATTACCTATAAATATTCAGATGAAAAAACTCTATATTCTAATTTTAAAAAAAATTTCCATTACAATTCAATCTAATGATGCTATTCACGGATCAAATGAAAACTATTAGCCTAATAATAATCATAAAGAAAAACAGAGTATATATTAAACATCATGAATGTTCCCGATTGTCAATCTCATAAGAATGCTACAAAAGAGCATTTTTCATTGAGACCTTTAGGGGACAATGTTCCTAATTGGTAAATCCAATATGCTTCCCTCTGCAAAAGCAATTTGGCTCTGTCACCACCACGAATTGGCTTTGAGACATGTTCAATTGTTGTGCATCTTAGTGAAGAAAGTTGGTGTTGAAACTCTAGAAAATGTCTGGCCACAGGTTTGTCCGACTTGCCATCACGATAGGCAAGCCGGATACTTGATCTGTGGCCCCTAATTCTCTCACAGAGGGCAGTCTCTGTTTTACCAACATAGTTCAATCCACATGGGCAAGTGAGTTTATAAATTACATAATCAGTCCGACAATGTATTCGTTGTCGGATTTTATAAACGTGTCCTGTATAAGGGTGTGTAAAGGTTTTGGATGGAATGAGATGACCGCACGTCACACACCCCAAACACCTCACACGCCCGACACTGGAATTGCCCATCTTTTTTTTATCGTAACAATGTCGTGGATCAGTCTTCACAAGTAAATCCCTTAGGTTTCTGTTTCTTCGGTAACAGAGCATAGGTGTTTGTTGAAAAGTCTCTGGAAGAGTAGGATCAAGCTCCAATGCTTGCCAATGTTTTTTGATAGTAGTGTTCAATTCTGAACTCGCCGTGTTCAACAATGTTAAAAATCTGCATCTGGTTATAGCAACCTTGGGTTGAACCTGTGAGTTTAAACCAGGCACTTGTTTAGCTTTAGATAGAGCCTTGTCGAGAACCATTCGGGGATATCCCCTTGCTTGAAATTTCTCATACATCTGAGCTAGTTGTTGTGCACACTTGTCCCCCAGTGAGTTATTTCTCAAAACTCGTAAAAACTGTGAGTAGGGCAACGATTGCTTAAGATGTTTAGGGTGAAAGCTGTCAAAGTGCAATAGAGTGTTCTGGTCAGAAGTTTGGAAAATAAAGTATATTCCAATAGTTGATTAATGATCATAATTTCAATGTCAAGAAATTGTATATTAGACTCACTAAAAGTTGAAGTGAATCTGACCGGAGTAGGTAACTCATTTAGGTTTTGTACAAATTGAACGGCTTCATCTTTAGAGCCTCTCCATAGGATAAGGACATCATCGATGAACCTAAAGTAAGGAATGATTTGGTGTGCATATGTCTGAAGAATATTCTTAGTTTCATATTCATACATATATGTGTTGGCGTACATTGGAGCCATAGCAGCCCCCATAGAAGTGCCCGCTGTCTGCAAAAACCAATCCTTCTCAAAACGAAAATAATTGTTTTGAAGGGTAATGTTCAAGAGTTCCAATACAAAGTCAATGGCAGGTCCTTTATAGTGTTGTGAGTGGGTAAGCAGATTGCGCATGGCTTGGATGCCATCGTCATGAGGGATGATCGTATAAAGACTACCCACATCCATGGTCACAAGGATGCCACTAAAGGTACCAACTTCTTTCAATCTTTGGAGAAGGTCAGGGGTGTCTTTAATGCAAGTTTTCAAGGAGGTAACTGGATTTTTAAACAAGTGATCCAAGTATCTAGCTATAGGTTCCAGAATGCCTTGTGTAGCAGATACAATAGGGCGTCCTGGTGGATTCGTCAAATTTTTATGTATTTTCGTCAGGGTATACAAAATTGGTGTACGTGGTTCTTCTTTTTTCAAATATTGAAAAAGTTCTAAGTTTATGTGTCCTGCACGTAATCCAGATGTTAAAACATGTTCGATTTTCCTCGCTATGATTTCTGTAGGATCATTCTCCAAACGTTGATAAGTTCTAATATCATTTAGTTGTTGTCTAATTTCTAGAGCATAGGCATCATACTCCAGGATCACTATACCTCCTCCTTTGTCTGCCGGACGAATCACTATCGAAGGATCAGTTGTCAAATTCTTAATCATGTTACGTTCAGCTTTGGTGACGTTAAAATGCTTTGGTTGGTGTTGTTTAAAAATTGCTTCAGACTCCCACTTTGTTGTGGACAAAAAATGCTTTGATTGAAGCTTGGGTAGCAGGAGGATCAAATGTGCTAGTTGATTTAAATTGGTATGAGATGTTGGATTTAGATGAGTCAGTGGCCAAAGTCGTGGAATTTTTGAAGAAATTCTTCAATCTGATGGAGCGGCCAAATTTATACAGGTCAATCTCCCACTGAAATGGGTTAGGAGGTGTTGTAGGTATGAAGGAAAGGCCCTTGCTTAATAGTTGTATTTCTGGAACTGTCAACTTACGTTTAGAAAGGTTAAATACAGGGATTATCTGCGAACTGGTGGTTTCCCTCTGAGTCCAATGGCATCTTCCCTTCTGTCAACGTCTGGTGTGGTTCCTTTTACATGTTTTCCCTTGCTCCTTGTGACTGTAGGAGAGGGTGATGTCCTGTCTTGATCCCTGATTTGATCTAAGAAAACTGATCTGTTATTTCTGGCCTGACTTGCTTTATTTTCTGAGGCTGATTCCCCTGATGTGACATCAATAGTTGTTACATTAGGTTTTACAATTCTCTTACGAAATCTTCTTGATCTTCCTTTTTGTTCACCTGTTAGCCATCTGTATACTGTGCCTTCCTGGTAGTCCAGCTGGACCATTTCCATCTTCTGACTTTTAAATTTAATGAGTTGGTTCTTATATTTAAGAACTTCCTCACTTAGTCTCAAGGTGGTTTCAATCCCCTCCTGGGTGCTAAGTTGTAAAGCAAATTCGGATTCGAAGTTTTGAATTTTCTTTCGGACTTCAATCAGATCTTCCTTCACGTCTTGTATGGTCACAAGCATTAGGTCCAAAGAACATTTATTGAGTACAGAGGTCCAATCGCGACATACTTTAGCTTTAGTCCTACCTATGGTAGGAATGCTTCTCATCCTGAATCCCCTGGGTATTTGTTTGGCCCTATGGTAGTCAGATAAAAACGTACCATGAAGGTCCAGATCAACCTCTTTTTTCTTTAGTTTTAAGATCTTGAAATAAATGTCACGTAATGTTGTAGTGACTGGGAATTCTCGACTAGTAGTATTCCACAATATGTCTTCAGCTTGAGCATCATCAAATTGTAGTGTATTAGCCTGTGTTGCATTTGCACCAGCTTGCACAAAAAAGTCCTCCATTGCAGACTGTGAGAGATTCATATATAATCAAATTTATGAACTATAGGCAAATTAGCAATTCACTATCCCCGGATAGCAAATATCTATGTCTCCAAACAGCTTGACGACGGTGTGGTGTTGCCTTCTCTGTCCCCAAACAGCAGGCAGGTTATGAATGAGGAGCAAATATAAAGCCCTATGTCCTTTTTTTATTTGTGTCCAGTATATGAACAGTGTATTTTTCAATTTTGTTTAAAATGCAATTTCCCTATTCAGAAATAATAATAGTGCAGCTTTGGGCGGCCTTGCATAATGATGATTTAACGTGCAGTGCTTTGGGCGGCAGTGCTTGATAATGATGATTTAACAGTGCATAATGATGATTTAACGTGCAGTGCTTTGGACGGCCTTGTATAATGATGATTTAACGTGCAGTGCTTTGGGCGTCCTTGCATAATGATTATTTAATGTGCAGTGCTATGGGCGGCCTTGCATAATGATGATTTAACGTGCAGTGCTATGGGCGGCCTTGAATAATGATGATTTAACGTGCAGTGCTATGGGTGGCCTTGCATAATGATGATTTAATGTGCAGTGCTATGGGCGGCCTTGCATAATGAGGATTTAACGTGCAGTGCTTTGAGTGGCCTTGCATTATGATGATTTAACGTGCAGTGCTTTGGGCGGCCTTGCATAATGATGATTTAACGTGCAGTGTAAATTTATCATTAAAATAGGCCCTAGCTTTGAAGCCACAGCACAGACAAGACAAAAAGCCCTGACAGCTACTTATTTGGTCAACCTTGTCATCAGTTTAAGAGGAATGCGGGGATGAAATTTAGAAAAGTATTTGTATTTTTATATGTTTTGTTTTTCTATTTAAAATTGAAATCTGGTTGCAGGGGCAAGTTCTGTGTTTGCAGTTTGGGTGCTCATGATCTTTAGAGTTACCAAGATATAAATGCTAACATGTCAGTGAATATTCAAACCTGGAATAATCTAATCTAGGTGTGAAAACGGTAGTAAAATGGCATCATCTGCCAATGCCACGCTTGTTTTGTTTTTTTTGTCCATAAAGAATAGACAAATGTAATTGTAAAGATAATTTAATCTAGAGCCATAGATTATATATCCCATCATCCTTGCATATAGAAATGGTAAGACGTCACCATTGCACCTAGAAATATATCTTGTACACAAGTGTAATTAGAGGTAAAGGTATGGAATTTATAGACTAAATATTGCATAGTGGTAAATTGCTAAATTCTCCAACATAGAGATTTTATTAATCATCCCAATTTTGCTAAGAATTTAGCAATTTACTGTTAAGGGAATAAACCTGTTTCTTCTGTTTGGTTTGCACAGAGCTAATGCCTTATAAAATATGTGTGTGTGTATAAGTACATATGTGTATACATAGGTATCTGATATGTGCATTCACAATGTGTCCTACTATGCTTACAGTATTGTGCCATTGTATTTTTTAAATTGTTCTTATCAAAGAATATATAAAGAATTTATTTTTGTCATGGTGACGTTTTAATATAATGAACATTTATTAAGGTGTGTGATAATGTTCTTTAATTCATGTAGTTACTTTGATTGCTAGTGATGAGACAGTATGATTGGTTTTGTATCTACATTTATCAAAGCACATTGTTATAACATTGGTTTTATTAAATATTTTATTGAGTAATGTTAAGTGTCCCATAAGAACAACATGCATTTTTTTTTTTTAACTTCTTAGATAATTCAAAAATGGATATCCGTTCATTTTATTCTGTGGTAAATGTTAAGGCCCAGAAGGCTGATATGGCAAAAAAGCAGCAACAAGAAAAAGGTCAGCCTGGTACGTTTTCATCCTTTGAGGAGGGTGAAACGTTTGAGAAGGATCAGGATGATGTTGAATATGACACTGCTGAAATAATATCAGATGATGATGAACCTTCATTCCACATTGAAGAGCCAAGCACCTCCTCACAAAGCAATATCCAACACAGTACTTATGAAGAGGATTTCAGTGAAGTTGAACCACCACAGAGTGCACAAACATCTGCTAGCACTGAAAAAACAACAATACATGGACCAGATGATATCAGCCAGTGTGCTACTGAAGGGCCAAGACAGCCTGTATTGAAAAAATACCCACAGAAACAAGTGGGAACACGCTTCAGGTCATTTAGACCACAGTGGTTTCAGTCATTTGAATGGCTGGAGTATTCTATTTCCGAGGATGCATCGTACTGTTTCCCATGCCGTTTTTTTTTAACTTCAAAATTTTTCTACGGGTATGTTAAAAAAGTACCATTTATAAACATAGGGTACAAAAACTGGAAAAATGCAATTGTAACAGGTAAAGGAATACTACAGCATGAGAGGTCTGCTTCACACAAAGATGCCGATGTCAGATGGGAGGATTTCAAAAAGAGTGTAAGCCAGGATACATCAATCATGAAGGATCTAACTAAAGCACATACAAGAGAGGTGAATGAAATATACATTACACATATAGCACAAGTTTTGTTGCTAACAGCCAAGACCAAAATTGCCCAGCGAGAACATCGGTGCAACTCAGATGATGTCAGTCATGGAAATGTACGTGAAATTCTTTATTTAATTGCAGAAAAAGACAGCATTGTCAGGAAAAAAATTAGAGGACCAAGAAATGCAAGATATTTACATCCATCTATCCAAAATGAACTTCTGTCAATTATGGCTGCTCTTGTTAGAGAAGACATTGCACAGAGCATTAAAGGAAGTCCCTTTTCCATTATTGCAGATGAAACTAAGGATCTGAGTAAAACAGAACAACTGTCTGTCATAGTCCGATTCTTTCATCAGATGGTCCATGAACGGTTCTTAAAATTCTACCGAGCAGATAGCCTTGACGCCAAGTCTATCAGAATATATATTCCATGTCCTAACATCTCTAGGCATTGATAAAAATTATTGTGTTGGACAAGGCTATGATGGAGCCTCTGTAATGAGTGGCCATCTTAATGGCGTTCAAGCACACATTAAAAAGGAGGTGCCTTGTGCACTATACATTTATTGTATGAGTCAACCTGGTCATCATGGACACTGTTAAAAATGTACAGGCAGCAAATTATTTTTTTTGTGAAACTTTAAAAGCTGTATGTGTTCTGTAGTACCTCTGTAGTTCATTCAGTGTTTACTAATGTGCAACAAGAAATGTCAAGCAAATCAGTGATTCAGCTTAAGTAATTAAGTGACACAAGGTGGATATGCCAACATGCAGCCTGCAATGCTGTTCTGAAAACACTTGACCCTCTGTTGGAAACCCTCAAGATTTTAGCAGAAGGAAACCATACTGAGAGAGTAGTTGAGGCGAAATCAATTCACCAGTTCATTGATTTTGGCTTCATTCTGGCACTGGTGTTTTTTTAGAACATACTAAAAAGGACCCAGATGCTCTCTAACATGTTACAAGCCAGAGATCTTGACTTTGCATCAGCTGTCCTTCTTGTACGAACAATTATACAATAGCTTGAAGAAGTGCGCAATCCAGAGAGTGAACCTGAAGCTTCTGCTAATTCTGGAAAAATAGGACATGTGTGGGCAGAAACAATCCAGCTAAGCATGAAGTGTGGAATACCAGCACCAACTGACGAGTATACTGAACCACCTTCCAAAAAGCGAGATCGCCGGCCTCCTTTCCACTTGAGAAATAGCATCATTTTGGAAACTGTAGGTCATCGACAACAACTGCTCAGAAAAGAGGATTTCATTAAAAAGTTTATGTATGTTGTTCTTGACAGAATAATTTCGGAACTAAAATCTTGCTTCTCAAGGGATTCTCTGGAAATCATGGAAGGTGTACAGTCTCTGAATCCTCAATCTGATTCTTTTCTTAATTTTGAGAAATTGCAACCAATGGCCAATTTCTACTCCTGCAACATGGAAAACTTGGAGATTGAGCTGAAGCAGGCAATGCTAACCTTACAAAGAAAAAAGTCATCAGATGCCATTAAGATGGACACAATTCTCGAGTTCACAAACTTTCTGGAGCCTCACTCCATTCCATTCCTTGAGCTCTATTGGCTTTGTAAAATAGCTTGTGTTTTGCCAGTCAGCAGTGCATCATGGGGAAAGAAGCTAAAATTAATCAAGTCATTACTACGCACAACAATGACCGAGGAAAGACTTTCAGATCTTACTACATTGGCAATTGAGGCCAGACTTGCATCCCAAATAAATATGTATATTGTTGTTAGCAGGTTTGCATCAATCCATAAAAACTCACGCTTTAGCCTATATTAGTGGTAATGACTATATTTTAAGTACAAATGTTATTACAGTTTACAGTAAAAGGATAGTATTGCATTTTTGTTTGTTGTGATGTTGCACTTTCATATTTGTTAAAAGAAATTATTAAAAGAAAATATTTTTAGTAAATTACATAGTGAGACTTGAAAGTCCATTTGTTTAATGAAGTGAGACAAATTGGTCTCAAGTCTTCCATTATTTCAAGACTTTGGCAATAAGGACAAAAACAGAATAACAGGATTACCCCTAAGTTAGAGCGATAGCTTTAAACAGGTAGTGTCAGATGTCAGCCTAGCATGACCGCTAGGGTAAAATAGATTAAAATTTTTTGTAAGGTAGGTTTGGAATAGTTAGAGAGGGGTGGGGGAGGAAAAACTAAAACATACCCATAAACACAAGTGCATACAAATCTATTCTAGTTGGTTGGAGGGTATACTCCCTGTCCAAGTGTGTATTGAAGCCCTCCCCCCCACCCCCCCGGGAAATACAAAAGCAGGAAGAAAAATCTGTGTTAAAAATAACTTGTAGAATCCAACTCTTTCAGGAATTTACACTCACCTCTCTATCCTTCAGTGTCTGTAACTACAATTCAAACTTATACTTATAGGGTAATATTTTAAATAAGTACCTTATTGAGCCCCCTGTGCCTATATGGCTCTATTGTTTAAAGGAACATGTATTCCTGAATCAATAGTGTTAAACACCATTGCCCCCCTAAATATAGTAAACTTTTACTTACATTCCAGTCTGCTGCTGCTGGCCCTGCTCCTGATCTGCCTGCTTAGATGACATCATCAGAAGTGTTGATAGGAAAGCATTGGATTGGCTGAGACTGTCAAGGAGGCAGAACAGGGGCAGAGCCAGCACAAGCAGCCAAACACCACTCTGGCCAATCAGAAACTCCTCATAGAGATACATTGAATCAGTGCATCTATAAGAGGAAAGTTCAGTGTCTGCATGCAGAGGGAGGAGATACTGAATGTCAGTCACACTGTGCATCACTTCCCCAGAAAGCATCTCTAGTAGCCATATGAAAGGCTGAAATGTAAACACAGTTTTTTCTATGAAACTTTTTTTTTTTTTTAATAGAAGGAGCAGTAAAAGACCAAAATTGAGTCATACATATATTTTCCCTTTGCTGGTTCAGTTTAATTGTTACAGTGCATTAGTTGGTATCTAGTGCCTGTTTAGTACACTTGTATGTCTTCTATATGCTGCAAAAGACAAAAACTGAGACTTTATATTTTGCTTTCTTTTGTCGTGGCACTTTAATTGTTGGAGTAAAATATATATTGCATAAAGTCATTGGAAAAAAATTCACCGCGTGTGAATTCTATGGTTTTACATATCAGGACATAATTACAATCATCTGTTACCTAACATGTCCTAAAATTAGGTAAATAGAACCTCAGATGAACAACACATGACCCATTATTCTGTGTCATGATTTATTTAACAAAAATAAAGCTAAAATGGAGAAGTCATATGTGAAAAAGTCCATCTTATGATTCAATAGCTTGCAAAGCCACATTTTAGCAGCAATAATAATAATTTTCTGTATGACTTTATCAGTCTCTCACATTATTGTGGAGGAATTTTGTCCCACTCTTCTTTACACCATTGTTTCAATTTATTGAGGTTTTTCCAACATTTGTTCATGCACAGCTCTTTTAAGGCCCCGCCACAGCAATTTAATTAGGTTTAACGTGCTGAGGCTTGTAGAGTCTGAAATATAAAACTTAGACTTTGACCTCAGAGTAAATTTATGAGGACATCCACTCATGGGAAGATTGGCAACTGTCCTGAATGTTTTGCACATTTGAATAAACTTTCTCACTGTAGAATGATGGGCTAAATTTTAGAAAATGGCCTTATAACCCTTCCCAGTTTAATGGGCTGCAACAATTGCTACTTGGCATTGGTGTTAACAAATACCTGAATGCTCCAGATAAAACTTCATATTTTATAGAGGTGGTCACACTTACTGATGATCAATTAATCAAGGGCAATTGATTTGCAGCACCTGTCTGCTACATAGCCTCTTAATTCCTATGGACGCAGTACATGTACTTAGCTTTTCACACATGGCTTCTCCATTTTGGCTTTATTTTTATTTAAATAAATCATGACAGTGTAATATGTCATGTGTTGTTGTTCATCTGAGGTTGTATTTACATAAGGAACAGATTGTTATGTCCTGATATGTAAAACTAAAGAATGCAAGTGTATACTTTCTTTTTCCCATGACTGTATATATAACAATTTTTGTATATGCTTTAGGAGCAAAATAGTTGTTGCACTTCATTTTACGATGTTTACAATTTAGTAGATTAATAGTGAATTTAAAGGTGATTTTAAGTTATAATTAATATTTAATCTATATACTTAAATTTGCATTACAAATGGCCAACCAGTTTTAGCTGTTCATGGAAGTAGAGCTAAATCTGCTCTTCTTACAAGACAAGTTAATTTGGAGTTAGCCTTTTAAAAAGCAAATTTTTATAGTGTTTGTTAAAAGGACTCTGTCACTTAAAAATGCTTATACTGTGAAATGTAGAGAATACACTGTTAAGTTACCATTTACTTTATTTGTGAAATATTTATATAAAACCCCTAGTCACCCCCTCCCCAAACCCCTAGTCACCATCTCCCCCCCCAAAAAAATTAACCCCTACCTACCCCCCTCACCCTAAAAATAATGACCTTTAATGAAGTACCTGTAAAAAAAATAAAACTTACCATTTGATGTCTTCTTTCTTCTAAAATCTTTTTTCAGCCCCCAAAAAGGCCAAATAAAAAAGCCATAATAACCAACGCACTTAAAAAAAAAAAAAAAACGAGCGCAAAAAAATAATAATCCATCTTCACCCATGGAGGGCTCCGCAGACTGAGCTCTGCAGGGCGGGGGAAGGCTTATAAAGCCTTGCCCCGCCCTGCAATTAGGCTCAGAGCACTCTGATTGGTGGGTTTAAGCCATCCAATCAGAGTGCTCTGACAGGTAAATGAAGAGACTGACAGGTAAGTCTCTACATTTACCTGTCACAGCACTCTGATTGGTTGGCTTGAAATCCAACAATCACAGTGCTCTGTGTCATTTTACAAAGCGTGGGAAAGTTCTTTGGAATTTTCCCACGCTGTGTAATTTGACTCATAATACTCTGATTGGTGGATTAAGTAACCAATCAGAGAATTATGAGTCAAATTACACAGCGTGGGAAAATTGGTGGATTTCAAGCCAACCAATCAGAGTGCTGTGACAGGTAAATGTAGAGACTCACCTGTCAGTCTCTTCATTTAGCTGTCAGAGCACTCTGATTGGATGGCTTAAAACCCACCAATCAGAGTGCTCTGAGCCTAATTGCAGGGCGGGGCAAGGCTTTATAAGCCCTGCCCCACCCTGCAGAGCTCAGTCTGCGCGGAGCCCTCCCTGGTTGAAGATGGATTTTTTTTATTATTATTAATTTCTTTTTAAGTGCGTTGGTTATTCTTGATTTTTTATTTGGCCTTTTTTGGGGCTGAAAAAAGAAGATTTTAGAAAACATCAAATGGTAAGTTTTATTTTTTTTACAGGAACTTTGTTAAAGGTCCGCCCCTCATTATTTTTAGGGTTAGGGGGTAGCTGGGGGTTAATTTTTTAGGGGGGGGTGACTAGGGGTTTGGGGACCACACAGGGGTGGGGGCAGAGGGGGGGACAATAGGTCCCCCCATTATTTTACTTTAGGGCCCCCACCCGCTGCTTAGGGGTGGGGCCCTGGTGGGCAATAGGGTCCCCCCTTTGGTTTAAAAGCCTCCAATCGCACGTCGCGGGTGGGGGCTCGGGAAGAGGGGCCACAGGCTGCTCAGTGTTTAATAGACATACCCCTACTCGCGGTATAGCAGTATAATTTTTACTTAGTATTAGTAAATTTGACCGAAAGACCAATTTAGGTCTTTCAGCCTTTTGGTAGATAACTCCCTAATGCCATGGGAATTAGGGAGTTATCTACTAAGCGGCTGCAAGATAAGTCCTGAAGTCCCGAAATTCCGATATGCCAAAGTTCCGAAATTCAGAAGTTCCGAAGTGCCGAAGTTGCCGAATTTCTGAAGTTCCGAAGTGCCGAAGTTCCGAAGTGCTGAATTGCCGCAGTTCCGAAGTTGCTGAAGTTCCAAATTGCAGAAGTCCCGATTTCGGAATGCCGAACTGAACCGAAAATATTCTCCATGCACATGCCTAATTAGAGGTGCTTCCGATGAAATAGCAAAGTAAAACTATTTGTATCAGATTATCTGAAAGAAACAAATTTGATTGGCACAGCACAGCTTTTTCACACGCATGGGCACTAACCTACCAATGCTTTCTTATGGGAAAGCATTTATTGGCTAAGATCCTCATTCTCAATGATCTTTCCCACTGAGAATGGTGCTGCAAGGGTGAAAAGGTGTGTAAAATACCTTTATCTTCCTGAAGGGGGGGGGGGGGTGAACAGGTGTCTAAACATCCAATACATTTGTATTCCTAACACTACAGTGTTCCTTTAGGGCATGGTGTCTGGTTCTAGACAGCCCAATCATTCTCTTACAAAGTCTCAGGACATTCTTTACGCTCTATGATTTCAGGGCATCTTACTTCCTTCTGTTTTATGATGTATATTTGTAGGCAGTTTATGAGACTTGGATTAAATCTGCTTTTATATTCAGGGTATTTTGCCTAGCTGCAGTGTCAGCAGGCTGTAAAAACAAGGTCCCTATAAATACAATAGCTAGGATGACAGGTTTCTTATTGCAATAAACAAAATTTAAAAAAAGTGTTTATTGCATTTTTGATGTGGTGAAGGGTACATATCAACGTGTTGTAGCGACAGTAGTATAAATAGTTCCCATATTGTGTGGTTTCAGATCTAATTAAGACACATTACAAGACCCCTGAGCATTTAAAGAGATTTTATTTAGCACTCCGATATATTTCAAAATCTTTGAGGATTCTTATTGCTTTGCAAGGTACATACCATATTTAAATGCAGAGTTTATGCACACCATTAGTCAGTTGGTTACTCTGTGGTTATAAATGGCATTTTTGAGATGCTGTATAATGCTGTATAGAAGAAAACTGTAAATTTTCCAGTACATGAAAACAGAGTCATATTCAGAGAGTAAAATTTGCCAAAATACTTGACGAGATCACAGAATGCATATTTTACTCTTTACTGCATTCTTAGTGGTTCTGTGATCATGTGCCATTCCCAAAGGTTCTGCAACATTGATGGCACCAGGTATTAATATAATAGTATGGCTTTTGTTTCAGTGCATGTGATTTGGTAGTTTCTAATAACTGGTTTGGGGTCTGAATAATTATGCAAATCACTGTTTAAAATATAGAGATGAATGTATGTTACGTGTTTTAACTGTCATTTTGGTTTTGCAGAATTTTGCCAGTAGAACTAAGCTTGAAACATTTGAATACACATGTAAATTGGTAAAAGATAAAAGTACAGAAAAGGGTGCGTCTGTGAGGAATAAATGTATAAATAGAATAAAATATAAAAATGTATAATCATATATATTTTTATATTTTGTTTATTTTTATATTTATTTTATTCTATTTATACATTTATTGCTCACAGGCGCACCCTTTCCTGTATTTTTCTTTTACTAGAGGGGACCCCTCTCCTTATAGGTGTGCTGCCTACACTTTTTATAATATATCTCCAGTGGTGTGTTAGCGCTGATCCTTATTTGACGTTTCTATTTGAATACACATGTAAAATGCCTGTATGAATTCAAGAGGAGGAGCAATTCACACTGTTAAACATAAATATTGTAAAACAAAACTGTTCTATATGATAGGATACATTCGGAGGTTGTTCTCCCTCTATGGAAACTTACGAGATGAAGATGAATTTGCCTTTTTGAGCCAAATAGGGAATTGCACCAGGTTAGACTGCAGCAGGTTTTGAGTAACCTTCAGACTACCATTTTCTTCAGAAAGCAGAGATGCAAATTTGTGCTCACAATACTTCTCAGCATTCCACTGGTCAAGAGGTTTGCTGATATACTCATATACTCCTTGATGTGTTTCAATGAAAGTCACAGATGTATCTGAACCTGAAAGAGAGTAGAACATTTAAGAAATGCTTATAATCCTAGTCTTTACTAGAGGGATAAAGAGACACTTCATGTTGATAGGAAATGATAAATCAAAAATAGATGGGCACTCACAATAATCAAGAATCACACAAGGATTCCCAAAATCAGGAAGTAAACAAATGACCAAAACAATATATTGATGAACCGCATCCAATAAAGTGATTTTTTTTTAAAACCTCTAATGTTTAATCGTATATAGTAATTATACTTATATGTAATAGTATATAAAATTTGTACATACATGAATCAATACTGTCTTTACTGTTGCTTTTGCATTCTTTACACCAAAGTGCATAAATGTTCGGGCCGTTGGGACTGTAGTTGTGGGAGAGGTTTATTGGTCTTAAAATCACCCACAGCTCAAACCTCAAGATCGTGGGCATTTGTAATGCAACCCCACCCTTCTCACCCTTACAACCTATAATTCTTAAGATAGGCCCTCTTTACTTCCTGGTCTAACCCGAGTATTGGTTATGGCACACTTCAACTTACTTTGCCTGAGGTGAGGGTCGAGTATGGCTTTTTGTCCGAGGCCACAATGTATTTTTCTACATTACATTTCATATGCCATTTGAGTGCCCAGACCCCCATTCTATCTAAATCCCCCTGCAGTGAAGTAATATCCTGCTCACCTTGTATTACTTTACAGACATAACTGGAAGAACACAGCCCTGAGACTCTATGTACCATAATCACTTCAATAGGTTGTAATAGTTAAGGTGCATAGAGTGCCATTTCAATATTCTGTTTAACTACGTGTAAAATGTAGCCTTATTATGGAACACTACAGTCCTTTGAATCAGTTACTTCAATACTACTAGATGGGGCATCTTTGAGCTCTTATACTGCTAGCTATCAAACAAGCCATGATAAATGTGGCAACGGTGTGAAAGAGAACCAACACATGTAAGCACTTACCTATAGTGTGTGTATGATTGGAGCTCAAGACCCCCGAGGAGCTTTCCAGACCTCTGATCTACAAAATAGAGGAAAGCAGAGCAGAGGTAATGTCACTACTTATTACTACATTGCCAAATGCCCATCAAGAAGAAATAGCCATTAAATAACTTGGTATAACATTAAGCAAAGGATATGCAATATGCTGTGTTCTGTTTTTATATATTGAGAAATATATGCAATAATCTTGTTGATAATTTTAGTGATGTGAAATACATGATGATAAAGTAACTTCATGACAACACAATATAACTATTACTAGCTATGGCCTTAACATACAAGTGATAGTAACAATGACACTTAAAACATGAATCAGGTATAATCATAATAATAGATTGATAAGAAAGAGAGGAAGAAGTAGGGGCTATTAGCCATCCGTTACCTTGTATTTCCCACCGTGTTTTTAAGTTTACAGCTCACCAGTTATGCAAACTATTTTCTATATGCTGGCTAGCAAAGTAAGCATTATATGGGCATTAAAATGTACTGCTTAAACAAGAGAAAAGCAGATACCTCCCCCATTCCATGTTCTAACAATGGGCTTTTGGTAAAAGAGACATGATTCACAGCCTTCTTCTTCTCAGCAGACACTGACTATTATGCAAGTGAGAACTTTCTTATTGCAGGAGATTTGGGGGGCGTGCCATTAGAAAGAAAGATAATGATGGATTTCCAGAAATAGCCCACGTTTCTTAAGAAATGTTGCGGCCAGTTCACACTGAAACAGTGGGTTATTTTTGCATTATGGGGCACACACATAGCTTTGTTAAATTTGGGTAAAAAATGTATTATCATAATCTTCACTGATTTTGTGATTTCTAAACAAAAATGTAAAGGGCACAAAAAACACTGTAGCAACAACCTATTATATTTACATTAAATGAAGAAAAATAAGGAAATGAGGGAAAAATACTCTTCTACACAGAGAGAGAGAGACAATCCCATCAAAACCAGTACCCGTTTCAGAGCAATACATATAAAAACTTGCAGAAAACTGTATCTCAGACACAGCTCAAAAAAATAATAAAGTTTTATTAATAGTAAATAAAGGTTAAAAATACAAAAAGTATTGGCCTGTAGCTATATGTGAATAAATATTGAAGGATAGAGAGCTACTATGCTCAGAGAACTCGCAACATAGTTACAATAAATGCAACTTATGGGAATAAATGTTGCAACATAAACAGCATAGCAGCAGTGGATGTAACCAATATCCAATAATCATAGCATGATAAGTATCAGCTGTTATAATAAACCCAAATTAATCTAAATACAGTGAGGTCATGATCATCTATATATGGGAGAACAATATTCCCTCTATAACTACTTTCTGTAACCGAAGTCCTAAGGGATCCAGTGGACCTGACAAATACTCAATCGCTAATACTAAATCAAAAAAGCAATAGAGACTCTATGCACTAAAAGATGAGTAAATCGAAAGGACAGGAAGATACAGATAACTGAAAATAAAGTAATAAGTAGTATAGAAGAATCTGGATTACTCACAACTAAATATGGCTATATAAAGAAGAAGACTCAGCCGGCAAAAAGAGTCCCTAAATTAATATAGCGTGTTATAGCATAACAGGCTAATAGTAAGGCAGTTTGCAAAGGCGATAAAGAACCCAAAGCCCGACGCGTGTTTCGGCGATAAAAATCGCCTTTCTCAAGGGCACAAGCAAACAAGAAATATCCATTTACCCCCCCGCCCCCCCCCTCTCCTTTTATATAACTGGCGCCAAATTCTACTTGCAACCAGTAGGATGTACCTGGATACAGACCACCAATGAAGTTCAGGGTTGAACTTCATTGGCGGTCTATATCCAGGTACATCCTACTGGTTGCAAGTAGAATTTGGCGCCAGTTATATAAAAGGAGAGGGGGGTAAGTGAGAAAGGCCATTTTTATCGCCAAAACGCGCGTTGGGCTTTGGGTTCTTTATCACCTTTGCAGGTGTCTCCCCCCTATCACCCACCAATTGGTGCAGGGTGGGGCCCTAATAGTAATAAAAATGGGGAGTCCCTAGTGTCCTTATCTTTCCCTCCACCCAGCTTGTAGTCTGATCCTGGGGTAGTTAGAATCAGTGTTTTGCGGCTGATCACAGCACAAGGAACACAGATACTCACTTTAATGCACTTCAATGCACTGTTTTTGACATATCTATTTGGTTATGGTAAAGAAGTTGTTAACAGTTGCTATGTCCACCATTTCATGTACTTTCATGTAAGACACTTTTGCAATGCTTCCTCTCCTTCACTCGACACACCCTATTCTCATATAAATTCTGCACAAGAAACAGAGCTATTCATACCAGAATAAAGTAAACAAGGAATTGGTTTGGGATATTGATTCATTGTTACTCTCAATATATTTCCCTATTTTACATAGAAAATAAATGCATCTTACCAGCAGGAAACATAATAAGAAGCTGCATACAGACTTTTCATTTCTTCCCATATTTCAATATTCCTTGATATGCCGTGCCAACTGTATGAATGGAATGAAAAAGATCAGAATGTGAGAAATAGAGGCTTGCCCATTATATCTAATTTGGGGTTTCATAACCCCTTATAGATCAATATTATTTTGTAGTATATAGTTCAAGTACAGAGTGCAGTTGTACTGTAGGTACCTGTATAATGAAAATCCTTTATTCTAAAATATATTCTATTCATAACGGAAATCTTCTATTCTCATTTTTATATATATATATTTTGAGCCATCCTTTTTGAGCTATCTAACTATACAATGCAGCCTGTAAATTATAAAAAAAATCCTAAACAAAAAATCATAATTAGCACAACATTAGCACTATATAAATATAATATAATAAACACCTTTTTTCAATTTTATTAAAGACACAGAGGCTCATATTATGCTGCGTTCTTTCTTTATTTTCCCTGAGCAGTAACAAAATAGTTTATTAACGCATTGAAAAAACATAAAAATAATCATGTGTCCTAGTAACAAGGTCAGCAACTCTTCGGTATAATGGGCAAAGCCAAACCAACTATTTCCTCTTTCTTTGCTGCTCACTCAGTTAAGTAGAACCTGAATCCCATGGTTTTCATACTGTGGGATCTGTATTTATATATTTTACATATTTTTGACATATATTATCTTTCATGTAATTGTATATGTGAAATACTGCTATGTTCAGTTATATTTTTTTTATTATTTCCTTTTATGATTTCTGTCAGGTACATTTAATTTTGTATATTCTAGTATCCCTTAGTTGTTTCTATATACCACTGTTCCTCGTTTTTATTCTGTTGTGGCGCTTCCCTTATTCCTGCCACCAGACTGCCGCTCACGCTCTGTGGGTGTTTAGTAGTACTGGCGTTTGGACGGCTCCTTGTCTCCTTGCCGCCAGTGAGTTTTGTTAAAAACTATTTTCTGTTCTCTTCACTTCTCCTACCCTTATATTTTCTTACTCGTTGTGGGTTATTCAACCCTGAAGAGTTGGCTTAAACACTCGTTTATATATATTTTTATATTTTGTGGCCTGTATATTGCCGTCTATTAATATACTATGCAGTCTAATAAGAACCTGCCTGCTCCTACTGGATCACAGGCTATCCCTCAAATTCATGTGGGTTTCTCCCCTATGGCCTTTGCAGATGAGGCAGATTTTGCTATCGTGGATGAGATGCAATCTATTCTGGACACGACCATGTCCAAATCAATGTCCAAAGTATTAGCTTCTGCCATGGATGTTATGTCTACATCTTTATCCAAGACGTTTACACGGTCCTTATTACAAGCTGGGATGGTCGCGATACCCCCTGCCTCTCAGACCTCTCAGCCATGCCATAAAGCACTGGCAAAAACAAAACATGTCTCTAAAACTATTAAGATGGAGAGTATACCACCTGTCACAGATGGCACAGGTGTGAATCCACAGCTTAAAAGAGCCCCTGACCAAGCAAAAGCGGCCAGGTTATGGAAACAGGCTAAAACCCAGCCTGATTCTTCTGAGTCAGAACTCATGAGGAGGTGTATGATCAGGAGTCCGCTTTGGACTCATCTGATGATTTATCTGACCCTGAGTCAGACTATGTAATAGTGGAAGTGGCTTTGGTCCTTGATCAGCCCCTAGACACGCTGATTATCCATGAATGGATTCAGCACTTGATTTGCCTGGTCTGCAATGCCAATATGGCACTAGCCACTGAACGGCACAAGTCTATTCTTTTAAAAATTGAGCCAAAATTGAACCTAGCGCTTAATAAACCAGGTGCTCAGGGCTTCTTATTAGGGGATTCCTTCATTAAAGACTTAGGATCCAAGGTTCAAACCTTCATGGCCTTAGATAAGGCTCAAGCCAATATGAAGAGTGTGTTCCACCTTAAGATTTTTGTTGGGGCTGGAAGAAGCAGATGCAGTCTGTCAGTTCGTTATCTAAGAGGTTCATTTAGACTGAACTGAGGTTCCTATACAGCAGGGGTGGGGAACCTTCGGACCTCCAGATATGTTGGGCTACATTTCCCTTGATGCTTTGCTAGCATTATGACTGTAAGAGCATTATGGGAGATGTAGTCCAAAACATCTGGAGGGCCGAAGGTTCCGCACCTCTGCTATACAGGATGAAACAATTTTCCTGACCAAAGGTCCATGCCGATAAGGTGCTCTTTCGGGGGACGCCCCTGTGGTAAGTGTTTTCAATCACCTTTCTTCACTAATCGCTGTGGGGGGCAGACTCACATGTGGACCTTTATTACATCAGATTCTTGGGTACTCCAGACTGTACACAGTAATTACATATATTTAATCTCACTGCCTATACAATGCTCACCCACCTAGAGGATTATTATTTGAGATTCCACTCAATACTCCGGGTTATGTAAACAATTTATTTTTGGTTCCACAAAAGGGATGAGGTGATTAACTTAAAATAACTCATCCATCATGTAACGTACAATCACTTCAAGATGGAAGGTGTACATTGCTTAAGAGATTTGCTACAGCTGGCAGACTGGATGGCCAAATTGGACCTAAAAGATGCCTACCTCACGGTATCCATCGTAAGTTGCCATCGAGACTTCCTACAGTTCATTTGGCAAGGACACAAATAGAGGTTCAAATGCCTACCATTAGGATTGTCTTCCGCCCCATGGTGCTACACAAAACTCATGAAACCCGTAGTCTCCTTATTGTGAAGCCACGGGGTACGCCTCATCATATACTTAGATGACATCCTGATTTTAGCTCTAACACCGTTACCCTTCTAGGAACTCATCTCTTGTGGTCCATCACCTTGTTACAGAATCTAGGTTTCCTGGTCAATTGTGAAAACCCATTCTGACTCCATCACAACGCATCGAGTTCTTAGGACTCATAGTAGATCCACCCATCAAACCCTTCACCTGCCAACAATAAAACTGTCGACCATCAGGAAGGAGATTTATTGCTCGCTCGCAGCTACCCGGCTCTCCTTAAAACACCTGGCACATATGATTGGTCTCCTGGCAGCCTCTATATAGGCAATATTCCCAGGCCTCATTCACTATTGGGCTCTTCAAAGATTACAAGTCTCCTACCTTAGAGGAGGCACTCTGTACAAGGATTTGGACTTTCTCAACATAGAAGCAAGAGACGAGCTCCAGTGGTGGCTTCTTCATATAAAGGCATGGTATGGATGCGCCATATTTGCTACAGCTCCGGACCTAATCATAGAGTCAGACACGAGCTTATACGGTTGGGGTGCTCATTGTGGAGACATTGCAACAGGAGGCAGATGGTTGGATGTAGAATCGACACTCCACATAAACTGCTTGGAACTTCTTGTCAGGTCCTTTGCAGTCTGCAGCCTGTCCCGTACACCATATTGCTCAAGATGGGCAATGTATCAGCCGTCCGATACACCAACCACCTGGGTGTTATGAAATCCAAGATCCTGGCGAACATGACTTGTGACTTCTGGCATTGATTTGCCTGACACACGGCATATCAATTACTGCAGAATACATCCCCGGCCTCTCAAACTCTACAGCGGATTGGTATTCCCAACACCTCAGGGATTCCAGTGACTGGAATCTGAATCTCAAAGTTTTCCGGAAAATCTCGGATCTCTGGGGTGCCTTAGAAGTGGACCTCTTCACTTCCTGTCTGAATACTCAGCATGTTTTTCAGCTGGAGGCCAGAAATATTTATATATGAGATATAATGTAATATGAATAAAATCTAAAAAGAATGAGAAGATAAGACATTTTGTTCTTTACTTGTTCTTTTCTTAGTTCTGCATGACATTTTAACTGTGAATACAAATTGAGTAAGGAGCAAAACCATAAATGTTTATATACACAAAAAATCTTTATTCAATGGGTACACACTAAAAGAATATCTCATTACATGAAAAACCAAGATATAAAGTCATATCATGTTGTAAAGAAACAATCAGAAAAATTCTGTATATATATATGTATATATATATATATATATATATATATATATATATATATATAAACGCCAAATACATAATGTATGAATAGCAAAATATCAGTAAAAATGGGATACCTATATCCAATCCAATCCCACAAACTCAAATACATATATAAAAAAAAATATACAAAAAAAACATACCAGACATAATGAGAAGCAGGGACAGAGTCAATAAAAAAAACAACAACATTTCGGCAAAATGCCTTTATCAATATAATCGTATCAGACATTATGCATTTAGCGTTTATATATATATATATATCCAGAATTTTTCTGATTGTTGCTTTACAACATGATATGACTTTATATCTTGGTTTTTCATGTAATGAGATATTCTATTAGTTGAAAAAAGATTTTTTTGTGTATATAAACATTTATGGTTGTGCTCCTTACTCAATTTGTATTTGCATGTAGCTGGGCTTTTGGGGATAGAGCCTCATGTAAGTGAGCACCGTATATTTAGTTCTTCTAGAGCTCAATTTGGGGCTAATTTGCATTCATTATTGGAGTGTGCCTACCTTGTTTCATTTTTTACTATTTTAACTGTGAATGTCATAATATTGTTAGCTTTTACTGCAATAAAATACACATTTTTGTGTTCAGTGATGCCTCACGAGTACAATATCACCCCTCCCCATGTACAGGTCTAATCAGTTTTGGAAAGTTACAGGGTCAAATATAGGGCTTATCCCTTTTCAGTTTATAGACATTGAAATTTTACATATTGGTTTGCTGGGCATGTGTTGCATTTAGAACCACATGGCAGCCTAGGAATGAAAATCAACCTCATCATGGCAACCAAATGGAAAACTAGACAACCCAGGGTATTCAAAATGGGGTATGTCCAGTCTTTTTTAGGAGCCTCTTAGTTACAAACCCTGGCCAAGGTTAGCATTCATTTATTTTTTGCACTTTTCACACACAAACTGCACTTTCATTGAGGATATCGTCGTGATATGTTATCCTGTTTTGAAACACTTATATTTGTATTCAGCTAAGTCTCCCGAGTACAACAGTATGGAGTTTTGGAAAGTTATAAAGTTAAATATAGGGCTTGCAAATTAAATTCTCTGGACTTGCCTGAGCTGTCAAATTGTAATTAATAAAATCACATAATTATGTATCAAGATAGCTAAATATACACATAGAATTAAATATATATAAAATTTAATTCTAAGTGTTTTTTTGACAATATTTATTTTTAGATTTTCTTATTGTAATTATTAAACAATGAAATTTGCATAATAATGTATCATTAATTTGACATATTATATAGAGAAGTCTGGCATTGTTTGGAGAAGACAATGATCAAAGTTGGGTACATCATGTACTCTCTATTTGGCTACAGTCAGTAAAAAGATTCATCCCTATCAAAACAATAACCCATAATGGGTGAGTGACATGACTTGACCACAGTGACCATGAAATGTTATAGGTGCCTCTAGTGCAACTAGTTTCCCAGTAAGCACCTTTCCTATCTCTCTTCCTTTTCCTCCTCCTCCAACTGCCATTATTTATTGTGCAATACCTTCCCAATTTCTTTTTTTCTTTTTTTTTTCCTTTGGTCTTTATTTTTCCCTGTTTCACTCTTTTCTCTGACTGTAATATACTTCATTTCATTTATTGCATCCAAACAGTATTTGCATTGAAATATAAAAATTAAGTGCCTAGAGGGATATTGGCTATACATCACTGATGATGCCTAACAAGGTTGAAACGATCATCTGGGGTTGCTGTATCTATCGTGCAGAGAGAGCTGGCCTGTATTTTGGATCTCTTCTGCCCTTTTGGGTGGAAACAGTCTGATATGTTTCAGAGATGATCCTTCTGTAATGGCACAAGATGAGCTAAAACCAGCTTGAGAACTGAGTTGGGTCCCACTGAAGGGCAGGCTAATTGAGCTGTTGTTCGTTCTCAGCACTCTCTTGCAACCTGTTCTTTGCTCTCCTTAAGCTTAATGGGTAATCCAGATGTGGACCCCTTGCTCACAGTGCCTAGAGGGATATTGGCTATACCTCACTGATGATGCCTAACAAGGTTGAAACGATCATCTGGGGTTGCTGTATCGCTCGTGCAGAGAGAGCTGGCCTGTATTTTTTATCTCTTCTGCTCTTTTGGGTGGAATCAGTCTGAGATGCATGGCCTGGCTCTCTGTAATGGCACAAGATGTGCTAAAACCAGCTTGAGAACTAAGCAGTGACCCACTGAAGGGAAGGCTAATCTATAACAATGAGCCCCTGTATACACCCGTGGGTGCAAGTGCAACAATAAAAACAGTATACTCAGGTGGCTTTATACCAGCAATAATCTACCTAAAGAACAGAAAAACAAGTTAATAGAGATTCATAAAAACATTTAATGCCAAACTTGTTTTAAAAAAATCCAATTTGGCAGATAATAAAATAGATAGGGAGGCGGTGATGATTTAAATACATGAGTTTAAACAAAATTTAAAAAAATACATGAGTTTATACCATATAGAAAAAAACTGTAATAATAAAAATAAGGCTTTTTAAAATATATATATGTGTAGAGCTAATCTTAAAAATATCACAACTCAAAATCTTTGTTAAGACCATGAGGGATAAGTGTATTAAATTCATGCCATTTACAACAAACTCTCAGATATAGCATTTCTTCCAGTGTGTACGTTGGCAAGCCCGGCACCCTACACATTTAAAAAAAAAAAACTGTAAATTGAGTTAAAACATTTAAATCTGTCTTTCCCCCTTAAAATTGGGTTCTGTTAAAATTTTTAAGTTAGGTAAGCCTCTTTGTGTAATTTTAGGTTTATCAGATAGGATGTCTTTAAGAATAGTTTCATTTAAAAGTAGATGAAAATGTTCATTTATGATGTTTCTTACTTCTCCATTTTGCTTGCCCAAGAATTGGCATATAAATGGAGTGGGGTCTATATTTACATTAGTTTTGGTTTTATATTTTTGTCTTTTTAATATAGCTGTTCACATCAACCGACTTGAAAAAAGTCTTAGTTTTAATTAGATAATTTTTTGTATATAGTGAGATGCAAAAAGTCGATCTGTGTGCTGCTATATTGAAAAGACAAAGAAATGTCTCGGTCATTATCATTGACATAATTGATAAGTTGCTGGAGGAGAGGTTCTCCTCCTTTCAAGATTAATAAGAGATCCCCTATGGGGGTCAAACCTGGTGCTCCATAAGAGATATATAGATGATTAATATAATGTAGGACATGTCTGTTTCCAATGTCCTGTGTCTGATGAGCCTACGGCTTAGGTAAAACCAGTGTACATCTTGATACCCGCGGGTCTGCAATGGAATGCCTAACGGGCTGGTGTTGCCTTACTTGTGCATCTGTGTTCAATCTACTCCTGTGGGTACTAAATGTGTGTTGAGAGGTCCTATTTGACGAAACAGGACCAAAAAGATAGGAAGAGAAGAAGAGCAGTATAGTAAAAAAAAAAGATAAAGAAGGGGAAGACAGTGGGTCGAGTGCCAGGAGGAGCGAGGAGAGGGAAGGGGGAAGAGGGGGAGGAGGAGGGGGGTGGGCAAACGCCCAACCCTGAAGCCTACAGTCGCGGGTGTCACGTCGGTCTCTCTTGAGAACTGATGTTCACCCCACGTCAGGTCATCTAGTCTGCCAGTGAGCACTCCCTCCATAGTCCCCAGATCCTCTCAAATTTCCTGTAGGTGTCACTCTGCACCTCTCCCCCCATCCCTTTCTGTGTATCTTCTGGTCTTGTATGTTTCTCCTAATCCCAACTTTTTACTTCATGTCGATCTCTTACCTCTTTATCTCTTGTGTGTCCCTCAATCCCCACGTTACCTTTAGTACATCATAACCTCCTACCCTTTTTCCCCCATGTACATACACAGTCACATGCATGTATACATACATACAGACATGCAATCATACATGCAGTCACATACAAACAAGGATACATACACAATGACGAACATTGACACACAAGCACATGCACTGACAAACAACCATACACTGTCACAATATAATCACATAATTACACACACAGTCAGGGGCGGACTGAGAACCCTCAGGGCCCCCGGGCAAAATAAATCAAGGGCCCCCTTACAGGCCCCACCCATACTCTGCAGCAAGCGCCACCCTTGTCCCGCCTCCATGCACCGCCTCCAGCCACACCCTACACAATCTTTAGACACAAGGAACAAAAGGGCAATAAGCCCTTCGAGGCCCCAGCAGAGACTACAATTGAGGGCTAATGGGCCATGGAGGGGGGTCTTTCTAGCGGGGGGCTATCTCAGTGTCCTTTAGAGAGTGTGTTAGAAAGAATCCCCTCCAGGCCCCATTAGAGACTACAATGGAGTCTAATGGGGCCTGGAGGGTGGTCTCTCCAACACTCTGGTTTCTATTCACAATATAGCAACACAACATAGCTCGCTGATACCTAGGCCAAGTTGGCTCCTCTTACCTTAATTACTGTTGCTGGCTGGCAGTCTGTGGGCTTGCTTGCTGCGGCTGGCAGGCTGTGGGCTTGCTGGCTACTGCCGGCAGGCTGTGGGCTTGCTGACTGCGGCTGGCAGGCTGTGGCTTGCTGGCTGCGACTGGCAGGCTGTGGGCTTGCTGGATGTAAGCCTGTGGCTTGCTGTAGGCCTGTGGCCTGGCTACTGGCCTGTGGGCTGGCTAACTGGCTGGCTACTGGCCAGCCTGTAGGTTGGCTGGCTGGCTACTGGGGCACTTGTAAATTATTTAAAGAAATAATCTATGCACAATTACCACTACTGCTCCAGAGTAAGTAGTCAAACCATTTAAGAACAGTTTGACAACTTACCTGGGATCTGCTGGGATATGGGGCTGTAGTAGGGAATAGGAGCAGTGGTGCAATGTGTGTGAAAGGTTCAGTGTGTGTGTGGGGGTGTAGTGTGTGAATGTGTAGGGTATGTGGGTTGTGTATGTGTGTGGCAATGTTAGTATGGGGGGCTGTGTATGGGGGTCTGTGTGTATATGGGTGGGCAGTGTATGTGTGTGTGTGAGGCAATGTGTGTAAATGTGTATGGTGTGTATGGGGGCAGTGTGTGAATGTGTATGGTGTGTGTGTGGGGGCAGTGTGTTTATGGGGCTAGAGTTCACTCTCACCACTGCGACCACCAGGAATCCCTGGGGGTCACAGTGTTGAGAGTGAACACTAGACCGTAGCTCCAGGGCTAGAGTTGACTCTCGCAAGAGCGGTAACGTTGCCATGGTAATCGCGGCAACGCTCTGTGCTCGTGCAAGAAGGACCCAGAGGAGCTGCAGGGTGAGCTCCCAGGTCCTCTCTTCCTCCCTCCCCTGCCCGCATGGTGCCTGCGGACAGGGGAGGGGGCAATTGCCCTGTTGCCCCCCTGGATCCACCAGTGATATCTACAGCCCTTCTGTGTGCCTTTTTGTCTCCCCCCATCCCTCTGTATGTTTCTTCCTCCCCCCTCCTTCCCAGTCTCTCTTACCCCTCTGCCTCTTTCTCCCTCTCTTCCACTGTTTTTCTCCTCCCTTTCCCTGTCTCTCTCTCCCCCACATCTCTCTTCCTCTCTGTCTCTTTTTCCCCCTCCCTATCTCTCTATTCCCCCTTCTTTCTCCCCGTGTCTCATTCTTCCCTCTCTGTCTCTTTCTCCCCCTCCCCATCTCTATATTCCCCCTCTTTCTCCCCCTGTGTCTCATTCTTCCCCCTCTGTCTCTTTCTCCCCCTCCCCATCTCCCTATTCCCCCTCTTTCTCCCCCTCTGTCTCTTTCACCCCCCACCTATCTATCTATTCCCC
>OW240920.1:97717802-97728973 GCA_933207985.1 Pelobates cultripes | reverse complement strand
AATCCCACAAACTCAAATACATATATAAAAAAAAATATACAAAAAAAACATACCAGACATAATGAGAAGCAGGGACAGAGTCAATAAAAAAAACAACAACGTTTCGGCAAAATGCCTTTATCAATATAATCGTATCAGACATTATGCATTTAGCGTTTATATATATATATATATATATCCAGAATTTTTCTGATTGTTGCTTTACAACATGATATTTATATAAGATTTATATCTTGGTTTTTCATGTAATGAGATATTCTATTAGTTGAAAAAAGATTTTTTTGTGTATATAAACATTTATGGTTGTGCTCCTTACTCAATTTGTATTTGCATGTACCTGGGCTTTTGGGGATAGAGCCTCATGTAAGTGAGCACCCTATATTTAGTTCTTCTAGAGCTCAATTTGGGGCTAATTTGCATTCATTATTGGAGTGTGCCTACCTTGTTTCATTTTTTACTATTTTAACTGTGAATGTCATAATATTGTTAGCTTTTACTGCAATAAAATACACATTTTTGTGTTCAGTGATGCCTCACGAGTACAATATCACCCCTCCCCATGTACAGGTCTAATCAGTTTTGGAAAGTTACAGGGTCAAATATAGGGCTTATCCCTTTTCAGTTTATAGACATTGAAATTTTACATATTGGTTTGCTGGGCATGTGTTGCATTTAGAACCACATGGCAGCCTAGGAATGAAAATCAACCTCATCATGGCAACCAAATGGAAAACTAGACAACCCAGGGTATTCAAAATGGGGTATGTCCAGTCTTTTTTAGGAGCCTCTTAGTTACAAACCCTGGCCAAGGTTAGCATTCATTTATTTTTTGCACTTTTCACACACAAACTGCACTTTCATTGAGGATATCGTCGTGATATGTTATCCTGTTTTGAAACACTTATATTTGTGTTCAGCTAAGTCTCCCGAGTACAACAGTATGGAGTTTTGGAAAGTTATAAAGTTAAATATAGGGCTTGCAAATTAAATTCTCTGGACTTGCCTGAGCTGTCAAATTGTAATTAATAAAATCACATAATTATGTATCAAGATAGCTAAATATACACATAGAATTAAATATATATAAAATGTAATTCTAAGTGTTTTTTTGACAATATTTATTTTTAGATTTTCTTATTGTAATTATTAAACAATGAAATTTGCATAATAATGTATCATTAATTTGACATATTATATAGAGAAGTCTGGCATTGTTTGGAGAAGACAATGATCAAAGTTGGGTACATCATGTACTCTCTATTTGGCTACAGTCAGTAAAAAGATTCATCCCTATCAAAACAATAACCCATAATGGGTGAGTGACATGACTTGACCACAGTGACCATGAAATGTTATAGGTGCCTCTAGTGCAACTAGTTTCCCAGTAAGCACCTTTCCTATCTCTCTTCCTTTTCCTCCTCCTCCAACTGCCATTATTTATTGTGCAATACCTTCCCAATTTCTTTTTTTCTTTTTTTTTCCTTTGGTCTTTATTTTTCCCTGTTTCACTCTTTTCTCTGACTGTAATATACTTCATTTAATTTATTGCATCCAAACAGTATTTGCATTGAAATATAAAAATTAAGTGCCTAGAGGGATATTGGCTATACATCACTGATGATGCCTAACAAGGTTGAAACGATCATCTGGGGTTGCTGTATCTATCGTACAGAGAGAGCTGGCCTGTATTTTGGATCTCTTCTGCCCTTTTGGGTGGAAACAGTCTGATATGTTTCAGAGATGATCCTTCTGTAATGGCACAAGATGAGCTAAAACCAGCTTGAGAACTGAGTTGGGTCCCACTGAAGGGCAGGCTAATTGAGCTGTTGTTCGTTCTCAGCACTCTCTTGCAACCTGTTTTTTGCTCTCCTTAAGCTTAATGGGTAATCCAGATGTGGACCCCTTGCTCACAGTGCCTAGAGGGATATTGGCTATACCTCACTGATGATGCCTAACAAGGTTGAAACGATCATCTGGGGTTGCTGTATCGCTCGTGCAGAGAGAGCTGGCCTGTATTTTTTATCTCTTCTGCTCTTTTGGGTGGAATCAGTCTGAGATGCATGGCCTGGCTCTCTGTAATGGCACAAGATGTGCTAAAACCAGCTTGAGAACTAAGCAGTGACCCACTGAAGGGAAGGCTAATCTATAACAATGAGCCCCTGTATACACCCGTGGGTGCAAGTGCAACAATAAAAACAGTATACTCAGGTGGCTTTATACCAGCAATAATCTACCTAAAGAACAGAAAAACAAGTTAATAGAGATTCATAAAAACATTTAATGCCAAACTTGTTTTAAAAAAATCCAATTTGGCAGATAATAAAATAGATAGGGAGGCGGTGATGATTTAAATACATGAGTTTAAACAAAATTTAAAAAAATACATGAGTTTATACCATATAGAAAAAAACTGTAATAATAAAAATAAGGCTTTTTAAAATATATATATGTGTAGAGCTAATCTTAAAAATATCACAACTCAAAATCTTTGTTAAGACCATGAGGGATAAGTGTATTAAATTCATGCCATTTACAACAAACTCTCAGATATAGCATTTCTTCCAGTGTGTACGTTGGCAAGCCCGGCACCCTACACATTTAAAAAAAAAAAAACTGTAAATTGAGTTAAAACATTTAAATCTGTCTTTCCCCCTTAAAATTGGGTTCTGTTAAAATTTTTAAGTTAGGTAAGCCTCTTTGTGTAATTTTAGGTTTATCAGATAGGATGTCTTTAAGAATAGTTTCATTTAAAAGTAGATGAAAATGTTCATTTATGATGTTTCTTACTTCTCCATTTTGCTTGCCCAAGAATTGGCATATAAATGGAGTGGGGTCTATATTTACATTAGTTTTGGTTTTATATTTTTGTCTTTTTAATATAGCTGTTCACATCAACCGACTTGAAAAAAGTCTTAGTTTTAATTAGATCATTTTTTGTATATAGTGAGATGCAAAAAGTCGATCTGTGTGCTGCTATATTGAAAAGACAAAGAAATGTCTCGGTCATTATCATTGACATAATTGATAAGTTGCTGGAGGAGAGGTTCTCCTCCTTTCAAGATTAATAAGAGATCCCCTATGGGGGTCAAACCTGGTGCTCCATAAGAGATATATAGATGATTAATATAATGTAGGACATGTCTGTTTCCAATGTCCTGTGTCTGATGAGCCTACGGCTTAGGTAAAACCAGTGTACATCTTGATACCCGCGGGTCTGCAATGGAATGCCTAACGGGCTGGTGTCGCCTTACTTGTGCATCTGTGTTCAATCTACTCCTGTGGGTACTAAATGTGTGTTGAGAGGTCCTATTTGACGAAACAGGACCAAAAAGATAGGAAGAGAAGAAGAGCAGTATAGTAAAAAAAAAAGATAAAGAAGGGGAAGACAGTGGGTCGAGTGCCAGGAGGAGCGAGGAGAGGGAAGGGGGAAGAGGGGGAGGAGGAGGGGGGTGGGCAAACGCCCAACCCTGAAGCCTACAGTCGCGGGTGTCACGTCGGTCTCTCTTGAGAACTGATGTTCACCCCACGTCAGGTCATCTAGTCTGCCAGTGAGCACTCCCTCCATAGTCCCCAGATCCTCTCAAATTTCCTGTAGGTGTCACTCTGCACCTCTCCCCCCATCCCTTTCTGTGTATCTTCTGGTCTTGTATGTTTCTCCTAATCCCAACTTTTTACTTCCTGTCGATCTCTTACCTCTTTATCTCTTGTGTGTCCCTCAATCCCCACGTTACCTTTAGTACATCATAACCTCCTACCCTTTTTCCCCCATGTACATACAAAGTCACATGCATGTATACATACATACAGACATGCAATCATACATGCAGTCACATACAAACAAGGATACATACACAATGACGAACATTGACACACAAGCACATGCACTGACAAACAACCATACACTGTCACAATATAATCACATAATTACACACACAGTCACATGCATACCAAGACACATATGCACACACATATGCAGTCACATAAAGTCACAAACACACAGTCACAGAATTAAATGAACTAAGCTGTCTTTGAATACACTTATAAATAATCAAAACTTAAAACATACTAGCGTAAAAATTAATACGCAAAAAAAAAAAATCTGTTAAAAAGTCACAGTGCTGAAAGCACTAAAGGAACTCTATAGTGTTAGGTATAAAAAAAACCTGTATTCCTAACATCTATAAATCAATGCTTCCTACTGGGATTTTAACAATGCTGGACACCATTACGCAAAGCATGCAGGGCTGGCGCCACCGTTAGGCAAACTAGGCATTCACCTAGGGCGGCAGCCTGCTGGAGATGCCCACTGGGATATTTCATGGTAGGCTCCACCTGTCTTGGCCCGCAGCACTGGGCAAGCGGCTCTTGAGCCACCATCCCTCAGTGCTGGGCCGCTCCTCCTTGCGCCCGAAGGTGGATGCGCCCAGAGGAGCCCTGTGACAGGGGCCCAGGAGGTGGCCATCTGGCCACCTCAGGGCGCCCCCTAAGTTGTCCTTCAATATGGCAGAGCAGGCACCTTCTTACCTTGATGACAGGTGCCTGCTCTGCCATCAAATGAGAGTGACCAGGAGAATGCAGGCGGCGGGGGAGGCTGTTCTTGCAGTCTCTCACTCCTCTCTCGCTTGCCCTCTGTGATGCCGGGAGGAATATGACATCATTCCGGCCCCGGCATACTAAATAGACTAAACAGCGGACGGGAGAAGTGAGGAGCTGCCTCACACTGGACCCCAGGGAGGTGAGTGTTTGAGTGTTTGACTTTCAGTGAGTGAGTGTCTGTGAGTGTGTCTGTCTGTGAGTCTGTCAGTGTGTGAGTGTATGTCTGTAAGTGAGTGAGTGTCTGTGTGTGTGTCTGTCAAGGAGTGAGCGCATGTCTGTCAGTTAGTGTCTGTCTATCAGTTAGTGTCTGTCAGTGAGTGAGTGTCAGTTTGTCAGTTAGTGTCTGTCAGTGAGTAATTGTCAGTGAGTGAGTGTCTGTGTGTGTGTGTCTGTCTGTGAGTGAGTGTATGTCCGTCAGTGATTGAGTGTATGTATGTCAGTGAGTGTCTGTGTGTGTGTGTGTGTGTGTGTCTGTGTCAGTGAGTGAGTGTCTGTGTGTGTTTCTGTCAGTGAGTGAGTGCATGTCTGTCAGTGAGTTAGTGTCTGTCAGTGAGTGAGTGTCTGTGTGTGTGTCTGTTAGTGAGTGTATGTATGTCTGTGAGTGAGTGTCGTGTGTATGTGTGTCTGTCAGTGAGTGAGTGTATGTCTGTCAGTGAGTGTCTGTCAGTGAGTGTCTGTGTGTGTCTGTCAGTGAGTGAGTGTATGTCTGTCAGTGAGTGTATGTGTGTTTCTGTTAGAGTGAGTATATGTCTGTCAGTGAGTGTCTGTGTGTGTGTGTCTGTCAGTGAGTGAGTTTATGTCTGTCAGTGAGTGTCTGTGTGTGTGCTTGTCTTTGAGTGAGTGTATGTCTGTCAGTAAGCATCTGTGTGTGTATCTGTCAGTGAGTGAGTGTATGTCTGTCAGAGAGTGTTTGTTTGTGTGTGTCATTGACTGAGTGTAAGTCTGTCAGTAAATGTGTGTGTGTGTCAGTGAGTGTGTGTGTGTGAGTGTATATGTGTGTCTGTCAGTGAGTGAATGTCTGTCAGTGAGTTTCTGTGTGCATCAGTGAATGAGTGTATGTCTGAGTGAGTTACATAGTTACATAGTTACATAGCTGAAAAGAGACTTGCGTCCATCAGGTTCAGCCTTCCTCACAAATGTTGTTGCTGTTGATCCAAGAGAAGGCAAAAAAACTGATCTGAAGCGCTTCCAATTTTGCCACAAACTAGGAAAAAATTCCTTCTTGACCCCAAAATAGCAGTCAGATGTCTCCTTGGATCAAGCAGCTATTACCCCACTAATTAGAATTTATATCCCTGTATGTTATGTTTTTGTAAGTATTTATCCAATTTCAGTTTAAACATCTGTATGGACTCTGACAAAACTACCTCTTCAGGCAGAGAATTCCATATCCTTATTGTTCTTACTGTTAAAAAACCTTTTCTTTGCCTTAGATGAAATCTCCTTTCTTCCAGCCTAAATGTGTGACCTTGTGTCCTATGTATAGCCCTGTTTATGAATAGATTTCCAGATAAAGGTTTGTACTGGCCCTGAATATATTTGTATAAAGTTATCATGTCCCCTCTCAGGCGCCATTTTTCTAAACTAAACAGATTTAATTTTTTTAACCTTTCTTCAAAACTAAAATGCTCCATTCCTTTTAGCAATTTTGTACCTCGTCTCTGGACCCTCTCCAGTGCCATGATATCCTTCTTTAGAACAGGCGCCCAAAATTGCACAGCATATTCAAGGTGTGGTCTTACCAGCAATTTATAAAAAGGCAAAATTATATTTTCATCCCGAGAATTTATGCGCCTATTTATACATGACAAAATCTTACTGGCCTTAGCAACTGCAGATTGACATTGCATATTGCTGCCTAATTTGTTGTCTATAACAATTCCCAAATCCTTCTCGTGTGTGGTTATCCCTAATTCACTACCATTTAGTGTGTAAGTTGCTTGTGCATTCTTAACCCCGAAGTGCATAACTTTGCATTACTCTATGTTAAATTGCATCTGCCATTTTAGGCCAATCTATCCAAAGCCCTCTGCAGCAAAGCAATATCCTGCTCACATTTTATTACTTTACAAAGTTTTGTGTCATCTGCAAACACTGATACATGGCTTTCAATGCCTATTTCAAGATCATTTATAAATATGTTAAATAGAAGTGGTCCCAAAACAGAACCCTGAGGGACACCACTTACCACTTTTGTCCAGCCTGAAAATTTACCATTAATTACAACTTGTTGTACTCTATCCTTAAGCCAATGTTCTACCCAAGAACAAGAATATTCATCTAAACCAATTTCTTTTAGTTTGAAGACTAACCTACTGTGAGGAACCGTATCAAATGCCTTGGCAAAATCCAAGTAGAGCACATCCACTGCAACACCCTGATTTATACTTCTACTTACTTCTTCGTAGAATGCAATTAGGTTAGTTTGACATGACCTATGCTTCATAAAACCATGCTGATTATTGCTAATAACAAAGTTCTTCCCAATGAATTCCTGAATATTATCCCTTAATAGCCCTTCAAATATTTTCCCAGTTACAGAAGTTAAGCTCACAGGTCTATAATTTCCAGGCAAGGATTTTGAAGCGCTTCCAATTTTTAAATATAGGAACAACATCTGCCTTTCTCCAATCCTTCGGTACAACAACTGAAACAAAAGAATCTTGAAAAATTAAATACAGAGGTTCACTTCTGTGTGTATGTATATGTCTGTCAGTGAGTGTCTGTGTGAGTGTGTGTATGTCTGTGTGTGTGTGTCTCTCAGTGAGTGAGTGTATGTCTGTCAGTTAGTTTCTGTGTGTGTGTCAGTGAGTGAGTGACATGAGGGTGCGGCAAAATGGATCTTTGCCTAGAGCGGCAGAAATCCTTGCACCGTCCCTAAAATCATGAGGATGTCCAGCATCAATCCAAAAAAGTTAATCTCCGTGAAACTGCAGGAAGCAGCTCTAGTGTATGTTTTACAATGCAACACCAAAGGGACAGGGAAACTGCACCCAGGCCACTTTGATAAGATGAAGTGGTCTGGGTGACTATTGTGTCCTTTTAAATAACAGTTTCATAAGCAGTGGCATCAAATGTAAAGTAAATAAAAATATAAATATTAAGCTTGCAGTGGTCATCAAAAACATAAACTAATGGAAAGACTCTTAATATAACCAAATGCCTTAAAGAAAAAACAAACTTACAATGGTAGATGGATTAATTTGTTTGAATGATATACCCTAACCTAAGTCAGACAGCATGCAGGTAAATTGGGGTGATCACTAGTATGTAAGACTTGCCTTGTGTGCTAATTATTGCTTTCAGTGGACATATAAAGATAAAAGGTCAAACTTGTAAAATCATTTACAATAAAAATAATAATAATAATAATAATAATACAATCTTTATTATAATATGAGCTATGCTTTCATTCTTGACCGCCTCTTCCCCTGCACTCAGAGTCTAGTGAGCAGAGGTACAGCGAGGGTGAAGCTTAAAGAGAATGAAGGTAGCCAGGCCTGGACTGGAACCCACAGAGAGACATTATGAAATAAAGGCAAGTGAGGGACTTCACGGTGTCTGTGTGTGTCTGTGTGTCTCTTAGCCTGTTCCAGTCAGTGTGTGTGTGTATGATTGGATAAGTGTGTTTCTGCTTGGATCAATGTGTATGTGTGTGTGCTTGGGTCAGTGTGTGTGTGTGCTTGGGTCAGTTTGTGTCTATGGATCAGTGTGTGTGTGCTTGGGTCAGTGTGTGTGTCTGCTTGGGTCAGTGTGTGTGTGTGCTTGGGTCTTTGTGTCTGTCTGGATCAGTGTGTGTGTTTGTGCTTGGGTATTTGTGTGTGTCTAGATCAGTGTGTGTGTGTTTGTGTGTGCTTGGGTCGGTGTGTGTATCTGCTTGGGTGTGTGTGTGTCTGCTTGGGTCTGTGTGTGTGTGTCTGCATGAGTCAGAGTGTGTAACTGCTTGGGTCTGTGTGTGCGTGTGTGTGTCTGCTTGGGTAATGTTTGTGTGTGTCTGCATGTGTGTGTCTGCATGGGTCTGTGTGTGTGTCTGCATGGGTCAGAGTGTGTGTAAGTCTGCATCAGTCAGTGTGTGTGTGTGTGTGTCAGTCTACATGAATTAGTGTATGTCTTCTTGCGTCAGTGTGTGTGTCACACTGGGTGAGTCAGTGAATTTTGTGTGTGCATTAGTCACTGATTATAATTGTGTGGACCTTTGAGTGTGAGTGAGTGAATGCGTGTGTGTGTATATATGTATGTATGTATCTATAAGTGATTGCATTTTGGGCACTTTTAAGAAGGGAAGTGACAGTACCTCTGTAAGTGCATATACAATGTAACAAAAGACAAGAGTCTGCACATGGAACAAAGTAAACATAGAAACTATTTAATCCCAGAAAACTAAACTAAATGGATGTTTGCATCTACACAACTTCTAATATAGGTAAGATCAATTTTCCCATAACATTTACTACCTATACTTGTATACAGGCTCAATTATTACACCATCAGCTTATCCCTATTCTTCAATTAATTACCTTCAGATCAGACATACTTCACACTTCTATTGCATAATTTCTTACATGGAAACTGTAATGTTAGAAATACAAACATGTATTGTAATATCAAAAGATAAAGTAGTTCAACTCACGTTTAGTCTCATGCCACACCAGTGTCACTGCAGACACCTCTATATCCTTTGCTGAGATCATCAGTGATGATGCTCTCATCAATCCAATGTTTCTCCAAAGAGAAGCATGGGGGGAGCTACTGCTGACCGATTGCAGCCAGTGGCAAGTAGCATCTTCTTATAGAGATGCATTCAGGGCCGCCACCAGAAATTTTGGGGCCCCTAACTCAGCTCAGGGACTGGGCCCCCTGGGGCCCGCCTCCAAATACCGCCCACTGGGTCCGCCTCCAAATACCACCCACAGGAATACACACACAGACACAAACACACACACACACCGATACAAAAAGACAGAGATACATACTAAAAGACACGCATACTGAAACAGACTTACACGCATACAGGCATACATACTGAGACATACACACAGGCATACATAGTGACAGACAGACACATACTAACATACATACAGACACACATGCATGAGGACATAAAGACACATACATACATACAGACACCGACATACATACATACACACACACAGACATACTGACAGACATACAGACACTGTCATCCATACACACATATATTCATAATGGCATACAGACATACATTCATTCATAATGGCATACAGACATACATACATTCAGACTGACATACATGCATATATACAGACATACTGACAGACATACATGCATACAGACATCCATACACACATACACACGTTCATAATGATATGCAGGCATACATTCATACGGACATACAGACATACATATATAATGACATACAGACATATATATATATATATACACATAGACAGACATACAGACAGACAGACATACATGCATACATACATCCATAGACATACATGCATGCACACAGACATACACATACATACATACATGCATGCATATAGTCAGACATACATACAGACATACATACTTAGACATACATACAGACAGACATACATACACAGACAGACATGCATGCCGACAGACAGACATACAGACATACACATACATACAGACACACACACAGACATGCATGCAGACAGACATACATAGACATACATGCATACAGACAGACATACATACAGAGACAGATATACATACACAGACAGACATACATAGACATACATGCATGCCGACAGACATACAGACATACACATACATACATACATACATACAGACACAGACAGACATACATACACACACACAGACATACTGACAGACATACAGACACTGTCATCCATACACACATACATTCATAATGGCATACAGACATAAACAGACATACATTCATAATGGCATACAGACATACATACATACATTCAGACTGACATACATGCATATATACAGACATACTGACAGACATACATGCATACAGACATCCATACACACATACACACGTTCATAATAATATGCAGGCATACATTCATACTGACATACAGACATATATATATATACATAGACAGACATACAGACATACATGCATACATACATCCATAGACATACATGCATGCACACAGACATACATACATACATACATGCATGCATGCATATAGTCAGACATACATACAGACATACATACTTAGACATACATACACAGACAGACATGCATGCCGACAGACAGACATACACATACATACAGACACACACACACAGACATGCATGCAGACAGACATACATAGACATACATGCATACAGACAGACATACATACAGAGACAGATATACATACACAGACAGACATACATAGACATACATGCATGCCGACAGACATACAGACATACACATACATACATACATACAGACACAGACAGACATACATAGACATACATGCATACATACATACATACACACACAGACAGACATACATAGACATACATGCATGCCTACAGACAGACATACATGCAGACAGACAGACAGACATAGACATACATGCAGACAGACAGACATAGACATACAT
>OW240920.1:97654661-97717702 GCA_933207985.1 Pelobates cultripes | reverse complement strand
ACTGCACCATAAGAGATGTTTAAGGTGGACATCATGAGCAACATTATCACCACTCATGCCATATCTATGACCATACGTCCCAACATGCAGCCTGGATGACACATACAGCAAGCTGTACACTATGCTATGACCCATACTCCTGTCTAATAGCACACTGCAGAACTAAGTTCACCATATCTGAATGTTTTCCTCCGACCTTCTTATGACTAACTACACACCCTAGGCCTTACTCCCATAAGACTAAGACACCCTACATAACATGCTAATCACCACTTCATACAGTTTAAGCCTTTTACTTTGCTTGTTTATTTTGTTGAGACTTACAATTCGCCGTGTTTATACAACCTGTTTACAATTACTTAAAAAATTGTGCCACGACCTTAATGCCATATGAATGTACAACTGTATTATCACTGGGCTTACATACGCCATTGTGGCACTGTAAGCTGTCTTGTTATATCTTGCACAACGAAAAATAAAGAATTTAAAAGTAAAATAAATATTTAATGCAGGTTATAAGTGATTTTCAATGTTCAAACATCAAATGCTAGTTCAGATGTATACATTCCATAAAAGTGACAGTTCCCCTTTACGAACCTCTTGTTTATTGTATATGGAGTTTGACTAAATTCTGCTTCATGTCTTTTTTATTCTTGACAGAGGAAATGTATTCCAGTTTCCAAATTCAGAAAAGAACGAGCCTGTGTCTGTAGGTGAAACATGTGAGCAGAGCATAGGTTTCCAAAACATGCCAGAAGAGTCAATTCAAGAGCTCTCCTGTGATCAGGACATGGATGTCATGGAAACAGAAGCCTCCCAGGAGGAAAGAGACTTGCATGTTCAAGCAAAAGAGAGAAACCAGCTTGAAGAAGTTGTTGAGCCCAAATCATCTAAGCAACAAGCAAATGAGGAGTGCACATCACCAGGTCATAGAGATAAAGAAGTTCAGACGGTTAGTGATGTAAAACGTACATCATCTGTTGTGTCATCATCTACCCAGACCGACATGATGTCCAGCCTACGTTTTGAGAAAACTGGAAGTGATGCTAGACAAAGAAACCTGAAAGCCGATGCTAACAAGCCGACTGAGAAGGACCATGAGAAATCAAAACAAGGAGATGACACGGAATCCGTTCACAGCCAGGTAGGTCATGGTCTGTGGATATTTTTATATTTTTGCCAACTTTATAGTCTGTTAATTGCAAACATACAAATACGTTTCATTGACTTGACGATTCATATACAATTGTATTTTAAACTAGAAAAGCTACAATTTCTGGGGAAATTGTGTGAAGTGTTCTTGCCTCCACCAGTAGTCTACAACTGGAGTGGGCGGAGTAACTGTGGAAAGGTTGGAGTGTGGTTCACTCACTCTACAGCAAGGGCAGAGAAGAGCTTTCAAATCTTTCAAATCCCTCGAACATTCCACCAACTGCCAACAGGAACTAATAGATTACAAATAGGGCAGAGAAGAGCGGTTAAAAACAAACTGCTCCAAATTGCTCAATAAGAATAATAATATATATGTGAGATAATAGTAAGTGGCCTTGCCATGTAGGGATATAAATGTACCAATTTATATCAAAACGTTCAGCTATCCCTGCTGCCACTGCAATGTTTTGTACAAATCGGTCAATAATTCCTGTATAATTCCTGTATAACGAAGTACTCACTTTATTAATACATACATAGCAGGATCTTCATATTGCAGCCTTGTTACACAAGGTTTCTGCAGCTGCCATTTCAAATCCCTCCAACATTCCACCAACTGCCAACAGGAACTAATAGATTTCAAATAGGGCAGAGAAGAGCGGTTAAAAACAAACTGCTCCAAATTGCTCACTTCACTGGCGGTTGCCATCTTCAAACGGTCTTATTTTAAAAACTATAAATCCTACAGCGAAGAGCTCTATATTGTGAGAATCCCAAGACCCAGACCTACATTATGATGCATAGTATGTCTCTGAAATAGTAAAAATGAAGGCACAGTCGCAGTTTAGAAATTGCCATTCAAATTTGAGCTGGCTAGAGTGGAGTTTCAATGAATGTCAATGGATGGTGTGAGTTGCAAACAAATGGTCATATTGTGAAAACTATCAGGACTATGGCCTAGCCGTGGACGTTTAGTGGCAGCAAGGATAGCTGAACGTTTTGATATAAGATTTGTGTAGGTGGGCCTGAAAATAAGGGAGTGGTGGCAGTTTAGAAATCATGTCCTGATTTTTCAGCTTTTGCCAGCTCCCACTCTCGTTTTGAACATTTTGCCACAAAATCGACGATATTTTGTGAACCATTCGGCGAAACGTTCCACAAAGTAATAGCAATCCAATTGGGAACAATCCGCACGTTTAGGTATATTACTGTCTATGTAGTGTAAAAACTGTGGGAGGAGTTAGGGTGGTAAATTTGGCTATAATAAGAATAAGAACTAGAAAAGCTACAATTTCTGGGGAAATTGTGTGAAGTGTTCTTGCCTCCACCAGTAGTCTACAACTAGGGATCGAGCGATTATCGGTTTTACCGATATTATCAGACGATATTCGGTATTTTTGGCAGTATATGTATTGGTCACTAAAGATACCGATATTGATAGAGTGAGGAATGCATTTCAACTTTTATTTATATAGCACATTTAATTGCCCAAAGTGCTTCATAGTTACATTAAAACATACATTTAGAAAAACATTAGCAGGTGTACAAAAGGCCCGGTCTATGACATCACTTGCTGCTGCAGCCTGGCACAGGTCAGAGTATTTTGGCGGTTGCCAACTTCAAACGGTCGTATTTTAAAAACTATAAATACTACAGCGAAGAGCTTTATATTGTGGGAATCACAAGACCCAGACCTACATTTATATATTACGGTCTATGTAGTGTAAAAACTGTGGGAGGAGTTAGGGTGGTAAATTTGGCTATAATAATATATATGTGAGATAACATTAATTGGTCTTGCTATGCAAGAACACTTAAGTGTTGGCTGGCAAATTACGGGTTATTTATTCATCTGTTTGTTGGCAAAAGTAGTTGTTTTTTTGCAATATGGCTACATCAGAGCTGAGAATAGATTAGAAATAGATGTGTTGTTGCAATAATGTTTCACCTGTGTATGAGAAACTCCACAAAGACAGACCGGAGGGAACTTGTTGTTTTCTCGAGAGTGTAGCAGCTTTCACTGGTAGCAGTTCAAAAAAAAAAATCCATGTAACTGTGCAGGTCATTCACAGTATAAAACACCTAATTTGTTGCCCTGGTGTTTAACTGCACCTCCATAATAGAAACATTTTAAGTAGTCTTGATATTGTGTTTTTTTCCCATATAGCTTATTTAGTTAATGTATCCTTAGTATATGTTTCGTTTTGTGCTCATCTTTACTTTGTAGAGCAGGTGTAGGTTCTAAAATGTCTCCTTCAAAACATTCAGAAAGTGTAACAAATTAATTGTATACTAATTTATGCCCCTTAAGCAAGTAATAAAATATAGAGCAATAAGTCATTGATAAATGTAAAATTGGATTTCCCGCCGGGCAATTTTTAAAAACTTCTATTTGTAATTCTTTATTTTTGTTGTGCATGGATGGTACAAGACATCATTTTTAGTTGTGGTTAGTACACCTTACTAATTTTACTAAAAAATTATATATTTTTTACTCTTTCTAAAATATAAATTCAGCTAAATTGTGATATTGGTTTAAGTGTATTTTTACATGTATGCGTGTGTATATATAACGGTTTTATTTCTATTGTAGGAAGAGGAGGACTTTGAATTAAATCATCCAAAGCCAGCACGCCATCTCCAACGCCACGTGCGCACAATCCGTGAAGTGCGTACTGTTGTCACAAGAGTTATTACTGATGTTTATTACATGGATGGAGCAGAGGTGGAGCGAAAGGTAGTGGAGGTTAGTGTACTTATGATTTGAAAATCTCAAACAAATAATTAAATTTAGAAAATTGTGTTATAAATCCTATTCTACCACAATAAAAGGGGAAAGTCAACATCCATTAAAAACAAATTTCTAGAATCACAAAGATTCTGTGTGAGTGATTCTGCATTTTTTTTTTTTTTTTTATTCTTTATTTTTGTGGTGCAAATATTCAACACTTGTTCTTGTAATGCCCCAACAGCAGTAACAAGAACTGTAAGATACACATTTTAACAGGGTCGAAGTACATGCGATTACTGCACACATTTTTTTAGTGAAGTAAGTTTTCAGGCTAGTCAAATCTGTCTGAGTTAGAAATAAAACAAATTAGGTATTCAATAATAGCTATCCAGACATAGACAAATGATGAGAAACTGGGTTATTCAACATGTTATAAGACAGGAGTATGGGTACGAAAAATTGGCAGTGTAGGTGTGGGAATTCCGTAGGCTCTAGAGTGTCAGGCAGGCCTCTGATTTTGATATTTTTCCAACGCCTCTTATCTACTGATACCCCAGTAATTTCTTCCCGGAACCGCCCGATATCGGCCGCTATGTTCCGGCGGAGCTCATCCAGGAGGCTCTGCAATGTGTCCTCTGTGATTGGAGGCTTTGCCGCTGGCGTGGGCCTCGGGGGCACGGGTCTAGTAGGTACTCTATTGTCATAGTCCTCCCCGTCTGCTGAGATCTCGTCGCTGGATGTGAGCCCATCTGACAATGGCGCCATTTCAGGCCTTCCGGTGGATTGCGGCCTTCTCAGGAGCTCACCAATGTCAGCTGTTTGTATTTCTTATTACTACGCCCCATGCCTTCAAATCCAAATTGTAAGATGGCACTTCACAGTACACTAGAAGGGGTGTAAAATACAGACTTAATCTTATTAGGCTAAAAAGATCCAGTCAATGATGGTTTGATGAGATTAAATTGCCTCATTGCTTGCATTATGTGGGATACGAGTAAGACTATGATTAATAACTTGTAAGTGCAAACCTCTGTCTCAAGCTTGGTTAGCGTTAGTACAAAAAATGTGGATGTCCAAATCTGCTTCAACCATCAAATGTAATTAATACTGAGTGTTGGTAAAATCACCGGTTATAAATGTTTGAGGAACACTATAGGGTCGGGAACACAAACTTGTATTCCTGACCCTAGTATTAACACTATCTAGTACCATCTGACCCCCTAAATATAAAAAATTAAAATCATCTTGCCTTTATTCAAGTCTTCTGGTGCTGGCTCTGCCCCTGATCTGGCTCCTTGGCTGACATCATCAGAAGTGGTGATCTCGGCCAATCACAATGCATTCCCACTGATCTCATCCAAGTAGGTGGGCTAGGGGCAGAGCTAAATGCTGCCCTGGCCAATCAGCATCTCCTCATATAGATGCATTGAATCAATGCATTTTTGAGGAAGGTTTTTCCATCTGAAAAGTGGCCACTGGAGGTATACCTAGGCTGTAAGGTAAACCCTGCCTTTTCTCTGAAAAGACCGTGTTTACTGCAAAAAGTCTGCTTTGACATGCTATACTCACCAGAACAACTACATTAAGCTGTAGTTGTTCTGGTGACTATAGTGTCCATTTAAATCAAACATACTGCATGGACGTCCATGTTACCACAACCCCAGGCATATTTTATTTGATATCTTTAAAAGTGTGCGTATCCAAAGTTGTGCACACATTTCTTGAAGCCGCTTTATTTCTACTTCACTCTGCTGCTCTGAATGTATAAGATGAATTGTACATTTGTGCCTTTTCAACGACTGCTAGATGTGCAGATTAAGTATTCATTTTTATTTTTAATTAACCTTTTTTTTTTTTTTTTATAAATTGCTATATATTTTAATTTTTTTGTATTTCGAGTAATCAGTGGAACATTTACAAACAAATTTATATACAGAACATTGACTTTAAAAAGAAATATTAGACTTGTGCACAGTGGGATTGTTCGGTTCTTTCACACACAATTTCCTGGAAAAATAAGAAAGAAAAAAAAAATATATATATAAGATGTCAACGTTTCAGCTCCCGATCGGAGCTTTCATCAGGACACAATAAAAGATACATAAAATGAGAGCGAGATAGAGAGATATAGATATAGATATAGATATAGATATAGATATAGAGATAGAGATAGAGATAGATATAGAGATAGAGATAGAGATAGAGATAGAGATAGAGATAGAGATAGAGATAGATAGATATATAGATAGAGATAGATATATAGATAGAGATAGATATATAGATAGAGATAGATATATAGATAGAGATAGATAGATAGAGATAGATATATAGATATAGATAGATATATAGATAGAGATAGATAGAGATAGATAGATATATATATATATATATATATATATATATTATACACACTAACCAATGGTCACTCACCTAATCAGCTGTGGTCTATCAACCCTGATATCTAACGTATACTCATTGCTCGTCCGCACGTCTGACTTCCATGACGCTCCTCCCGCATTAGGGAACGGCCTTTGCCAATCGCCTGTAACGGCTACGTCACAGTTCCAAGGTAGCCAATCCTCGGCCGCCCCTGTGGTTATGGAAGCCGCAAGGAGACAGACTCCTATTACTGTGATTGGCCCGCCCTTTCCGTGATGCGGGTTTGTTTTACGCTGTCATGGCAACAAATTCAGACCGGACCTATGGGGATATTGAAATGGGTCCATACTATGTATGGCTCATTTCATAGTTAACCCTGTATATTATTTCTGATACATTAAGGATAAAGCCTTCAAAATTCTAAGGGGTGAAAGGGAAATACAGACATATTTTCTTGGGTATTGAATTTTATATTCTAGTGCTAGATAATAAATTTGATTCTGTGATACTCCAAGTATTTGACCATTACTTGTGCTTATACTTTACAAATGGATAAAGTGTAAATATAACAATCTCTAAAAAATATAATACTAAATGTCAAGTAATATGTGTATGAGTGAATAACATGTAGAAAGACTATATTTTCTAGATAAAATTATGTGAAACTGGATCATAAAGGAGGACACTAAGAGATACAAAATTTAAAGGAAAACCATAAGAACAATACAGAGTTCCTGATTTTAAATGCTGTAGGTGAAGTGAACCAGAGGTTATATACAATAATAGAACACGTTAAAAAAAAAAAACAACCTTTTTTACGGTCATTAGACTAGGAATTTAAATTATTTATATGCATAATTATCAGACTTATAGGAAAGAAAGAAATGAACATTTCTCATTCCAGCCTCTAGGAGACAAAGTGTTAAGTTCCAGTATCCAAAAAGTCTCTCTCTGTAGGAGGAATTTCCCCCTATTGCCCCCTCTCACTGCCACCGGAACATGGTCCATGGCCACACACCTCAAAGAAGAGAGTTGGTGTTGTTTCTCCAGGAAATATCTAGCCACAGGTTTATCCGACTTGCCATCCCGATAGGCCAGGCGGATACTTGACCTGTGGCCCCTAATTCTCTCGCACAGTGCTGTTTCTGTTTTGCCTATATAACTCAATCCACAAGGGCATGTGAGTTTATATATGACAAACTCTGTGCGGCAATGTATCCTATGGGCAATCTTGTACACCTTGCCCGTATGGGGGTGGGAAAAGGTCTTGGAAGGAATTATGTGACCACAGGTTACACACCCTAAACATCTGACACAGCCAGTATTTTTGTTTTCTGTTATTGATGGTATATAACAATGGACAGGGTCTGTTTTTACCAGTAAGTCCCATAGGTATTTGTTCCTTTTGTAACAGAATATCGGTTTTGATGTTAGTTCTTTAGGAAGTGTCGGATCCTGTTTTAATATATTCCAGTTTCGAGTGACTGACTCCGTTATTTGCTTAGTTGCTGAATTTAATCTCATTGGGAATACCATTCTTGTTTCCAATGTTTTCCGAGATATTGTCTCTTTATTATTATATTGCTCTTTTGCTCTGAGCAAAGCATTTTCCAATACCAGTCGTTTATATCCCCTCTTCATAAACTTTTAATACACGGTCTTCAATTGTTCCTCGCACTGATCTTCCTGGGAGTTGTTACGGTATACCCTTAAAAACTGTGATACGGGCAGCGAGTTCTTCAGATGTTGTGGGTGAAAACTTTCGAAGTGTAAAATCGTATTCCGATCGGTAGGTTTGGTGTAGAGACTATACTCAAGTTTCTGGTTTCTAACGGTCAATTCGACATCAAGAAATTGGATACTTTTGGTGTCGATTTTAGAGGTTAATTTAATTAGGGTGGGCAACTCATTGATCTGTTTAATGAGTGCCTCAGCCTCTTCTTTTGTTCCTCTCCACAATATCAGGATGTCATCTATGAATCGATAATATTTAATGATCTGATCTTGATATGGTGTCAAAATATATTGCTGTTCAAACTCAAACATAAAAGTGTTGCCGTACATTGGGGCCATAGCTGCCCCCATGGATGTACCGGAGACTTGCATAAACCACTTGGTTTCGAAACGAAAATAATTGTTTCGTAAGGCTAATTATAATAACTCCATAGTATACTCAATTGGTGGTCCACGATAATGTACGGAGGTAGAAAGTAGTTTCCTCATCGCTTCAATACCCTCTTCGTGTGGTATAACCGTATATAAACTGTTTACGTCCATAGTGATAAGTAGCCCATTAAATTCCTTGATTTGTTCAAAGTCACGTAGGAGGCTATTAGTATCCTTAACACACGTTGGTATAGCCGTGACTGGTTGTTTAAACAAATAATCCAAGTACTTAGCTATATGTTCTAAAATGCCCTCTATTGGGAGTCATTTAGGCTTTTATGGGGCGGCCGAGGATTGGCACAGGGGCGGCCGAGGATTGGCTACCTTGGAACTGTGACGTAGGCGTTACAGGCGATTGGCAAAGGCCGTTCCCTAATGCGGGAGGAGCGTCATGGAAGTCAGACGTGCGGACGAGCGATGAGTATACGTTAGATATCAGGGTTGATAGACCACAGCTGATTAGGTGAGTGACCATTGGTTAGTATTATATATTTGTCATTTTATGTATATCTTTTGTGGTGTCCTGATGAAAGCTCCGATCGGGAGCTGAAACGTTGACATCTTTTGGATCAACTGAGAATTAAAACTGATGAACTAATCCTATTTTTTCATATTTTATACTGTTTGGACTTGGCACCAGGTATTCAATATATTTAAAGTTGGAGTGCAAGAGGTCTTCTATTTGTTTGAGATATATATATATATATATATATATATATATATATATATATATATATCTCTATCTATATCTATATCTATCTCTATGTATAGATAGAGAGATAGATATATATATTATAATCTCCATCTCTTTGAGGTTTTCTCACCTATTGTGTGCTGGATATTTTTCGTTTTGGATTATACAATGAGCTGAGAATCAGTGAGACACTGCAAGTTCTATAACCATTTGTAGTAGCTTAAAATTTTAGAAACTTTATCTTTTTTTTTTTTTTTTTGCTTTAATCTCAGGAAGCTGAAGAACCAGTAATTGAATGCCAGGAGTTTGAGAATGACTTATCACCGTCCAGAACTGTTGCCTCTTCTCTTACCTCTGGGGATCTTGCAGACATTAGCTCATTTTCATCAAAAACCTCAAGCCTTCAACGCACATCTAGTGGGGCAAGTAGTGGCCTCTCGGCAGCACAAAGCATTAGTGGAAGCAGCTCAGAACGTGCTAGAACCTCTGCTTGGCAGAAAGGGAAAACCGGACAGCTGGAACCTAAAGAGTTTGCCATTCCAAGTGCACGTGGGGCAGCAGGAAAACTGAGGTACTTTTGGAAGAACCATTTTTATATTAAGACATCTTGGGGGAAGTTAGAGTCCAAATATATATATAAACCACTTTTAAAAGATTATACACAAGACTGCACATTTAATATGCTGAAAGAGCATCTAGGAGTTTTATCTAATGAAATTTTGGAAGCCTACTGTATGTATCAGATACCCTTAACTGTAGTGAATCTACCATAGACAGGAACACAGTAGTGGGCCCACTTAATGAAGTCAGACATATGTGAAGCTAGAAGCAGGACAGTGTAGGCGTTAAGCCCAAGATGCTTGTAGAGCCTTAAGATAAACTCTCTTCATTTTTTCCAGTCCTAGGAAAGTGCCCAGCCAGCCAGGGTCTCCACACCGGACAGGAGGACACACTGGTTTGCCAGTGAGTGAAGATGATGCAGATGCATCGCTTGGCAACAGACCAGGGGCCAAAGCGCCCCTTACACCCCGTGGAAGAGGGAGGAGGGGTCGCCCTCCTTCTCGTGGAGCTGGTTCAAGGTATCCATAGTGAGACAGTTTGGGTCTTCTCAGGGAATTATTGGTGATATTAGGAAGAATATATCTTACGAACTCTTGGTGTTGGCAGTCATTTCAAATTGATTTACTACAGCCTTGAGGGACAACTCTACATATTCAGGGAAGGGGACCACATAATTTAATATATCATATAAAATCATTCTACTTCATTCTTGATGTCAGGCATTTATGAATCAATTTCGTGCTTTGTTTTAAAATATAGATGCCAAGACTGGGTGAAATTATCCCTGCTTGCATACCATTTTATTATTTTCTTTATTGATGAATTTGTTCTTTTGTGTAGCACCCTTATTTTCTTTCTTCTGTAAAACATACATTTCCAGGTTTCAGTTTCTCCTGCCAGCATTAATATATGGTGGTGACAATATCATTTATTCATAATGCTGATTGTCTCTCATTCATGGTTGCTTACCATGTGTGTCCTTGGCTGTCCTCACATGCAGGCTCTATGCCTCCCTGCAGCTCAGCTCACATTGCTTTCAGTGGCTGAGTTTGGTACATACGCAGATGTAAAGGCCAGCCCAGGAACAAAGTAATTGAAATTGGGGAGATGGGCCTGGGGAGGCCAAGTTATGTTGCAGAAAGCAGTTAGAGGAACACTCCGGGCACCTTAACAACTTCCTTGGAAATACGTTTAGACAGTGCTTTGAACCTCCTGGCGTTTTCTTAACTTTAGGGGTTAAACCATTCACAAACCTCAAGTTGGCTCTCCAGCGCTGTTACTCCCTGTAACTGTCCACATCTACTTTCTCTAATCCTAATTCAGGAAGCACAGCTTGCCACCAGGCAATGGTGCTGCTGATTGGCTTAGAGCGTCAGCTGACCATTCAAAGCCAATCAGTAACTCCAAATTTTTTCATGAATTGGTAGCTACTGTTTGGTTTGGGGAGTTAGCTGACCGCTGTAAGCCAATCACTGGTTACCCCTTCCTGGCAGAAGGCGAGCTTCCTGAAACAGAATTGGAGAAAAAGGATGTTTATGGTTACAGGAGGAATGGCACTGGAGACAACTTGGTTAAACTGATTTGTGAACGATTTGATCCCTAAAGGTAAGGTGTCATTGGCCTCCTAGCAATTTAATTTCGATAAAGTTGTTATGGTGCCCGATGTGTTCCTTTAAATCTCCGGGAAGGACTTGGAAAATGTAGAATTTAAGGAAAAAAACACTTAAAATGTTTTTTTATTTTTTTTAAAACATGGCTATGTAAAGTAATAGTAAGCTATTAATGAGATGTTTTTTGTTGTTGTTTTTGATGAAAATAATTTAAGTTGTTAGGGACGTGTTCCAACTTTTTGTCTAAAATGTAAGTCTTATATAAATACAGTTCTTCTTGTTTAAGGATCAGTCTGTCCTCAATCCATGAAGAATGAGCGAGCAGGGGAGTGCTAATAATCATCTTTTAGTAATCTGTTTGATAAACTCTATATTCAAATAAGTTAAAATCTGTCAAGAAAGTGAGAATACAAAGTGAATTTAAAATTTAAGATCAATCTAGCTGAACTGAAGTAATTCTTTTAAAGGAACACTATAGGCACCCAGACCACTTCAACTCATTGAAGTCATTGAAGTGGTCTGGGTGCAGTGTCCCATTCCCACTTAGTCCTGCATTGTCCTGCAGTCAGCCACTAGAGGCACTTCCTGGTGGCTGATGCTAGACATATAGTGTGAGGGATACAACTTTGAGTCAGTTATACTTTCAGTTTTTCTATCTGGTATTAAATTTGAAATTCACTTTCAACTTTCACTTTACTAAATTATTGTAGCTGATCAGGAAAAATTCTTCAACTTGTCAATAGTAATTTTACTTTAAGTGTAAAGCTGTACTGCGGTTCCTTCTCTTATCGATAATATATGGCATTCAATAACAGATGAAATGTGCATATCTTTGTGTATGTGATAGTTAATTGCCTTTCCAGAGAAACGTCTGTCCACGCACATGGAAATCCTGAAGATCTCACTGCAGCCGCAGTTCCAGATGAAGAATTGTTTACGCGCATTAATGTTCGCCACCCAGAAGTCACTGATAAATCTGATTCTATAACATCCATAATGCGCCGTAGCGATTCACCAGAAATTCCATACCAGACACCATCAACCAAGAGTGACAGTTTGGACTCTTCATCAGGCAGCAGTTTTGTGGGGCTACGAGTTGTAGCCAAATGGTCTTCTAATGGCTACTTTTATTCTGGTAAAATAACTCGAGACGTCGGAGGAGGGAAATATAAGTTGCTGTTCGATGATGGGTATGAGTGCGATGTTCTAGGGAAAGACATTTTGCTATGCGACCCAATCCCCCTGGACACTGAGGTTACCGCTCTGTCTGAAGATGAATATTTTAGCGCAGGTACGTGCTATATGAAAGGGTTCTCTATCAAGGTTTGGGGAAGTGGTTGGTATAAGAAGCATCCAAGCTTACCAAAATCTAAGATTGGAAATGTCTCTGGAAATCCACATCTGTCAGTCATTGTTATAAGATCTATTTATTATTTTTTTATCCTAGTGGTGATTGGAGGTGGCTTATGACTTGAGGGCACTCCTAAAAATAATTTATTTTGAGATGAACTCATTGATCCTCTTGAATGTCTGTAGAGATTTTAGACGGCTTAAACATATAATTTGTGATTTTAGATAGCTCGCAATATTTAAAAATTTTTTTACATTAACACAAATTGAATTTAAATGCTTAAGATTTATTTTTAATTTTTTCCCCCCCGGATTAGGCCTTTTAACATCTGGCGTAAGAGACATTGTAATTTATAAATCCATTTATAAATTACATTTATAAATCCCCTCTTAAAAATGTCAAAGTAGAATTATTAGTAGTTACCTAGACACCGATTATATATGACATATAGTGTAATAAAATTAAAAAAGTTGCTTAGTTGTGACTAGGATCATATTGTGTGGCTGAAAATGTAGTCACGTGTTTTTATACTTCAGTAAAGAATTGAAGTTCCAACAAGAAAAGTTGAGCAGTCACCATGGAAACATTGTTACAAGCTCAGCGTCAATGTTGCTTACTCACCACTTAAACTGTGAGGGTCAATCACTAAAGTGAGCATGCAAAACGAATTTCAAATTTAACATAAAATAGTTCAACTGTAAAAATGATCTGTCCGCTATGCTTACAGTTTGGCTACTTTGTACTTCAATTTTAAATACTCTTTAAATTCTCTCGAAGTTTCACTTTATTGAATAACCCTGTGTGTTATTACTGTGACTTGGTAATAAATAATGGGTTGTCTCTGTGACTACTGTGGTTATACAATATCCCATTTGTGTTTTCCAATGTTCATTGGGAAGTACTTTTTTCATTATAGTGTTAAATTCCTTTTCCCGTTTCCACCATAAATGTGATTATGCACTGCAAACCAAATTTTGAGATTTCAACCTATAGTTATTACTGTCATACTATATCAATTGCTCTGTGTATTTATATGTGTGGATATTTCAGCACCATAATGGCAATATCTGTAGCACCTACAGTTGTCTTATCTTCCAGGGGTGGTAAAGGCTCACAAAAGAGATTCAGGAGAGCTTTATTACTGCATCGAGAAAGAAGGACAAAGGAAGTGGTACAAAAGGATGGCAGTTATTTTGTCCCTTGAGCAAGGAAATCGTCTAAGAGAGCAATTTGGTCTTGGTCCATATGAACCTTCAACTCCACTCACCAAGGCATCAGACATCAGTCTAGGTAACAAATTGCTGGAACAAGTGCATTAAAAATGGCAGAAATGTCAATGTATTATTTCTGGTAAAACATTATTCCTAACTGCAATATAAATAAATACAACTAGCCGGTTGGGTTATTATAAAACAAATCTTAAAGGGGCACTAAACACCATAACAATTGCAACTCATTCTAGTATAGTGTTAATGGGTCTCTTTGTGAAAACCGGTTTGCAAAACCAGGGGATATCACTCAAACAGGGCTCTGCCAGCCCATCTGCTGTGATGCAGATAATGGAAAAGTGAGTGTACATCAGTAAAATCTTTGGTGCGAGTACAAACATTACGTGTCTCAAACCCAATCTTAAACCCTGTCATTGATTCACGGTGTTTTGCGTTTGAGGTTAATTACAGCATTATTAAAGCTGCAGCAGTGGGGCCATGCTTTAGGTATAGGGAGTGCCTTATTTGTCAAACCACTTAAATTGTTTGACACAAATCTTGGGGATGTTGCCAAAGACACTTTAAGCATCATAACTTCTGCAATGAGCTGCAGTGGTTATTGTGCTTAGATAAGTAGCTGTCCAACACTAAAAATATAATTACTTTTAGTGTTCCTTAAAGTGGGCACTCTAAGTATGCCCCCCCTCCACTATTTAACCTAAAAATTTTTTAAAATACCCGCCTTTTATACAGCCCTGTGCAGTCTACGTTGGGCAGAAGTTTGGCAGCCTACTTCATATGTGTGGCTTGCTCGGATAGAAAAGCTTTGAATCCAATGCCCCTCTTTAAGAAGCATTCAAACTGACTGACAAATGTAAACTTTTCACCATCTCACAACGTTTACATTTGCTAGACTGAATGGAAAGGATCTTTCCCCAAAATATTACATTAAAATGTAATGGTTTTGGTGCTTACGGTTACTCTAAGGTACACTTTATTCAGTTTCACGGAGTGTAATGCTAAAAATAATATGCAAAGAGCATGTAAGTGGTCTTAGATTGATTACATGAGAACACACGTGCCTATCAGTAAACAGTTGAGGTAGCTTAAACAAAAAATACCACCATACACTGAGTATACGAGGTTTTCATGTCTCCTTTGTTACTTATCAAGAAAGCTTGAATTATCTTGGCAAAATGACACCTTCAGTCTGGGCCCTGCTTGAATATGAATAACAGAAAGATGTGGTGCAAAAACAGTTTGGAATTTTTGCAAGAATATTGTGCCAGGCGTCATGTAAACATTTTTCCACATAGGCCTTTGTGTTAATTGTTAAGAATTGAATGTGATTTTCAATTTTAGGATGCAGTAGTCAATTAGGAAAATTGTTCTAGTCCGCTAAGTTTTAAGTTGAATTACAACAATTCAGTCTTTAGTACAGAACTGTGACAATGTTCTTTCAGGTGCATTCTCGCACTTCTATCACTGGAGTATTCCTTTTAAATGCATATCCATTTCTTACCACAAGATGGCAGTATTGAACTATATAAAGGATTTAAAAGGATATTGTCACTTGCCAGGAATATGTTCTCTTATCCTTGTATTTAACAAATCTGTATTTGCGAGGTGTGAAGAAAATAGAAGTGTATAGAAATCCACATCTGTCAGTCATTGTTATAAGATCTATTTATTATTTTTTTGCCTTCTTTTGGATCAACCACAAAAAGAAAATGTGAGGAAGGCTGAACTTGATGGACGCAAGTCTCTTTTCAGCTATGTAACTATCTGTCCTTTACATCTGGCAGTCAGCACAGAGAAAAGTAGAAATTAAAAAAAAATATATATTTCTCTTCGTCATTTGCAATGGATTTTGATTGTATTTGCTAAAGCCAGGGCCGCCACCAGAAATTTTGGGGCCCCTAACTCAGCTCAGGGACTGGGCCCCCTGGGGCCTGCCTCCAAATACCGCCCACTGGGTCCGCCTCCAAATACCACCCACAGGAATACACACACAGACACAAACACACACACCGATACAAAAAGACAGAGATACATACTAAAAGACACACATACTGAAACAGACTTACACGCATACAGGCATACATACTGAGACATACACACAGGCATACATAGTGACAGACAGACACATACTAACATACATACAGACACACATGCATGAGGACATAAAGACACATACATACATACAGACACCGACATACATACATACACACACACAGACATACTGACAGACATACAGACACTGTCATCCATACACACATATATTCATAATGGCATACAGATATACATTCATAATGGCATACAGACATACATACATTCAGACTGACATACATGCATATATACAGACATACTGACAGACATACATGCATACAGACATCCATACACACATACACACGTTCATAATGATATGCAGGCATACATTCATACGGACATACAGACATACATATATAATGACATACAGACATATATATATATATATACACATAGACAGACATACAGACAGACAGACATACATGCATACATACATCCATAGACATACATGCATGCACACAGACATACACATACATACATACATGCATGCATATAGTCAGACATACATACAGACATACATACTTAGACATACATACAGACAGACATACATACACAGACAGACATGCATGCCGACAGACAGACATACACATACATACAGACACACACACACAGACATGCATGCAGACAGACATACATAGACATACATGCATACAGACAGACATACATACATACAGAGACAGATATACATACACAGACAGACATACATAGACATACATGCATGCCGACAGACATACAGACATACACATACATACATACATACAGACACAGACAGACATACATACACACACACAGACATACTGACAGACATACAGACACTGTCATCCATACACACATACATTCATAATGGCATACAGACATAAACAGACATACATTCATAATGGCATACAGACATACATACATACATTCAGACTGACATACATGCATATATACAGACATACTGACAGACATACATGCATACAGACATCCATACACACATACACACGTTCATAATGATATGCAGGCATACATTCATACTGACATACAGACATATATATATATACATAGACAGACATACAGACAGACAGACATACATGCATACATACATCCATAGACATACATGCATGCACACAGACATACACATACATACATACATACATGCATGCATATAGTCAGACATACATACAGACATACATACTTAGACATACATACAGACAGACACAGACAGACATACATACACAGACAGACATACAGACATACACATACATACAGACACACACACAGACATGCATGCAGACAGACATACATAGACATACATGCATACAGACAGACATACATACATACAGAGACAGATATACATACACAGACAGACATACATAGACATACATGCATGCCGACAGACATACAGACATACACATACATACATACATACAGACACAGACAGACATACATAGACATACATGCATACATACATACACACACAGACAGACATACATAGACATACATGCATGCCTACAGACAGACATACATGCAGACAGACAGACAGACATAGACATACATGCAGACAGACAGACATAGACATACATGCATACAGACAGACAGACATAGACATACATGCATACAGTCAGACAAACACAGACACACACAGACATACATACATAAACATACAGACAGACAGAGACAGACATACATGCAGATAGACAGACATGCATACAGACACACACAGCTCATTTTCCAGCCACCCTCCTGTCTCTTACCTTTTCTTTACAGGAGGGTGGCTGGGGATGATGGGAATCGGCGCGGCTCCCTCTTCACTGCCTGGCTCTCCGTCTTCACCGGCGCGCGCGCTCCTCCCGCGCGGAGTGTGCTGGGAGGAAGAGACCACTTCCTCCCAGCAGCACTTGCGGCTTTTTTTTTTTTTTTTTTTTTTTTTTAAAAGGGGCCCGGTCGAGGCCACAGCGCTGACCGGGCCCCTGAAGATATAGGGCCCATCGGGTGGCCCTAAGTGTGTGGGCCACCCGATGGACCCCACATGTGGGGCCCGGTCGGCCGGGCCCCCCAGGGCCGCCGGGCCCGTGACAACCGTTATGGTTGTCACCCCCTGATGGCGGCCCTGGATGCATTAATTTATTTTAGAGCATCTCTGTGGGGAGTGTTCATGATTTTCATGAAGAGCGGAAAGACGCTGAACACAATAGACCGTAATAGAAAGCTATTCCACTGGATTTCTGCGTGACTGCCACAAAGATTTCCACAGGGACAAACAGAGAAAGCAATGTTTATAGAATAGAGAGTGCAGGAACAGTCCTTTTGCACACAAACTGTCATATTTCAGAGACACTCCAAGTATCAGAATCAATGCAGCTTAATGTAATAGTCCAGGCAAAATGACTGTAACTAATTAATGTAAAATAACTGGTTCTTTCCTTTTTCAATTTTCTGAGAAAAGGCAGTGTTTACATTAAGCTGTAAGGACACTTCTGTTGACTGCCACTCAGAAAGCCATTAAAGATACTTCCTATTGTGGTTCTGCAATCTTTACAGGATTGAGGTTCTGCATGAAAACAGCGAACACTACTTATAGAGATGCATTGTGCTAATGAATCTCTATAAGGCTGGTGATTACCTTGTATATACAGTAACCCCAAATGCATTCCTAGTGAATTGATCTCAGCCAGGGGGAGTAGTGGTGACTGCGGCAAGACCTGTGCGGCATAGAGTACAGCTAAATTAAAACTACTTTTGCTTTGTTTTTTTTAACTATTTTGCATGGGCATAAATCTATCTGATCATAAAGACATCAAAATATTTAACCTCAAATGTTATTTGTGATGACTCTCTGTAATTCTATTTCACAAAAAAACACAACTGCATTGCAGTGCAGAAGACAATACAAATAGTACTCAATTGGCAAAATCAACAAACGGAAAATGAACAAAAATTTGTAAATGACACGTTACAGGTGTAAAAAAGAATAAAAATAAAATACTGGGTTGTGTTTGCTAATAATTCTCTTTTAAATGTTAGGCTAGACATGACTATCTCCCAGCAACCAGATGCCTTCTATTTCACAGAGCAACAAAAGATGTGGGCAAATAATATGAGCTGTTTCCTTTCATTGGGTCTGAAAAGAAGACATTGTAATGTGGCTGTGAGATAACGTACACAATTGACTTTCTGCCTGGGGCTGTGCTCAGTTTCAGAAGCCAATGTTTTATTTGATGGTGGGGGGCAGTAAAGAGATTTTAGTTAATGAGGATGAGGCGGTAGCAAAGTAGATCAGTGGAGAGGTAATAAAACTGATTCTTACATACTGTAAACTACTGGGGATTCGAAGGGTTGCATTTTGTTGCAGGTATTTGTCACAAATGTCTAAAAGTTTGATGTTACATTGATTTATTATAGAAAAAAAACCACAAAAGAAGCAAGTGAATATTACCAAATATTTGCTGACTTTGCAGATCTATAATGTGGATTGGCTGCACATACATATAAAATACTCTTTTGAACACTCTAACTTTATTTATAATACAGAGCCTAATTTTTGAAACAAGTCATTAAGAAGTTAGACCCTGGCAAAAATCTGACTTCCTATATTTGTAATTGTAAGTTGGTTATTTTTGTAGCCCACTTGAATTTCAAATAACTTTAAGCCTCTGTTTTCAGCTGTGTTTCCTGATCAAACTATGGCTGCATTAACGGGTAGCTCATACCCTCACAAAGTATAGAACAGGAAAAACAACTGTAAAATTTGCATAACTCGTACTGTTCTGGTGCCGGCCAGTAGGGTTCACGGTGTGTGGTGAGAGGTAGGGATAGGAAGTTACATCATATCCCTGCCTCTCTCTACTGACCGAATCTGTGAGAGTTCAGCAAGCAGTTCAGTTAACAGGAGAAGAGAAACAGATGGAAGTTAACAGGAAGAGAGACACAGATAGCGGTTTGGACAGGAGGAGAGAAACAGATTAGGGTTAACACGAGGAGAGACAAAGAGGGGGCATGGATAATAGGAGAGACACAGATTAGGGTTTGGACAGTTGAAGAGACACGAATTGGGATTTGGACAGGAGGAGAGACACAGATGGAGGTTTGAAAAGGAGGAGAGACACAGATTATGTTTGCACAGGAGGAGAGACACAATGTGGGTTTGAACATGAGGAGAGACACAGATTGGAGGTTTGGACAGGAGGATAGACTCATATTGGGGTTAAGAGAGGAGGAGAGAAACAGATTGGGGGTTTGGACAGGAGGAATAACACAGATTGGAGGTTGCCATAGAAGGAGCGACACAGATTTAAATGCTGTAATGTCATACCTTTGATGTCATGCATATATAATTTATTATGCAAATTAGCATGGTTTGGTATTTTTTACCAAGAAAGGTGGCAATCCTAGCATTAGATTAGGTCAGATTGTCAGTTTTTCAAGTCCCAATCACCAGTGAAACACAGGCCTGCTGTAGTTTATCTTCCAATATTATTGCTGCAAAGTTTAATCTAAGGTAAATTTAGATTACGGTTAGTATGAAAAGTTTCATACCAACCCATTACAACAGAAGCTTCTTGATAATCCATAGATTCCGATTAGGAGATTTTTGGTGAACATTTACGTAAGTCTTATATGTCCTGTGTTGACATATAATAAAACTAATGCTGCTAATGACTACAGTATATGTATGGTCTTGAGTCTGCAGAATACACTCCCAAAGACAGAAAGAGGTTAATACTAGTGAGAAGAGATAATTTTCTGGGTAAAATTTTAAGTCTGTCACATGGCTTTTCAGCACATAAACAGACCTTTTTGGTGAATTTATTTGTTCTAGATACTCTGTTGCTTCTCTTTGTCTACAAATGTGATCAATAATCTGTTTACAATATCTACAGATGTGAAGGTACAGACTCAGTATATGTATCCAATATAACCTCTGAGTTGGTATGAAGGCATAGCCTCAGACTCTGTTTACAGTATAATTCAGTATAATCTTTTATTTCAATGCAAAGGGTATGAAATAGAGTTGTGTAAAGCACGCTACCACTGGACTCTGGAGCAGTTGAAATATGTTCTGTGGAGTGACAAGTAACGCTTCTTTTTTTGGCAGTCTGATGGGGAGTCTGGTGGATGCCAGGAGAATGTTACCTGCCTGACTGCATTGTGCCAACTGTAAAGTTTGGTGGAGGAGGGGTAATGGTAGGGGGCCCTTCACTTCTAGTGAAGAGAAATCTTAATGTTTCAGCATACCAATAAATGTTGGACAATGCCATGCTTCCAACTTTGTGGGAACAGTTTGAGGAAGGCCTTTTTCTATTCCAGCATGACTGTGTCCCAGTGCACAAAGCAAGGTTCATAAAGACATAGTTGGATGAGTTTGGTGTGAAAGAACTTGACTGGCTCACACAGAGCCCTGACCTTCAACCCCATCAAACACCTTTGGGATGAACTATAATGGAAATTGTGAGCCAGGCCTTTCGTCTAACACCTCATAAATGCTCTACTGCATGAATGGGCAAAAAATCCCACCGAGTCCTCTCTCCTCTTATTCTCTCTCTCAACACTCTTGTCTCTAATCTCCTCCTATACCTTCAACTTTCTCCATATTATTTCCCCCCACTTTTTCATTCTCACCACATTCAGCTTACTCCAAATTCTTCCCCACATTTTCTTTCCCTCTTTAAATATTCTTCTCTGCTTGTCCCTTTCCCCAAACACATATTCGTTTACTCCATCGAAGTTGAGCAGCATTGAACTTTTTCTACAAACTACTATTGCACAACACAATCAAAATGTGCCACCTGAATCTGTAAGGAGGGGGTGAGAATAGAATATAGTAGAGAATAAAATATAGCATGCTCACTGTCAGCACTCTCACTCCCATGGTGCTCGGACACTCTGTAGGGCACACATCCACCCTTGCAATTACCTGTTAATTTACAGGTACTCATGCCGAGTAAGCTTAAGTGAGTACCTGTCTGACATCAGCAGAACAAAGTGTACTATCATTAGGCCTGTACAGGCCAATTGGCAAACCTGGGCATATGCCCAGTGGACCACAATGGCCATAGGCAGAGGCCAACAGAGGAGAGTTAAAGATTTCCCTAGCTGGTCCCTGCAGTGCAGTTGCTGCCTGAGTGGTTGCCCAAAGGCAGAGCTGCATTACTAGTGGGGAGATCAAAACATTCCCTCACCAGTCAGCTCACTGCTATGAAGAAGAGGCCCAGGCATCTTGCAGTCTGCATCCCCAGTGGGTGCAGTTTGCATGAATTCCCGCAGCCAGTGTATCAGTACATGGCCACGCATTCTGAACACGCCGGAGTTCAGTCCAAATGCTTAAACCCAAAGACAACCAGAGAGGGAGAACAGGTAGCCTAATCTACACCCGCAACCTCACAAGCAGCTTTAAAAGTCTTAGAATAATAAAGTTAAAATTTTAACTTTAATGTACTTTTTCTTGTGTTTTATTAATGTTGAATCTTTTTAACACACACAATATCAATACACTCCCTATAGCAAATATATTACTATAACATTTATCATATAATTATACATATAAACATACATACATTCATACACACACACACACACTAATCAGCCACAACATTAAAACCACCTGCAATGCATTGAGGCATGGACTCCACAAGACCTCTGAATGTGCCTCGTGGTATCTGTCACCAAGACATTAGCATCAGATCTTTTAAGACCTACAAGTTGCGAATTGGGGCCTCCATGGATCGATTTGTTATTCCAGTACATCCCACAAATGCTCAATCGGATTAAGTTCTAGGGAAATTGGAGACCAAGGCAATAATTTGAACTCTTTGTCATGTTCCTTTCCTGAACATTTTTTGCAGTGTGGAAGGGTGCATTATCATGCTGAAAGAAGCTTCAACCATGAAGAGGTGTACACGATCTGCAAAAATCTTTATGTAGGTAGTAGGTGTCAAAGTGACATCCACATGAAAGCCAAGACCCAATTTTTCCAACAGAACATTTTACCACTACCTCCACTGGCTTGCCTTCTTCCCCTTGTGCATCCTGCTGCCTTCTCTTTCCCAGGTAAATGACACCTGACCTAAAATAAAATGTGATTCATCAGACCAGGGAATCTTTTTCCATTTCTCCATTATCTTGTTCTGATGCTCAATTTCCCATTGAAGATGCTTTTGGCGATGGGCAGGGCTCACCATTGTTTGCTCTCCATTAGTCTAAAGGGTAATCCAGACGTGGACCCCTTGCTCACGGTGCCTAGAGAGATATCAGCTATGCCTCACTGACGATGCCTAACAAGGCTGAAACGATCGTCTGGGGTTGCTGTATCTCTCGTGCAGAGAGAACTTGCTGGCATTTCGGGTCTGGACTGCCCGTATGGGTGGGACCAGTCTGATATGCTTCAGATATGTTCTCTCTGTAATGGCACAAGTTGAGCTAAAACCAGCATGAGTTCTGAGTGGGGACCCACCGAAGGGCAGGCTATTTTAGCTGCTGTCCGTTCTCAGAATACTCTTGCGACCCATTGTTTGCTCTCCATTAGTCTAAAGGGTAATCCAGACGTGGACCCCTTGCTCACGGTGCCTAGAGAGATATCAGCTATGCCTCACTGACGATGCCTAACAAGGCTGAAACGATCGTCTGGGGTTGCTGTATCTCTCGTGCAGAGAGAACTTGCTGGCATTTCGGGTCTGGACTGCCCGTATGGGTGGGACCAGTCTGATATGCTTCAGATATGTTCTCTCTGTAATGGCACAAGTTGAGCTAAAACCAGCATGAGTTCTGAGTGGGGACCCACCGAAGGGCAGGCTATTTTAGCTGCTGTCCGTTCTCAGAATACTCTTGCGACCCATTGTTTGGGCTCATCATAGGCAATCTGACTGGTCTGTGGCTACAATTCACCTTAGAACATGTATAGAACATGACCTAAAATAAAATGTGATTCATCAGACCAGGGAACCTTTTTCCATTTCTCCATTATCTTGTTCTGATGCTCAATTTCCCATTGAAGATGCTTTTGGTGATGGGCAGGGCTCATCATAGGCAATCTGACTAGTCTGTGGCTACAATGCCCCTTACACAGAAAACTGCAATGCACTGTGTGTTCTGACATCTTTCTAACATGACCAGCATTTAGGTTTTCAGCAATTTGAGCTACAGTAGCTCTTCTGTGTGATCAGACCAGGTGATCTATGCTTTGCTCCCCACATGCATCAAAGAGCTCTGGGTCCCATGACCCTGATGCTGGTTCACAGGCTTTCCTTCCTTCTACTTCTGGTAGGTACTAACCACTGCATACCGGGAAAATCCCAAAAGGCTTGCCGCTTTGGAGAGGCTCTTATCCAGTCGTCAATATTTGACCCTTGTCAAAGTCAATCTTTTTGGGAGTTTTCTGCACCCAACAAATTCAAGAACTGACTTTTCATTTTCTGCCAATTATATGTCATGCCTTGACAGGTGATATTCCTTATGATATAATCAATGTTATTCACTTAACCTGTTATTAGTTTAATGTTGTGGCTGATCAGTGTATTACACGCTATCACAGATAACGTTAGACACCCACACACACTGTCATACAGTGTTAAACAAACACACACCTAGACATACACACTAACACACAATAGATACACACACTGCCAAACAGATAAACAACCAGACATATAGATACACATTAACTGTCCAACTGACATTTAGCTAGAGACAAAAAGGCACTCACATAGACACAAATTCCCAACCTAGTCATGCCACATTAACAAGCCATAAATATGGCCCCCAAACCTTTACACCCTCTCAGGCAGTCCTGCCTCAGATGACATATATTATGGCATGCAATCCGGAGAATGGAAGCAAAATGTGAGAGACAGAGAGCGACAATATGAAATTCCATATCCCAGCCCCCCTCTCACACTGCCCCGCATCAGAGCCGCAGCTACCAGTTAGACCAATACATGGTAGGAGTTGTTCTCACATCCTCCAGCTCTGCCGCCTCCAAAGGTTACTTGCAGGCTCCCATTTTACAGATGATCAACCCTGATGCCACTGGCCAATGCAGAACATGTCAGGAAGATATAGCTATCTCCCCAAATGGATCAATACGCACTACAGGACCAAATGCAAGCCCATGAACTGGACTGGGCCCTTACCAGGGTACTGAATGTACCCCCCTGATGGCAGCACTGCGTTCTAGAAACACTGCACATACAGATTCCAAGCCCCATCACCACTTCAAATCACTGACATGGTCATGGTGCTTGTGGTAACCTTTCAAGCTGTTTATGGGGACAATATTCTTTTCATTTGTAAATATTTTATCCTCGTTTACATAGCACAATTTAATTTGTGATAGAAGAAATTGTAACAATAATTGGTTTGGCAAAACATTATCAAGTTTGTTTAAGTTCACAAATTAATTATTAAGTTGTAATGCATTATAATAGTCATTCAATCAGTTGATGAAAACGAATATACAGGATTTATTATTTACACAGCACCAACCTATGCCCTAGCACTGTCAATGTAATCACTCAAGTCAATTCGGACTGCAAGATCCAGACATTATTCATGCTATTTAACAATGTCCAAATTGTGTAGTTCAGGCCCAGAAAATGCCTGAATTTGGTAATTTCAGACTTTAGTAGTTATAACAATTGCAAATGCGGTCAAATGTGGTCAGTCACATGACTTGATGAGCAATCAATTTCTTTCTATCTTTTTTTTTTTTTTAATGGTTAGTATATACCAAGACATGATAATGTTGCCTTTCTGGTAACACTTTCTAAAATACATCAATATGCATCAATATGCCATAAATAATGCAAAATAAAAAATACTTTAACAGTTTATCCTGAATGTTATTAAACGAAGTACTGATGCACAAAACAGAATCAAAAGATTGAATTGTTAAAAATAATTTACATGTTAAATCTTTATAACTACCAATCATAGGTATCACAACAGTCAGAAAACCCAATTCCTTAACAAGTTGTAGTGATGTGAGAACAGACTTGGAAAATTCAGACCAGAGCTGGAAAGAGCTCATACAATAATACAACTTAGATTTGTTTTCTACAAAATCTGTGTTTTTTACTACACGTTGTGCATATCAATTTGTTCCCACAACTCACTATTTAGTAAATAAACCCCTTAATAACACAATGATACACGCTGCTAATATTAACTGTCCTTACAATAAACCAGTTATGTTTTTTTCCAAAAAAAAAAAATATGAAGCAAGAATATTATGAAAAACAAGTCTTTAAATGTAAATAATAGACAAAAGTATGCAGTTTAATATTTAAATAATAAGTGGGTTTGACACTATTCTATTCCTGGTAGGCTATTTGATGTAAAAGGGGGCTAATTTGAGACATACCCCTGTCCTTAAGAAATAGATCATCATAGTATTTACAGTTGAAACCTGGTGTAGAACTACAGAATTAAAATATCCAAGTTTACATTAACGATCAAAATGTATTCACCGTGGCAAATTACTGCACTTTAAAAAACAGTTTCTAAAAGTAAAACGATTGTGGCGTACGTACTTCTGTAGAAACATAGAATGTGACTGCAGATAAGAACCATCTGATCATTACTGGCTGAATTAGTTGCTCTGATCTTATTAATATAAACAACAGTTTGACAATGCATTTTTTAAAAAGGTAAAACTGGGAAGAAAACTTTGGAGATGGAGAGTTTATCCCTTGGATGGAGTTGGTAGCAAAAAACTGAAATCACCGTAAAAAAGACAGGATTTTTACCTTTTAATCAAATCTCACATAAACACTACAAAATGTCTAATTATTCAGTAATTTTGCCATAATATAGCCCATCTAGTTTAATGCTCTCCTTTATATTTTTTTAAAAGCTTTATTTATAACAGCAAGATACATTGAGATTTATCTAGTTACAAGCATTTAGAGAATATGCATGTACAAATACAATGTTACACTTTAAAAATTAGAACATGTATAGAACATATACTATACATTAAAAAAACAAAACATACAATTATCATCTTACCTAAAGTAGATGGAGTCCTGTGCCCGTTTCAGAAATGCTGCTTCCCTTTTTCTTACTTCTGAGAAAAACAAGCTTTAGGACTCATGTGCCCTGCTGATGGGATCCCAAGCTGCTGTGTGTCTGCTATTCTGTAACTGACCTCACACATCTAGCTTTTGTTTTTCAAATGCAAATTACACTCATTTTAAGCATCTCAGAGTGTCGCCAATGAGTCAATAAGCAGAATAGCTCAGTTAGTGTCTTACACAGTAACACAAACTGGTATACTTCAAAAGATTGTATTGCAGATAAAGTGCATGTAGAAATAAAGAGAAAAAACAATGAAAATTTAAATAGGATCATTTATACAGCGTAGGGTATTTCTACAATTTGAAGAAGAAAAATCTGAAGCTAAAATTCCTGAACAATATATACCTAGAATTTCTAACATTCATTTAAAAGTAATTAATTACAGGTATACAAAATATTTAGAATCTTCTGACAAGAACCTCTTTAGCATGTGCTGTTGCTCTCTTCCAATATATGACTGTTTTGTGGACAATTAGTTCTCACCTATGGTCAGATGGTCAGTGGAAAGGAGGATTTGGTACTTTTAATTATAATGTAAATGGACACCCACACAGCGCTGTTTTATACCGTATTGAAATAAAATGAACAGTAAAATTAAATTAATGTACACTGTGGATACAATATAGACTCACATATTTTCTACTTCAGAACATCCTAGACTTCAGCTATGAAATAAGTGTCAGGTGTTTTCTGGACGGTTTCTGATACTGAATCCTTACCTATAGTCTCTGAATAGAATGATCCATCCCATCCATGGATGATTGATAGGAACTGTGACTGCCTACTCAGTTGCAGTAAGATGGGGGTACATAGGTAGGCCATAATACAATATTCACCTTCTGTCTTTCCCGAAATATTCTTCTAAAGAGCAAGTCCCCCTGTATGAAAAATTCAGTAGGTTTGCCATATATTCTCTCTTGAACAAAACAGCACAGCAAACTTACTACCATCCTATCACTTCTGCTACCGACTAATATATGTTGTGTTGGTGGAGTGCTTAGTAAAATCTGGTAAAATAGTTTGTTATGCAAGAAAGAGAGATTCACATATAGTGAATAAATACACTACATACAGTGTTTGTGAATCTCTGTTTAATGCATATTCTACTACTACTACCTCACAAGAAAGTGAACTCCCAAGAAAGGGAGGGGGTCACACTGCAAAAGAACTTTATGACTACAATATTCAGCCATTTTCCTGGCTCTTCCTTTGTGAGTTGGCATTTTATTGATTTAACAAGTTTCTCCTGATTTTAAAGTTGTCTGCACTATTATTTTTTGCATTTTGTCTTTGAGGCTCTATGCCAACCTAGAAGAGTGATCTGAACAACACTGTGGGTATAAAAAGTGTGTAACACAGTTTGAAATACTGCAGTGTGTGTGGGGGTGCAGGTTGTGTGAGGGGTACAGTGTGTGTGTTTAGGGGGTAGTGTTTGTATATGGGGGGTGGTGTGTGTGTATGGAGGGTAGTGTGTGGGTATGCGGGGGCAGTGTGTGTATGGGGAAGTGTGTTTGTGAGGGGTACAGTGTGTGGGGGACGCAGGTTGTGTGAGTGGTACAGTGTGTGTGTATGGGGGCAGTGTGTGTTTATGGCGGGGGCAATGTGTGTATAGGGGGAGGCAGTGTGTGTATGGGGGGGCAATTGTATGTATATTTGGGGGCAGTGTATGTGTGTGGGGTCTGTGCGGGTAGGAGGGCAAATTAATAAATATATACTTTTTTTATTATTAAAAATGAATATGATGTCCCCCCCCCTTCCTACCTTCGCCTGGGAGGGGGGACATTTCCTGCAATCCCTGGTGGTCCTGGTGGGAAAGCCCTGGTGGTCCTGGTGGTCCTGTCAGGAGCTGCTAGAGTTCACTCTCCAGAGATTTGGAGTGTTGCCGTGGTAACCGTGGCAAAGCTCCGAGCTTGCAAGAAGAGAACCCGGCGGAGCTGCAGGTTAGAGCTCCCCCGGGTCCTCTCTCCCTCCCTTCCTGCCGGCTGTCAGCAAAGTGCTAGCGGGCCGGAGAGGTAGATCTCTGATCCTGCAGAGACGGCGGGGGGAGCACAGTTCCCGGTGCTATCATTATAGCACTGGGAAAATGACTTGAGGCTCCCCTGTGTGCCCGTCGTTGCGCCCCAGGGTGTCGCAGCACACAGTTTGGGAACCAAACATTTTCATTATAGCACAATATTGAATAGTATAACATAGCAGTATCTTTTTGTATAAATGCACATTACATTCACCAGAAAAAACATTTTCAGATTCCAGGTTTCAAAAATTGAGGTGCATATTAGATTTGATGGTGCATTAGATTTGAGTAAATACAGTATTTTACAAGAAGATTTTATTAAGCGATCCACCAAAACAACATACACATTTTTAAATTTTCAAGTTATTGAAGAAATAACATTGAGGTGTTTGAGCAGTGAGCAGCTAATTAAAGGGACACTATAGTCACCAGAACAACTACAGCTTAATGTAGTTGTTGTGGTGAGCATAATCATTGCCTTCAGGAATTTTCATGCAAACACAGCCTTTTCAGAGAAAGGGCAGTGTTTACATTGCCTCTAGGGACACCTCCAAGTGGCCACTCCTCTGATGGCCACTGGAGATGCTTCCTGGCTCAGTGCTGCATAGTAGACAGCTCTGCCATTCAGCGTCTCCACGCTCTGCATGGGGATGCTGAATTTTCCTAATAGAGATGCATTGAATGTTGTTTGGCCCCACCCCTGTGGGAAAGCATTGAATTGGCATAAAAATTGGCAATTCTGATGATGTCATCAAGGAGGCGGATTGGGAAGGGGCCAGCGCTGGAAATAAGGTGAGTTTTAATTCCTTTTAAGGGGGCAAGCCACCAAAATGGTGGGTTTAACACTATAGGCTCAGGAATACATGGTTGTGTTCCTGACCCTATAGTGTTCCTTTAAAACCACTATAAGTACACATAATTGAAATACACTTTGATTTTATTCTAAACACTCATAAAACATACATATATATATATATATATATGATTGGATTAGCCGTATTAGTCCAGTAGACAAGATGCCAAAATACCAGTGTATTGCAGTATGCGATGATACCTTTTTTATTGGACTAACATAATAGTTAAAAGACAAGCTTTCAAGAGTTTTCCTCTCTTCCTCAAGTCTGAAGCAATATTGATCATATTAAGTATTAAAAAGCATTGCATAAGCAAAGAATAAAAATTATTATTATTATTATTATTATTAGCATTTACATAGTGACAACTTATTCCGCAGAGCTTTACAATATTATAAAGGGAAAGTTCAGTGTCTTTGTATGACTCATTTTTTAAGTCTGTAAAGTTTGTTTGTATTCTTAAAAAAAATATGTACATCCAGCTGGGTCTCTTGTTATATGGCTGGATGTACATATTTGCTTCGTTCACAATCAATGTAATGGTTAATAGTGAATAATTACTGTGTGCTTCGTTCTCTGGGATTCTGCACTGAATGCTGATTTTAAGTCAAAACACGGAGGCGAGTATTGCTTAACCCTTTCTTTACTGTCCACCAATAGCAGCAAAGAATACAAACAGTAAGAAAAAATGGTAACCATAGTGATAAGCCACTCCCATACCGAGTCCCAGTATAATAGTCAGCACCTCCCCACATATTTCCTCTTTCTTTGCTGCTCCACACAAAGATAAGTACATTACAAATTTACTCTTACCTATATTTGATTGATATTGTTTATTATTTATTATTAATCTTTTTTTTTGTTCTTATTATTTTATATTATTATTGCTCTTTTATTCTTATAGTAAAAAACTGATTTTTCTCATGTTTTCTTACTTTTATTGTTGTTTTATTTTATACCTTTGTTACCTTTGAGCACAAGGTTCCAGACCTTCCTTGGGGGTTTATTCTTTATACCGTTTTCCTTTGTTGCTCTTATCTTTTTTCATATTATCCTCTTAGCTCTGCCTTTTTGGCTCTTTCCCCCTTCTCCGTGTCTGTTTGGCACCCTTTTGCGCGTGTTTCATCTCCTTTTTTCCAATGTTTGTGTAGGGGGCAGACTCTGTAATTTTTTCCATGCTTGGCCAGCCATCACCTCAGATGTTTTGGTTCTGACCACCGTTCAGGGCTTCCACATCGACTTGGTCGACACTCCGTGTCCCATTCCTCCTCCTCGCCCTATTTCACTCTCCATGAACAACCGCGCCTTGATAGACGTGGAATTGTCGGCCCTTCACACAAAAGGGGTGATAGAACTAGCCCCCATGTCTCCTGCAGGGCTACTCAGCAACATCTTCCTAGTGAAAAAGAAGGATGGGCAGATGTGCCCTGTTATCAATTTCCGTTCCCTCAACACTTTGGTGCGCTACCGCCATTTCAAGATGGAGGGCATCGACCTCCTGCGAGACTTACTCCTTCGCAATGACTGGATGGCGAAATCAAATCTGAAAGACGCATACTCGAGAGTCCGAGTGGCCGAGACGTCCAGGGACTTATTATGCTTCCTCTGGAAAGGCGACACCTGGCGCTTCACATGCCTTCCCTTTGGACTCTTGTCGGCTCCTTGGTGCTTCACAAAATTGATGAGCCCAGCCATGGTTTGTTTGCGCAGTCGAGGAGTTCAGCTTATAGTCTACTTGGACGACATCCTCATCATGGCACAGGATCTTTCGGTCCTCCTGAGGCATCTGCAATGGGCGATGGACCTCCTCTCTCGCCTGGGTTTCCTCCTCAACTGGGAGAAATCCTGCCTGTCCCCTTCACAACGCATGGAGTTCCTCGGGTTCACAGTAGACTCTGAAGCGGAATCACTCTGCCTTCCTCCATCCAAGATTTGGACCATCCACAAGGAATTGAGTCGCGCTCTAGCTCATCCCCAGTTACCGCTACGCCATCTGGGCGGCATGCAGTCGGCAATTCTAGCACGCTTGGTGAAGGACTTTTGGGCTTATTGCTTGGCCAGGGATCTGGTTGTCCAAGTGGAATACCTCCCAGGACTCCACAACATTCATGCGGACTGGAGTTCACGCTATCTGTCGGACAGAAGTGATTGGAGATTGGATGTAGCGGCGTTCTTCGCTATCTCGTCTCTCTGGGGACCTTTTGCCATTGACCTCTTTGCGTCCCGGCTCAATACCTAATTACCACGGTTCTACAGCTGGTGCCCAGATCTGGCCGTGGAGGCAGTAGACTCTTCCTGCAAGACTGGACCGGCTCGCTCCCTTATGCCTTTCCTCCGTTTGCCATGATCCCTCGGGTCCTGCTCCAAGTTCTCCGCCAAATGGCCGACCTGATTCTGCTGACTCCATTCTGAGGGACACAATCATGGTTACCACAGCTCCTGGAATTCACGATGGATGTACCCAGACTGCTGTCATCCTATCCGCATGATTAACTTGTGCAGATCGTCCATTTCCTTCGGCTCATCAGGGCTTTGACGGCTGTCCCGCAGGCCAACATCCTTTGGTGTGCCGATTGCTTCAGGGCTCGCGCCTGTCATGCCCTGCTAGGCCTCAATACTCGGCTACTTGGGACGTCTCCTGTGTTTTGTCGCTCTTTACTTTCTAGCCTCCTAACTCGGACCTCTCCTTACGACAACTGTCGGCCAGGTTGGTCTCACTTTTTTGCCTCATTTCATGCAAACAGGTTTCAGATGTTCGTGCCCTGGACTACGATGCTAGGTCTTTCACTCCAGAAGGGGTGGCTTCAGGGGCGCGTCTGGAAGACCTGATGAGGATGGCAGACTGGTCCAGCGAGTCCACTTTTCGAAAATTTTACTTTAGACCAGACCGTCACACCTTTTCTTCTGTTATTGATCAGCTTTAAACTTGCAATCTGAGCCTGTCTTGACATAAAATTACATGATTTTGCTATTTCATGACAAAAAGTCATGATTTTATGAAAGACACGGAGGCGAGTATTGTCCCAGCCTTATAAGTTTATTTCACTTGATTCTCTCTCCCTGTTGATTTTTCTGTTGATTTTTCTCTCTTACTTGGGATTCCAGGGGGTATATGTGATGTGCTCTGAATTTATTTTACCGTTTATGCTCATGTGACCTGACTATGCTGTATGTTTTGTCTGGTGGGTTTTTCTTGTGAAATGGGCACTGTGTTCTTCAGTTATCAATATGAAGTGTTTTGGCATGCGCACTTTGGTTCAAGTACTGATTTAACCATTCGGCTCCTGTTTTTGTTTTCACAGGTTGATTCTGTACTGCTTGGGGTCCTCACTACTTCCCACAATTCTTCAATTTGTAGGCTGGATTTCTATGGATTGTTCTGTGATGGGCTCCTCACTGTTGGCATTTCTATTCTTTGATGGATTGGTCCCAGTTTGTTTATGGTTCCTGATTGGAGTCCGGCTGGATTTTGGCACAGTTGTTTTGCTGTGGTTGGACTGATTCATCTGTTCCTGCTTATGTTGTTGTTGTTATTGTCTTGCATCTCCAAAGAAATAGGAAATATGTGGGGAGGTGCTGACTACTGGGAATCGGTATGGGAGTGGCCTATCACTATGGTTACCATTTTTTTCTTACTGTTTGTATTCTTTGCTGCTATTGGTGGACAGTAAAGAAAGGGTTAAGCTATACTCGTCTCCATGTCTTTCATAAAATCATGAATTTTCGTCATGAAATAGCAAAATCATGTTATTGTATGACACTGAAAGTGCTAAATCATAAAGCACAAGTTAATGAATAAACCTCTGTCTTTTCCTTGAAAGATGAGCACCCTTCACTGATTTAAAAGCTCCAACTTAAAACACCCATTCATGTACGTAGCTTGTATTAGGATCATCCAAATACAGTAGATAAATTGTCTTAGTGGCCGAAAGCCTGTCTTCCAAAAGGCCCATACTTATATATAGATTATTCGAGTTGCCACTATACATGGTTAGATAGCATTCTGAAAAGCCAGATGTTTAGACATAAATGAAATTGCCCTAAATCCAGATAGAAGCAAATGTTAAAAGACAGATTAATAGAAAAAAAATATGATAAAAATATCATAGATGAAATAATAGTAGGAATAGAGAACCTAAAAAGAGAAGATCTAAATTATAAAGGAAGTATAGAAGGAGAAGTTAAACTCCCAATAGTTCTTGATTTTATTATTAAAAGTAAGCAAATTAAAAAAATATGTTTATTCATTGTTGTACCTGTCACACTGCTGAGGAAGTACCTGCAGTGGGAGGAAACACGTTGGACAGATTGTGGACAGTTTTAACTTGTTTTTATGCTGATTGATCCTTACCTATGTGTAAGTAATAAATGTTCTTTATACTTTTTGCACATCTTTCTATATTTCATTCTGGATGCATTTTATTTTTCGTGTAATTGAGATCTGGAAGATCAGACATTGGAAGCAAAGAACTGCCTGAGCGCCACATTGATTTTTGATACGCCTTGTTTTAACAGCCAAAGTTTGGATTGACCCAATATTTGTATCTAGAAATTAAAAATATATGCAGATTGAAAAACATTTGCGACTTTAGGAACAATATATATGGTGAGCATGTAAGATACCACAGTCAAACCTGCTGGGGGCACTAATAATTTCCACCACTAAGCCATACAACTAAAAAAAACCTAAATATACATGTAAATGTACACACAAATGTATTCAGAGGAGGCAAGTGCCATATCTATATTTTGCTAATCAGAGTAAAAACAGTATTAAGGGAGCAATTCAAAGGGCTCTGGCCAGTGGCATACACATGATCCATGGGGCCCCGGTGCGAAAACTGATCTGTGGGTCCCCCCGGCACTTACACTGTCATCTTATTCTTCCTATACTTTTATCCGGCATTATTATTTGCACACTTGATTTCTATTTAGGGCATATTGCCTTAACATTTATTTCTCCCTTTCCTTCTCATTATTTATTCTACAAGTTACTGCTGTAATGTCAAAAGCTACAAATAAAGCCACTTCAGGTAACTCTGGCAATCGTCTCCTACCAAGCCTGACCTGATCGAGAGCATGACATACATACATACACAGACATCTGAATACATGCACACACTGCTAAATACACACACAGACTGCTGAAAGCATGCACACACTGCTAAATACACGCACACACACAGGCTGCTGAAAAATACACACACAGACTGCTTAATGCATATATACACACACTGTTAAATACACATAGAACACTAAATACATATACACACTGCTAAATACATACACAGACTCCTAAATACATACATACACTGCTAAATACACACACACAGACTGCTGAGTACATGCACACACAGACTGTTGAATGCATACACACACTGCTAAATACACACAGACTGCTGAATGGATACACACTCCTAAATATATACACACACACAGACTGCTAAATACACACATTGCTAAATACATACAAACTGCTGAATACACACACACTGCTGAATACACATAAACACACTGCTAAATACACACAAACTGTTAAATACATGCACACTGCTGAATACATACGCAGAGACTGTTGAATGCATTCACACTATTAAATACACACACATACAGACTGCTGAATACACACACACTGCTGAATACAAACACATGCATACACACTGCTGAATACATGCACACACAGCTAAATACAATGTTAGACTATTGAATGCACACACACACAGACTACAGACTGTTAAATACATAAACACACACACTGCTGAATACATACACACACTGCTAAATTCACACACAAACAAACACACAGCATGCATCACTCCATTTCTCACATACTTGGAATATTTTTAGAAGGCCATTTGAATCAATGTAGTACCTGCTCTCAGGTCTTGGATGTCCTGCTGCCATGCTTTCATTCCATCATATGGGGCAGAGGGTGAAAGCAAATTAAAGTTGCGCCCTTGCACTGTTCTGGTGTGTGTCTTTATTCCAGATCAGCAGTGTAACTGTGGAGGCGGTCCTGGACTAATGCTGATGCTATGGGTGCCTCCTCTTAAAGAGCGCCCCCTAGTCCAAAGCCTAATTGGCCTGGCATGAGCATCGGCCACTTCCAAGATAGGCAGGGGGAGGGGGGAACACTGGGAGGGCAAGAATTGCTGAGTGTAAATAAAAATTAAAAAAAACAAAGGGTCATAACATAAAGTAGGGGTGCCCTTGCCCCCTCTGCCCCTCCCAGCGATGCAACTGTTAAAAAACAATGAAATATTGTAAAAGAGTATAACATTTTTAATAGACAGAGTCAGGGCTGCCATCAGAAATTTTGAGGCCCCTGACACAGTTCAAAGTGTTGGCCCCCTGGGCCCGCCCCCGAGTCTGCCCCCGGGGGCCCATCCTGAGTCCGCCCACAATGAAGCTCTGTGTGGTATGTAAAATGGATACAGATTGCACATTTGTATAATGGATGTAGTTTTGTGTGTTTTAGATAAAGTGTGTGTTTGTGTAGTGAAAGCAGAGTGTTTGTGTTGTGGTTTTAGTGTGTGTATGGTGAATGCTGTGTGTGTTTGTGTTGTGGTTTTAGTGTGTGTATGGTGAATGCTGTGTGTGTTTGTGTTGTGGTTTAAGTGTGTGTATGGTGAATGTAGTGTGTGTTTGTGTTGTGGTTTTAGTGTTTGTATGGTGAATGCAGTGTTTGTTTTTGTTGTGGCTTTAGTGTGTGTATGGTGAATGCAGTGTGTGTTTGTATTGTGGTTTTAGTGTGTGTATGGTGAATGCAGTGTGTGTTTGTATTGTAGTTTTAGTGTGTGTATGGTGAATGCAGTGTGTGTTTGTGTTGTGGTTTTAGTGTGTGTATGGTGAATGCAGTGTGTGTGTTGTGGTTTTAGTGTGTGTATGGTGAATGCAGTGTATGTTGTGGTTTTAGTGTATGTAAATGTGTAAAATAGGGGGCTGCATTTGGGGTTGGGGGGTGGGAGTGGAGCCTTTTTGGTGGCATTTACATTTTATTCCCCCCCTCCCTGCTTCTTACCTGGCCAGCGAGGGGGGAGATCGCATCTTTGGTGGTCCGGTGGTTTAGTGGAGGGAAGCCAGCCGCTGTAGAATGTAGATGGGGACAGCCAGCACATCTTAACTTTCCAGCACCTCCTGCCTTTAACTCTCGTGAGCTGTGCCTGTTTGCCGCGCTGAGCGTTGCCATGGTAACCCATGACAACGCTCTGCCAGCCGCAGAGCTCGCGAGACTTACAGGCACAGGAGCTGCTGGAGAGTTAAGATGTGCTGGCTGGTCCCCGTACAGGTAGCCGGGGCCCGAGGTGAACATATAGATAGCGATAATCGCTATCTATATGTGCACAAATGGAATGTGGGGCCTGGGACTCCCAGAGCAGTCCGTGTCCCCCAGGACCGCCAGGCCTATGACAACCGTCATGGCGGCCCTGGACAGAGTATTATTTTGAGAGTTGCTCAGGTTTAAAGACTTTACTGAACTAAGAATTATGGTAGACTACAATGAAGTAATACAAATCATTTGTCAGACAGGGTTTTATATAAATGTAATAATGTGTATTGTGCAAATTTACAGATAGTAATTTTAATAAAATTTAAATGATTAAATTGAATATTATAAATAAAATTTACTATATACAGAGTAATATTACATACAACTCCCACAATGTAATATACTTACTGCAATGTCCATGCGGTATACAATATTTTATAGTTATATTATTATATTAATTACCTATTATTCAAGGCCTGGTACCTACTTGTGGGTTTTTGTAGGTCAGTGTAGTAGCCAGTGCTGAACTTCGGAAGACTCCAATAGGTGAAAAACGGCAATTCAATTATAAAAACTTTTTTTTATTGAAAATCCATTCAAAAGTTTATGATGAAGAAAATTTCATGAAGAGGAGATATTAAATAGTGCACTCAAATAAATCAAAATATCATCACCCTGAGGAAACTACATACATTTATTGTTTTGTGCTACACAAGCATTTATTAACAAGCTAACCCCTCATTGGTCGAGCAAGCGATATATCAAGTAAAATATAGGGACATTCTTCACCACATAGTGCTTCTATATTGTTTTTATTTTATATTTGTGGTGGACCGCCTGGCACCCCGACTGGGTACCTCCGACAATCACTTCTTCCTAGTAATCCTTGAGTACCATAAGCACAGTGTGGCGAAACCGACCTCGCCACTGGGCATTGGAGAAGACTGATTGCCAGCCTCCTGCCATGTGACTATGGCCCCTGGGATGTATTGCCCTATGATTTGGGCATAATGGATTTGTGTTGTGCTGCTGCTGGCCCTTTAAGAACCATCTATGGACATACTGTGGAGTTACTGGGTGGTCACCATTTCCTGTATCAGAGGCACATGGTGAGAACAATGGATGAAGCACATGGTAAGAACAATGGATGGCAGCCATTTTAACTCACAGACACTGTCTGGACTTTTCAACACGGTGCCATCTCGCCAGTATTTGGTGCACAGAGACATCGTGCAGTGGTTTTGGACTATACAGCAGGGGACACATTATACAGTGATTGTTTTTCATTTAGCCTGTATATGTTCTGCAGAATCTGCATTAAACTGTATCTTCCAAAGATTATTATTGCATGTTTTGGGGTCCCTGTGATGTGTTTTATGAAACTGTATTTCTCTGTCTGTGATAATTAGATTACCCATTGTGTAAGGTAATTGTATCACAGGCAGAGGGGAGGATTTTATGTGGGAGTGTCTTTCTGTAATGTACGTGTGTTATTGGTTGTTCTGTAAAACCCTGTGGGCAGTACTAAGTTTGTGGATTGGGAATAAAAGAGGCTGTATGTGCCAGTCCAGTGAGTTCCTGCTTAACCCTCAAAGTGAAGTGTCGTCTCATTATTGGAGGAGGATTTATTGTATGCTGTTCCAGTTTGACTGCTAGGAGTGTAAACCTATTCGCATGGTTTTTCCTATTCGGCTGTATACAACATTCAAATGCTTGAGAGCATTCATATGCTCCTACGGTCCGGTGGTTTTGGTGTCTGCTGCGGTGCTTGGAGTCCTCAGGAAGTGCTAGGAGCATCCTTTAACAGAGGTACCCAGTCGGGGTGCCAGGTGATCTGTTACACACCGCACCAGACACCATAACCACCGAAAATCCCACAAACCGCGGAAGCTTGGTTGGGGTCTCGCTGTCCTCCACCCACCCTGGACCCAAGACCAGGATCCAGCTACCAGTGGGTAGACCTCTCCTAGTCCAGAGAGCGAAGCAGGCTGCTCTTACAAGAGCAATTGTTGTGATCCAAGCAAGTTTAGTGATTATAGCAATCCCCAGAGTGAATATAGCTCTCCAATCCCCCAAACATGAGCCTAGACTTCATGAAAGGTAAAACGAATCTGTTTAATGGCAGCCACAACTGGCCTTTTATGACAATCCCCATGCAAGGGGCACTCCCCCCTGGACCTGAGAGTAGACTACAGTAAAAACATATACATTGCATTGGCTCTCAGGTCCAGGACACTCCCATACAAAACAAGACAATGTCTCCCCTATGCCTGGGAGATAATTACTTAAGTACACAAACATAACTAAATTATCTCTCAGTATAAGAAACATGCAATACAACAACACCCCAAAAGTACCCCTAAAACACATATCCTCTGATAGCCCCGATCTAGGGGTCCAAAACTCACGCAGATCGGTTCAGGTGTTCGGGGTTTCCATGGAAGTCATAATTTTGACTGACCGTGCACATGGTCCTATGCCCAAAACAGTTCCAGGGAATCAGGGCTAACAGTCGGTCTCTCTGTCTGGAGTACAAAAGTACATAACTCACATGAACAGAGCCTTTTAAAGTGCATTGGGCAAGGTATATTGCAGGGCCCATAGTCCTGAGGCAAGAGGCTGGCCAGCAGGCCCCTCCAAGAACCCGTGACGAGATTCAGTTTGTCACAATATTCACCTAAGGATCTATTAAAAAAGGGACTATATATCCAGAAGCGTGGATAATACTGTCCAGGGTGAATCAAGAGAGCTCTGTATAGCTCCTAAAATTTTCTGTGTTTTTCTTTATTTGTATGCACATATCCACAGTTTGTACATACTTCACTATTGGGCCGGAGAAAAGGACAATTACACATAGAGAGGGGTTGGAGAACGGGACAATGACACACAATGGGGAAAGTAAAAGATACATGAGGGTCTGTGGGAAAGTAAAATGCACAAAGTGGGAAGGCACACAAAAATAGGAAAATGGGGGATACGATACACTAAAGGGGGATGTACAACACAAAAAAGGGGTTGATACACAAGAAGGGGTCAGACATGCAAAAGATGTGATAAGAAACACAAAAAGGCGGTTAAAGGGACACTCTAGTCACCAGAACAACTACAGCTTATTGAATTATTTGTGGTGAGTAGAATCATTACCTTCAGGCTTTTTGCTGTAAGCACTGTCTTCTCAGAGAAAATGCAGTGTTTACATTACAGCCTAGTGATAACGTCACTGGCCACTCCTTAGATGGCTGTTAGAGGTCCTTCCTGGGTCATGGCTGCCTAAAATGCATCCAAACATTTAGGAGCTGTGTTTGAATTGTGCTGGCTCTGCCCCTGATCTGCCTCCTTGTCAGTCTTAGCCAATCCTATGGAGAAACACTGTGATTGGATCAGGCCACCACTTCTGATGATGTCAGCAGACAGATTGCTATTCTGAGGCAAACAGCATGCAGAGCTACAGCTTCAGGCTTGATTACAAGTAAGAGTTTGCTATATGTAGGGAGGCATGAGGGGCCCGGGGGGAGGGGGGGAGAGGGCTAGATGGTGGTTTTAATACTATAGGATCAGGAATACATGTTTGTGTTCCTGACCCTATAGTGCTCCTTTAAGCGACACACAGATGAATATGTATTTTGGGGGGCGGGGGGGACCACTGCAAATGCATCTTTGTCTGAGTAGTCAAAATGTTTGCATAAAGATCCTGGTTATATGAAGAGTAACACTCACGAAGCTCAAAGATGGCAGTGCTGGATCGGAGGTGAGGTAAGTAAATCTTTATATTTTACGTTGAATACATAATTTGTCATCTATGATGTATTCAATGTATATGGGAGAAACTTAAAGTGAGTTACATTTTTCACAACAGGTTCACTTTAACAGGAGAAGGATTTGAGTATTGTTATAGACAACAAACTAGGCAACAATGTACAATGTCAATAATTGAAGGAGCATTAATTTATTGGGATGAAAATCTAATTTTGCATCTTTATAAATCAATGGTAAGACCACCTGATCTAAAGAAAAATATTATGGCACTAAAAAAGTGCAGAATTCAGCTACAAAATTAATAAAAGGAATGGTAGATTTTAGTTACAATGAAAGGTTAATACATTTAAATTTGTTTACTTTAGAAAAATCAGCACCTCAGAGGGGATATGATAGTATTATACAAATAAATTCAGGGTCAATAAAAAGCATTGGCTGGAAATCTATTCATAAACATTAGTATACATAGGACACAAGGTCCCTCATTTAGACTGGAATAAAGAAGATTTAGTCTAAGGCAAAGGAAAGGTTTTTTACAGTAATAATATTAATGATGTGTAATTCTCTGCCTGAAGAGGTGTTTTTAGCAAGGTCTGCACAGATGTTTAAACAACAACTGGATGAATACTCGCAAAAACAGAGATATCATTTTTAAAATTCACTTTGAATTCACATTGTATTCTCACTTTAGTGAATAACCCTGTAAGTTATTGGAATCAGTTTCATAGCCCGCAAGACTCATACAATGCAATGATGTTCCTTTTGTTCCCCTTTTCAAAGTACACTGCCTGTATTTAACCAGAGAAACTTGCACAATGACTGTGCAAGGCATGAAAAGGAGCACGAGTGGCATGAGTGTTTTCCTAAGGACTATATTCAGTACGAATTCTGAATGTGCTCTCTGTACATGCAGGACAAGTATAGATTTGGCTGTTGGCATAACAGGGGATTTAGGTAATGCAGTTTCAATGTGACTCTGGATTCTAAGTGATTCCATATCCATTGCATTTCTTCTATTGGTGATTAATTGGGATAAAGTTGGTGAGAGTGACTCGCCATTGTGTGGTGTATTTAAAAAGGGCCATAATCCGTTTTTACCTAATAAGCAAGATCGTATTGCTCTATTGGTAGTGAAAGTTAATGATGCTGAAACATTAAGGTTTATGTAAATTGTGATATCACAGTAACATTTTTTTGTTTGTTTGTTTCTTTTAATTTTTTTTTCATTATGTTAAATATAACATTAGTAAAGTTTGCAATACTATTCCTTTAACGCCAAGTCAATCACAAGGTCCCTGCAGGCAACTCTCTGTTATTCTAAGGATGAATATTCAAGAATTAAGGTAATTGCCAGCATCCAATGTCTCTACCAGCAGTAATAAATCTCTAACAGAGGAATGCAGTTCAGGGACAGCTGCCTCTATGTCCTTTGTCACAAAAAAAAGGTCAGAGTTAGGACATTAGTCACCAGTTTTGCAATAAAAGAAGAGAATTCATGGACCAAAAAGAAAACTTTTAGAAAACCCCAAGTGATTGTCCTTTAGTTGTGGAATGGGAATGTGCAAAGTGTCCATTTCTAAAAGAAACAATATAATTGATGTGGTGAGTCGCTCTTTATATCTCACATATACATACATGACATTGCACATTGCACATAGCACAATTAGTTGTCTAGACTGAACTAAAATAAAATGTAAATTTAAAAATAAAAATGTTTCATAAGAACTGAGGCACCATGAGGAAATAAAAAATATTCTTAAATATAGATTTAGATTCAACAGGCAATGTATCACGTGTACAGCTTCACTTCTTCAATTCTAAAGTAGAAAATAGGTTAAAGTTTAAAGGAACACTCTAATGTTAAAAACAAATATATTCATTGATAACATTAGAGTGTTTCTTTAATGGTTTAAACAGTAATTAAATGTACAGCACTCCTAGTTATATGTTAAGATCCTTGATAAAGACGTTATCTGTTGATACTTTGCTGCTGTTTGGGTGCCAATAAAAGGATTTTAAAACATAACAAGGAGTGCTGGACATTTCTTTATGGTTTATACCAGGATTCTGATGGATAGTGGAACGATGGTACTTTTGCACTCTTGGAGGATATACACTTATTTAATTAGTTGGGTGTTTTTCCCTTTGTTGTTGCTATTGTCCTTAACGTTTTAATCTCAGAATTTTTAGAATTTAAAAAAAAAAAAAAACTTACATAGTTGTAACTTCAATGAGACAGTATCCTCACTGCAAGTACGTCACTTCTAAGATTATCAATACTGATGATCTTGGTTCATAGAGAAGCATTGGGGGACTAGAGCACATGCACACATTTAGGGGAAAGCTTAGGTATGGCAATAAGTTATGGTTATTGGAGTGTATACCATACATCTTGAAGGTAGGTCCCTCATACATTTAAGTTACCCTTCTCCCTAAACACACACTAGCTCTAAGCCTTCCCAATTCTAGCTACCCCAAAGCAGTTTCATGTGGCACAATGCTGTACCCCAATGTCATTGCAGCGCTGAGTACATCAATCCCGCCAATGTCTTTAGAGAAGTTTAATATAACTTAGTAAATCATTTCCTCAATGTTCCCTGCTAGATCTGAAATTCTTCTGGTGAAGTACTGTGCTACAAAACTCAGAATTACCCCACTATAAAAAGGGCTACATAGCATGGAAACACGCAAGAATCAAATTTAACCTTCTATGGCAATATTCTAGATTTATCATATTAATTGATAATACACATTTTTAAGATTCAGTGGCTGACCAGCCTTTAAGATCTTGGCAGTTTAGTCCCCTATCATGTGTTGGGGACTGTGTGAATTCTTACAAACATATTGACCATAACAAAACTATGGGACAGGTTCCCCTCACTGCAAAATACTTATTTTCACCTACTTACAGATCAGGAGTTATTTTTAACACAATCCTACCACAGCTAAATTACAATGAACCCGATCATTGGACTCCCTTCCTATGATTCAACTCGTTTGCTTTATGGCTCTATTAGGACAGTCCTGGACCACTCCCTTCCACAAATAGACAGTCTTACTCCAAACCCTTTCCGCCTATGACATTCTCAAAGCTACAACCAAAACTTCAATTTATACCACAATATGCTTTGGTGGATAGCATTACATGCATAGTTAACACCTGACTTCCAACACAGACTGAACCTCACAATTTCATCTATATGTTTGAAGTGCAGGTAGGGGGATGATGACTTCCTTCACTGTTTTGAGGGATGTTTCTTATTTGGGGAGTTTTGTGGGGAGGAGGGGACCTATTTTGAACCTTACTCTTTCCAGTTCCACTGTCCTCAGAGCTGTTAAGCACTGGTATTGTTCTTGACAGTACCCCAAGACATGCTAGGTTCATACAGATTGTGTTTGCAGTGGCTAGGAAAACCATTGTCCATGGATGGATCTCGCTGATATGTTAACTTTGGCATTATGCCAAGCTACTTTCTAAGATGTGTTTAGGATGGGCTGGGTCAAAGCAAAATTGAAATATTTTTGCATATACTAAGAGCCCTACATACAAACATTAGACACAGTAAAGCTCTTAAAGAAAAAAAAAATACATTTTAATTTACCAGCTGACAGTCTTTGGGAATACTTTGTGAGTGACACTCATTTTGACTAAGATGGATAGATAGGATGCAGCAATTAGGTACCAGCCACATTGGGTACTCTGCTTCATTTACTCATTCTGTACAGCGGGGGACCCTGCTTAGATCTGCACAAACCTGACCGACCTAGGTGTAGTCACTGAAATTATTGTTATATGTTCTTAGCAATTGACCCACAATAGTTCACATTCTCTTGATATGTACGTATATGTATACGTATGTATACATGTATGATATGTATGTATGTTGCTTTGTTCTTTGGTTTTTACAATTGAAATGCTTACCTGGGGTGTTTGGTTTTGTAAAGCCAATACCCATCATTCTTTTGATATTCTTTACAAACTTCAATAAAATGTATAGAGGAAAAAAAAGATTACAAAACTAATTACATAGCATATATTTGTAAACACCATCTACATTTAAAAAAAAAAAAAACTTACTGCAATGTATATGTTTTACTTTTTGGATAGGGTTCCATTTAATTAGAACAATGCTGTGTGCTAATTTAATTGGAATGAGAAACTAAATAATCATTTTACTGTGCATCTCGCAGAGATTGTGTAAATGCTACTCATTTGTTCATGTATTGCATGCATTGGAGTTTTAGGTTGAGTTGGTCTTTCTCTGAAAACGATAAAGCTTAATTAGTGTAGCGAATGGCTGTATATGCGATTGCCGATCTGACTTAATTGGAATTTCTGTTTAATTGCATAGGCCTTCCAGATTTAGAGTTTTCCATTTTTTAAAATGTGTTTTTTTAGTTGGCTATAATGTTACTACTTAAATATTCCTTATGGGTCATGGAATTTTTTGCAGGTGAGTAATTAAAATTAGTAAGCATTAATTGCCTGTTCTCCTACATATATTCCATTAATAATGTGCTAGATAGTACAGGACCGTTTCAGTTTCATTTGCAGATTCTGAACACCTAGCAGATGCTCTGGAATGCATAGCATGGAATGAACATGTGTCATGTGTGTAAGGTTGGCATAACTATGGAGAATAGCAGAGGAAGGTTATTTGGCACTATGGTGAACTTCTCAATTGGTACCCCTGTCCCTGAATTTTAAACTTTAGAGAGACGCTATAGATGCCACACTCACCATCACTAATTGCAATGGTCACGGTGCACTTAGACTATAGAAAAAAAAACGTTTTCTTGGAATCCATAACATATCCACTCTGATTGCACATAATGCTCACTTTAGTAAATACACTTGAATGAGTATGTTTCCTTCCAATATCTTCCCATTATAGTCATATGATCCAGCCTGTTACAAAGCTAATAATCTTCTTTTTGGAACTTTGCTAAGGGGCTGACAGGGGCTGGAGACCCAAATGGGGTCATGAAGATCCCTGGGTCAAATTTGTTCCTGTATTCAGCCGTCCAGTGCTTGATTGTCAGCACCTATTGTAGCCTTACTAAATGACCTACCCTATTCTCACCTATGTATACTCTGTTTAAACAGATTTGGCCAGAAGAAAAAAATACTGTAATGGTATAATGGTATAATGTAATGGACTTCTGTCTTCTGTACTTTTATCTTGACATCATGAAGAGCCTTTCTTACTATGCCCTGGCTACAGTCAGTTGTTTCAAGTTCCATTTGCCAAGGCTGTAATCTTCTTTGCATGACTAAAGGCATGTGGAAATCAATTCTTATTAGTAAATTTAGATTTTTCAGCCATACCCATTACTGTAAAGTGCAGGGCCACAATTAGATAGTGACATGCCATCTTCTGTTAAGGGACCCCATGGAACAATGGAGCCCAAGCTACCAAGCCAGAGCAATGTACCTGCCAATCAGGCAGAGTAAGTAATGGGACTCACGAAGGTATTCAAGGCCAGATCATAAGTGCTGATTCTCCTGCCTGGAAACATTTGTGAGCGACCTAGAGGCACAATTAAAGGGACCCTATAGTCACCAGAACAACTACAGCTCGTTGAATTTGTTCTGGTGAGTAGAATCATTACCTTCAGGCTAATTGCTGTAAACACTGTATTTTCAGAGAAAATGCAGTGTCTACATTACAGCCTAGTGATAACGTCACTAGCCACTCCAAAGATGTCTGTTAGAGATCCTTCCTGGGTCATGGCTGCCTAAAATGCATCCGAACATTCAGTGTCTCCTCCCTCTGCATGCAGACACTGAACTTTCCTCATAGAGATTCATTGATTTAATTAACCAATCCTATAGGGAAGCATTGTGATTGGATCATGCTACCTCTTCTGCTGATGTCAGCAGGCAGTGGGCAGGTCTAAAGGAAACAGGCACAAAATAAGCAGCTTTAGGCTTGAATACAAGAAAGATTTACTATATTTAGGCAGGCATGAGGGGACCAGGGTGCCTAGACGGTGGTTTTAACCCTATAGGGTCAGGAATACATGTTTGTGTTCCTGACCAAATTGTGCTCCTTTAAGCAGCTGTCAGAACTTTACAGATCTCCCTCAGGGACACAGAAACAATAACACCATTTGCCAAATGATTGAATTTGCTGTAGTTATAGATGCCACCCCTTTTATCACTTCACATCCCACACAGACAGTAATGGATAGACTTTTACAAATTCTGCCAGTTTGCTAGCTGGGTAGTCATTTTACTGTCCCTCTTAACCTGCTCCATACAGGCATTTCTGATAAAAGGGAGAAATATGACTGTGGCATTATCCACTGGGGAAGTATAGCTAGGGAGTGGGATATGGAGGATATGACCAGGAGCATAAATTGTGATGCAAGCAGGTGGAAGATGATATTTTATATAATGAACTGGGTCAATGACAGGAGATATTAATTAACTGATGTGGGACGTGCTATATTTGGACTCAAATTCAGGAGCTGCTATTTTGATGCAGATGCAGCACTTTGTCCTTGGACCTATGCAGCATACCTGTTTGGTCCACCCTATAGGCATAAATGATCACAAATGTGCCCCCTTTCAAGCAGGCTAATACATTGTCCACACCCTGCCAGCAGTCTTTAAAAGGTCCAGCTTACTCTACGGCAGGGACAAGAGGGGTACAGGACTCCTAATATCTCTCTACCTCTTGCATTTGTCTGTGTATATTGTACGTTCTCCACTAATTGTACAGCGCTGCAGAATCTGTTGGCGCTTTATGAGGGATAAAGACTATTAGAAGAGGGGCAATGGTAGAATGAATACAGAACAAACAAGTAAGCAAGCAAGCTTGAGCATGTGGAGAGAAGACAGTGGAAGAGTCATGATGGTTTTAGGGAACAAAACAAGGGAAGGGGACCCTGGTGCTGCCAATGGTTTAGTAAGGGAACCCAAAATTTCTGCTGGCAGCCCTAGTCGGGTGTTAAATATTAAGTAAATATCTCAATCTCAACAGGCAGAGCTCAGAGAATTATTTTCTAGAACCGAGTCAGTAAACCATTTTGTCTTGTTGAAGCCCTGTTCCTCTGACTATCACCATAAAGCATTTCTGACAATTTTATTATTATAGGAGGATAAGCAACTGCACACCACTGCCATCATTGAGTTCATATTTATCCATATATTTCTTGTCATCGTTTCTGTGAGCCTAACCTAAAACATCAGAGTAAGATGTCAGAGGGCCAGCTCTATGGTAACCCATACTCTTCTTACAACAGCTGCATTCATCAATATAATTTGGGGTTTTATAACGAAAGAATAAGGTAAAGAAACTCTGGGGTGTGTCTCTTAGAAATGAGGAAATCACACTATAGGTTTGGCTTCATCTATGGACAGGTTTAGATTAGGATTTATCCTTCAGAGATTAGTCTATACCACGTCCCTGCCACAAAACATCATTAGCTATCAATAATAATAATAATAATAATCCAACAGTTTGTAACATTTTGCTACCGTGTTGGAATTCAAAATAAAAATACAGACCTTCGGGATCATACATAGCTCATGGCATCCCAATTATTTAAGTAAAGGATAAAAAGGTTCATTAAGACTTCAAAGTAAATTAACCTTTAGAAGCCATCCTGTAATCCACAAATGCATGTGCTTATGCATTGCAATATTAAAGGAGCAGCACTCCTATAGCATATAAATTACCACTGGTACATCTCTGTACTTTCAATGTCCATCCTGATTCCTCCCTCTGTTATCCTTTAACACAACATTGTAACATCTGACATCGCATATTAGACATAGGCAGGACCAGGAAGACATATTAGACATAATAATATAGACATAGGCAGGGCCAGGAAGCTTTCAGGCTGGGACTCGGACTGGAATAAAAGAAATTGTGGAACATGATGCTAGAAGGTGAAGAATGGCATTGTAGAGGAAAAGTACAGCATGAAAATAAAATGAAAATAATGCACTCTGAAGCAGGAAGGCATATGGAAACCATGGGGTGCTTGGAGTGTTCCTTTAATTGCAGTACAATTGCCTGGTGACTTTGAATTGGACCTGCCACCTATCAATGATAGTGATAGATCTGTTATTGTTGTTCCTTGTTAAAGGCACACTATTGCTACCATTGTCCTGAATAAATAAAATGATGGATGATAGGGACAAAACATGTTGTATCTGAGGTTATTGGACACTGGCACAGACGGTGCCAAGTGCTGATAAGGAGCTTTATTTGGACTGCTAAATAAATAAACTACAAAATAAATAAATAAAAACCAGGGTTGAAATTACACGTTTTAGGTGTGAGAAATGTCACACTGCTTCTACCAGTATCAATGATATTTAATGTATTGTCTATTATACTTCAGTATTTTACAATATTTCACATCCATTACATTTTTAAATGAAAAAATTTTGATAGTTATGCAAAATATTCACTCTCTTTTTAAGTCACCTTTGCAACAATCATTTGGCAGAAGATGTGTTCAATGTCATTGTGTTGGAATCCATTTGTGAACATTTACAAAAACAAAATAACATTTTGGAAATTCATTCAGTCCCGTCCCTAATTACAATATTCTGTTCTTATATTTCCAGCCCAATCTTTAAGTCAAGTTGAATACAATATTTCACTTAAGCAGGCACTGTAAAGTCTTTAAAGTTGTATGTATTTAGCAAATTATTTATGAGTTTTTTTAAGGACAAGAGTTCTAGGACAAGAGGTGTAACAGTAAAATATTGCTGTAGCAAGAAAATTTAACTTTAAAAAAAATTGTAACTGGGGAATGTGGTTGTAGAGGACTGGTTACCCCTGCTAGTTCCTTCCTTCAGCCACTCTGGGACCATTAGAATACATAGGCATCCATTCAAGCTATAGTGCTGGGAGTCAACTGATTTTATTCTGGCCACACACGGCTTTTATGTACAGACCCCTACATGGGGTCTCCAATACAATAAAACATGGGTTTCAATCCCAAGATCCTATGTGCCTGAGAGATAATTGCGTGAGAAAAACATATAATTCAATTATCTCTCAGGTACAGAAAAGCAATTCAAAATATACAGTGCCCCAAAACTATCCCCACCATAACTAGGAATCCCACACAAGTCATATCTCCGGATAGTCCTGATCTGAGTGTATAACATATCAAAAGATCAATCAGATCGGTTTGGTGAAACTGAAATGCCACCGGGGTAAAGTTTTGACCGTCCAGACACAAAGCACTAGCCAAAAACAGTTCTAGGGAAATAGGTGCCTTGGCCAGTCTCTATTCAGGGGTACAGTGCAAACACCATGCAAGGGAATCTCTTAGTTTCAGGGCATGAATGCTCCCCCTGTTCGGTAGTTCATATCTCCTGAACGTCGTTCGTATAAGTGGTCAGGAAATAGAACAGGCAGCAGTCTAATCTTTACCGGCGTTTGTGCGAGTGCCTAGCAGAAAAGAGTTCCAGGCACTCGACAACCATGTGCTGCTGCCCACGTTCGGGAGACAAGATGGCCGCCATTGTTTTGTCGACCACGTGCATTTGGTTATACGAAATGGCAGCCACCAAGGGGCAGCATTTATTAATTACATCCTGTGATGGACCCTCCACCGACAGATGCTCCTAGTGCTCACCAAGGACCATCAGCACCGCACCAGACACCATATGCACTGCAGACCCCACGAACCGCCGCAGCTTGGTTGGGGTATCGCCGTCTTCTGCCCACCCTGGACCTACGACAAGGCTCCAGGTTCCAGTGGGTAACCTTCTCCTCTAAGAGAGCATAGCAGGATCAGCTGTAGAGCTCTTACAAGAGCTAGTAGAATCCAAGGGAGATAATGATTATAGCAATCCCTGTAGTGATTATAGCTGTTCCCTAGAACACAAGACGAGGCTGCAAGTTGAGGGTAAGAAGATCTGAAGGTTTATTGGTACAGGTTGGCTTTATATACAATTCCTCAAGCCAGAGGAACACCCCCTGGACCTGATGGAGCACCGAATTACAAAATGTACAGACCAATAAAAACAATGTAACAATGTCTGACACTCCCACATACAGTACATAATCCCTTCCCTCTGCCTGTGATATAATTAAGGCAGATAATGCATTAACTTAATTATCCCCAGGCATAAAAAAAACACACATTTTTATAAAGTACCATAAGTACCCCAAAACACAACATATCCCCACAAATCACCCAGATCAGATAAGGGGTTCAAACATTTTATAGATGTCATATTTTTGCCCAGGGGCAGGCATGGCCCCATGCCCAAAACAGTTCCATAGAATCACGGCTAAGTGCTGCTGGAGGACCGACCGGGAACCACAAGGTTTTCATGCAGAAATTAGTTCCAGGGCATTCACGGCTAAGTCCCCCTGAAGTCTATGCGTGGTTTTGGTCCATGCGGACAAGATGACCGCCGCCACATGTTTGAATGTCGAATAGCGGCCACTTTGACTGTTCGGGAGTTCGCAGAACTATTGTTTAAAGTCCCAATAGCCACAAATAGGGTCTCTCAACCACAATAAACTAAACGGGCCATAGTCACAGGGTAAAAGTCTGGCAAGTAGTCCTCTCCAAATCCCAGTGGCGAAGTGGCTTTCATCACATTTCCCTTGCGGTTTTGCACTTAAGTTGTTGGTGGGAACGTTCTAATAGGGTACAGGGGTGGTCCTCGTTCGAACGGAAAAAGGGAAAAACACACAAACAGGGGCAAAGTATATGAAATTGGCAGTAGGCTCCGGCAATATTCAGGGAAGAAAGAGGATTGTTATGATTCACAAAGCAATTATAGAGTTAAATAGCTATTATTCCAAGAGGAATATGAAAAGATCTGACTTTAGCTTTATAGATTTCGGACTACTTATAATGCGAAAATTAGCAATATTTTTATTTTTTGTCTGTGCATGTAACATTTTTTTTTCAATCTAGCAGAGTTTTCATAATATAATGAGGACTAATGTTTCTTTGTAAGAAACACTGGAATTTACAGCTCCACACATATACATACACATTTACCATGTGCAAACTTTAAACATAAAAAATGAGCTAATTCTCTTTTCAATAGGTCATAAAGTAGAGAGAGCTAAACCGTTTACTAACTTCATTCAGATTCACAGCATGTAAAATTTATGAGCAGTGCCCTTAAAAGACCATTTTTTTTTTGTTTTGCTTTGTGGGTTTTTTTTATTACCTATGATCACAGACTCGCTTTCAAAGCCATGGAAACCAAGATGAGTTTTCCCAGAGTTCTGAGGTAATGCAAAATTAAGAGTAGAGAGACGTACTTGTTGTAGAAAGGACAATCTGCTCCCATGTTTCATAGCTCAAAAATGAAGCGGTGGTGTTGGCAAGAGAAAAGTTATAATGGTAAATGTGTCTCTGAAAAAAATATATAAACAAGCAACAGTGCACAGTCACTCTAAACCGTTATCACAGTTACTATGTTACACGTAAGGATTAACAACATAGGAATTAAACACAGACATGGTAAAATATTTTATAAATAAATAAATATAAATAAATATTACCTTGCTGCAGAGGGATTTAGATAGATTGGTGGACTGGGCACTCAAATGGCAGATCAAATTTATTGTAGAAAATTGCAAAGTTATGCACTTCGGGGTAAATAATGCACAAGCAATGTACACCCTAAATGGTAGTGAATTAGGGATAACAACACAGTAGGCAACAATGTGCAATGTCAATCAGCAGTTGCTAAGGCCCGTAAGGTTTTGTCATGTATAAAAATGTGCATTCATTCTCCATATGAAAATGTAATTTTACGTCTTTATAAATCACTGGTAAGACCACACCTTGAATATACTGTGCAATTTTAGGCACGTGTTCTAAAGAAGGATGTTATAGCACTAGAAAAAGTTAAGAGGCGAGCTACAAAATTGATAAAAGGAATGGAACATTTTTGTTATGAAGAAAGATTAACAAAATGTAATCTCTTTAGTTTGGAAAAACGGCACCTCAAAGGGCATTATACAAATATATTTGGGCCAATACAAACCATTGTCTGGAAACCTATTCATAAACAAGACTATACATAGGACACAAGGTCACGCATTTACACTGGAAGAAAAGGGATTTAGCCAAAGGCAAAGGAAAGGATTTCTTACTGTAAGAACGATAAGTATGTGGAATTCGCTGACTGAAGAGCTGGTTTTATCAAACCTGTACATTTGTTTAAACAGCAACTGGATGAACACTTGCAAAAACATAGCATTCAGGGATATAATTGTTAATATGTGGGGTGACGCTTCTTGATCCAAGGTGAGATCTGACTGCCAATCTGGGGTCAAGAAGGATTTCTTTCCTAGCTTGTTGCAAATTTGGAAGTGTTCAAACTGGGTTCTTTGCCTTTTTAAATCAACAGCAAAAACAGATGTGAGAAAGGCTGAGTTTGATGGCCATTTGTCTCTTTTCAGCTATGTAACTATGTAACTATGTTACATAGCATAGCGTGTCTGACTAACTATACAGATACACTCAAGGTATTAACCTCACATTCTTATGAACCAGCGGCATCTGCTCGATTTTAAGCAGTATTATATCAACTCTTACATAATATTCTTAACTATTCTCATAGGATAGCAGTAATATATTATATAAAAAATGGCCCTATCTTCACAGCATGTTGGTTCTCAGATAAGAACAGAAAATAGGCAGGGTTACGATAAAATGTAATAACTTCATAATAAAACACAAAATATTATCAACAAAAAAAATTTGAGCGAATTATGTGGCAGCAGGCCAGCGCTTGCTAGCCAGCCGCTAGATTATAGAAATAATTCTAGCGGCTGGCTAGCAAGCTAGAGGCAAGCTACAAAATTAATAAAGGGAGATTTTTCTAATAAATATTTAAAATTTTTGCCTGGGCAGGCATTGCTGTTGAGTTGGTCGAAAGTCCCCATTCTAGTTAATTAAATTGAGCGAGGTGCCCATGGGCTTTGTTGCTCAAAGGCAGAGGCATGGGGGCAACAATGCCCTGGTATTTCACAGGGCCCCCTCCCCAAGAGATGGAGCCTTTCTAGTAACTGGGCAGCAGTGGCTGGAAATGGCAGTTTTAATGGAATATATATCTAGGTGTGCAGAGGCCCATTATCAGCAACCTACTGTCCTGTTTTCAAATCGCTCGTTGTGTTTACTCATAAATTAAGTTTATAGTTTAAAAATTGAACATTAGAAAACCCTTTTGCAGTTGTGTTAGCACAGCTGAAAACTGTGTGATGATTAAAGAAGCAATGTAACTGGGCTTCATTAGACTAGTTGACTATTTGGAGCATCTGCAATTGTGGGTCAGATTACAGGGTCAAGATGGCCAGAAACAAATAACTTCTGAAAGTCATCAATCTATTCCTCTTTAGGCTATTTCATGTGAGGAACTGTCAAGAAACTTAAGATCTGATTTTTCTCTCCTGTTGTTCCTCTCACACCGCGTCTCTCTGTAGACCCTTACATTGGCTTCCTGTATCCTACACGAGTCAATTCAAAAAGTAACTCTTACCTATAAAGTTCTTAACAACTCTAGCCCTGTTATATTTCTTCCCTAATTTGTATGTATTCCTGTTCTGCTACTTTCCTAGCTTGTCTAGTGGTTGCTATCCTCCTCAGTGCCTTCACTATAGTGTTTTTATACCCCACCTCCTCCACAATTGCATTAAAAAAAAAAAAAATATATATATATATATATATATGTATATATATATATATATTATACTTGGCATTATAGGCACCCAGGCCAATCCAGCTTATTGAAGTGGTCTGGGTGCAATGTCCCTTTTGTACTTCGTTCTGCAATGTTAAACATTGCAGTTTCAAAGAAACTACAATGTTTACATTACAGCACTAAGTCTGCCGCAAGTGGCTGTCTACCAGACAGCCACTGGGGGCATTTCTTGGTTTAAAATAGACCTTTAGTCCGGTATCTGACACTGGATGTCTTCACGCTCTGCATGAGGACATCCAGCGTCAGATTTTTCCCTATAGAAACGTCGCGAGACGTCAGAGGAGCATCGACCCAGCCCCGAGGGACATTGGCGCTAGGATAACTAAATAAACATTTTAAAACCCTTTATTTAATGAGGAGGAGGGACATGAGTGAGGGGGATGCAGGGGGAGTGATTGTGCCAGGAATGCAGCTTTGTATTCCTGGCACTATAGTCAGTGGTGTATCCTGGTTTTGTGCTGCCCTAGGCAGGACAAAACTCAGGCACCCCCTCGCGCTACCCCCACCCGCGCAACCACCACCCAACCTTTCCCCCCTGCTCCGCCTTCTAAATACACACACACACACACATTCACTGACAGATACGCATTCACTAGCTAACAGAAACACACACTCACTATGTCAGGGTATTTATATCGGCAGACATCTTGTGCTATGATAGAAATTAAAAGTGTATATGCTGAGTCACTTTGAACAGAGCAGACTCCATTTTGTTATTTTCAAGCTAACAAAAGACACAAGATTTCTATCTGTAAAACTAACCACTTTCCCAGAGCTAAAGGAATGCATTGTATATACAAACCAAGTGATAAGGAGAACGGGGGTTGGACAGACTGTCTAAATGCTAATGGAATATAATCAATTCTAAACCCAGACATTTGTGACAGAGAAGATTAAATAATAAAATTTTACTTTTTATATTGTATAACCTCCCATTGTAGTTTAAGGTGAAACTTAGGTTACGAACTGTCATATTAGAAATTATAGCACGAATTGCGGACACTAAGTCTGGACAAAACTAAGAGAAAACCCTTTGAAGTGAAAGAAAACGTAAGTTATGGCAACCATAGAGATAAAGCAAAATGACGTCAAAATAGCCACCAGGAAAAGTTAACTCTTTCCTGGATAGGAAGGTTTCGTTAGACGAGACTGCCATCTATGGATCAAATACCTAAATCGCGATCCCTAGATTGGACACACCTATGGCTTCCTATTGGGTTATCAACTAATGACGTACAGAGAGTCTGACCCTTTAAAAGTTAAGACAAAGAGAGGAGAGGGAAGGAGGAATTTGAAGTTTGGGGACTCCAACTCGGACATGCAGAGAAACCCAGGACAACATCTGAGACTAACACTCAACTCACAAACTCTTTACTTTCTAACCAACACTACTTTTCACTATTACCCACGCACCTCCATGCAGAGAGACATCCAAACAAGTTCCTGAGACTACCAATTTGATGAAAATATCTACTCAACTGGTAATTATACTGGTTTCATTTAATTAATTAGATTAATTAAAATTTACTAATAGCATGATATATGACTGGATAAATCACGGTCAGATTTCCTATTAAGAAATCTTAGTTAATTAAAGAATATATAGTTATAAACATTCCATTCTGCAAGTGGAATTAAGAATAATTATATATTAATGTGATAGTATCACATGTTAGCATACCGCAGTTTTTATCCAGGTGTATTGATTTGCTCTAATATAAGATAAGATATCTTTTTAGACAAATTAAATTCGGCTTTTGTAAAAATCTGGTAGATTATTCTTATTGGATGGTTCCAGGAAATGACTAATGAACTGATTTAAATGTTATTTTATTTAAAATTACATAAGAATATATCTTAATTACCTAGGAGATCTAGCCAGCATTGAAAGGGTTATTCAGTTGATCTAACTGTTAGCCAGGGTTTTATGGCCCTTCGCTCTGAAAAGCTTCGCTTTCTGTGTCTGTAAGGATACCTCATAAATCGTGTAAGTCTTGACAGAAAATGCTGTTTAGCCATTGAAACGTGTATAGCCATTCCTGGTTAATTAGCTATTGTTTGCAAATAAGCAGAGGCCTACCCAGGTGTTAAACATTCCTAGTGGGCGGTGATTTAAGGAGTTATATAAGGCTTGGTCTCATTAGCTTGTCTAATATAGCTTGGTGCTACTTCCAAGTGCTGTTTCTAAGTGTCTAGTTGGAGATATTCTGGAGAGAAACTGGAGGTAATCTGAGGTATTCAGGAGGATAAAGAAAAAAGTTAAGATTTGTTAGATTTAAATTATTCTCATAATTGGAATGGCAGGCTTAGTTCAGTGTAACAATTGCTATGCATTTGTTTCACGTTCCACTTTTTGGAGGTTTGGTTGTTGTCTAATCTGTAGACAGTTCTCTATCTTGCGGCAGGAGATTGTATTTTTGAAGTCTGAGATTTGTAAATTATCTGGTGAAGAAACTCAGACTGGAACTGCTGCAAAGCCACTGCCGCAGAGACATGCTAGGAAAGGCAGATGGATTACTGTAGGATCTGGTAGACTTAGAGTTGTGGATAAAAGGCATTTTGCACAGTCTGTTGCTCTTCATAATTCATTTTCTGTACTTTCAGAGTGTAATGGTGTTGTGGAGAGAGGCACTGAGGCTAGTGGTGTTGTGGAGAGAGGCACTGAGGCTAGTGGTGTTTTTGAGAGAGGCACTGAGGCTAGTGGTGTTTTTGAGAGAGGCACTGAGGCTAGTGGTGTTTTTGAGAGAGGCACTGAGGCTAGTGGTGTTGTGGAGAGAGGCACTGAGGCTAGTGGTGTTGTGGAGAGAGGCACTAAGACTAGTGGTGTTGTAGAGAGAGTCACTGAGGATAGTGGTGTTGTGGAGAGAGGCACTGAGGCTAGTGGTGTTGTGGAGACTGGCTTGGAGACTATGGTGAGGCCTAATAGAAAGCAGTTGTTGTTGGGTGATTCCATTATAAGAGGTGTGGAGATGGACAATGGTGGTCTTGTGAGGTGTCTTCCCGGAGCTACTGCTCACAGAGACAGGAGACGTATCTGTAATATTGTTAAGCAAGCAAAGCAGGAAGGGGAATTGGATGTACTTGTCCATCTAGGGACAAATGACTTGGCTTGCAATGAGGTTTCAGAGGTTAAGGAAGTTTTTAGTGTTTTTGCCAATGATATACAGCAGGTTGCTTCCACACTGTCGTTCTCTGAAGTTCTGCCTGTGCATAACACTCAGAACGACAGGCGGATGCGTATTAGGGACTTTAATTTGTGGCTTGGTGAATGGTGTCGGGAGCAAGGATTTGGCTTTATTTCTCATGGTAGCTCTGTTTGGAATGGAGATAAGCTGTACAAAAAAGATGGTTTGCATCTTTCTCAAAAGGGAACAAATGTTCTCAGTGAGCAGTTCAGAGGTTTTGCTAGGATGTATTTAAACTAGGAGGGGGGGGCAAAAGGGTGATAAAACATCAATCCAATTGTCCCCCAAAACAAGGACAGAAGGTGCCTGTAGCAAGTGTGTTAAAAAATGATAAGCTTAGAGTCATGTCTACAAATGCTCGCAGTTTAGGGAATAAGATCCATGAACTTGTGGCAATAATGGCAACTGATAGTGTAGATTTAGTCGCTGTTACTGAGACATGGTACAATGAGAAAAATGACTGGGACATAGCAATACCAGGGTACTCTTTATATAGGAAAGATAGGGAAGGCAAGAAAGGGGGAGGGGTGGCCTTGTATGTGAAGGATAGCATAAAATCTAGCCTAATAAAAGTTAGTGAGGCAAACATAGAGTCCGTTTGGGCTACGTTAGAATTTGGTAATCACACAGTAACTCGTGTAGGTGTGATTTATAGGCCCCCAGGACAAATTGAAGAGTTAGATAATCTACTAGTTGAGGAAATAGCTAAAATGACAATGAAGGGGGAAGTTATCTGTATTGGTTATGGGCAATGATAAATGTTCTATTATTGTGTTCCCATTCATGTGCAATAACTTATGATACCTATAGTGAGCTATGTGACATTAAGAGCAAGAAGATGGCTGCTGCATATTTAATGAGACATGTGCTTTAGGGAGGAAGTGACCTATAGGTGGCCTAGTGAGCACTGTGACGTCGAGTGAATAAAGATGGCTGCCGCATAGTCAATGAGACATGTGCTTTAGGAAGGTATTGAGAATTCTTAAGTCACTTCCTTTCACAAAGGACCACATGTAGTATCCGCCTCCTAGAGATGACCATTAGGTATTGGTTATGTTACCTCTGTGGGTGGATACTAGATGGGAGGTTATTCAAGGGGTTTCCAGAAACTAGAGTTTCAGTTTCATGACTGGGTCGGAAGAAGCCAGGTGTCTTTAGAGGTGCCCATGTAAATCCATTTAACATGTGGCAAGGAACTCACCTCATTGTTCTGTGTGTTATGCTGATTCAATTATCCTGTGTAAGCTGCTGAATCTCCATGAATAGAGCTAAGTAGATTTCTTACCTGAATGTATTGTTTATAGCAGTGTATGTTTTTAAAGTATTTGTTTCTTTTTTGTGTGCTTGATAATTGTATTCCCAGTAAAGTTTTGTTTATACTTTCATCAAAACTTTGCCTCTTGTCTGTTCATTCAAGATATTCACTAATATTTATGTGATTGACCAGTATACCTTTTATTATTTTATTTGTGGTATTATTTTATATTTATGCAATTCAGAACTTCATAAATATAAAGAAATTACTTAATTTACCATTACAACTGGCGCTGTGAACAGGATACTGCACAATCACTAAATATAGAATATTTGAATGTGTATATAGATTGAATAAGCCTATAGCACAGTCACGTTGCACAGTGAAAAGAGATATAGTTAACAAGCATTGTCTTTGATTGGTATATTTGCATTTTTGTGTTCCCCCTGAGAGTAAAGATGCTTACTCTGTTTAAAAAAAGTAATAGAGCAGGAGGGAAGGAGGCGTCTAAGTATCGGACAATTCCATTGTGGGCCAGTTTAGAAAACTGGAAACCCATTGCTGAGGAGCTGATCAAGTATGCAGCTCCTGTCTATCCTGATGCTGGTACTGAACTTGGTGCTCAAGCATTACGGTTAGACCTGGGAGTATACTCCAAAAAAGTGCGGAAAGCCGCTGCCACCACAGGGTGGATAGTTGTGCAGGCCCTTAGCCGCGAGGTGCAGAGAAATAAAGCGCCCGAGAAAGAGTTGCAGGATGTAAAAGATTTATTAGTTATGACTAAAGAATGTATGCGTAGTAATGCATGCCAGGTGGCTGCCCTAGAAGAAAAATGTACTACTTTAGTGGTAAGCAAGATTAACCGCAGGAGGTCACAGAAAGGAAAAAAGCCAGTGCCTGTAAGTAAAGTGCGAGCAATGGTTGCAAACCCCATATGGGATCCTGAAGCACCGCTACAGTCATCTGATGATGAGTATGTATCCTTTTCTGATGATGATAATGATGTGGACAGGCGACAAGCCCGTCCTATCATTACACAGCAGCGGAAAAGGACACTACAAGATAGAGCGCGTGGTTTGAGAAATGGTGTACATGAAGAGATGAATGAAGTGGTAAAAAGTTACACACAAACAGAGCTCATGGAGCTGGCAAAGGTGTATAAGCATGAAGTTGGTGAAAATGTGGGAGAATGGTTATTGCACATGTGGGATGGAGGAGCTGACAGTGTGCAGTTGAATGCAAGGGAAGCATTATGTATGGGGCAGCTGACGCTGCATCCACAGCTCATGCAGGTATTACGGAGGGTGAGGGAGATTGGAGGTAATTTTTCATTATTTGATATGGTGCGGCATGCCATAATTGTGGCCTTCCCATCTAGCAGTGACATTGAGCCCATTTCACCCTGGTCAAAACCGAGGGATCCTATTACCCGCATTAGAGTTATGGGTTGTGTGGTGGGATTAAACAAGGATAACTGGGAAGGTCCAGACATGGAGGAATTCACAGCCAGCATGCGGTCTCGGTTTTTAAAAAGTGTACCCCAGGAAATGAAGGCATCTTTATTGTCTTTGCTGGGCAGTTTGGGGAATAATGTAAAGGTACATCAGCTCACCACTTATTTAGCTGAAATTGGAGAATTAGAGTCAGAATCTAACCCTAGGAAAGGTGTGTTTGCCGCTAACAGGACGAGGGAGGAGATGGTGGAACCAATAGAGGGAGAAAAGCAGGGAAAGTTTAGGAATAAAACAAGGCTGAGAGTTAATCGTTTTCAAATGTGGAATGATTTGATTGAGGCTGGTGTACCTAGAGAACAAATTAATGGAATTTCAACACCTGCCATGTTTGAAAAATGGTTAAATCTAAAAAAAGGGTCTAATAAAAAGGTACAGGTACATTTGGCATGCAAGGATCAGGCAGACAATACCATGCCCTCTGCCCCATTTGTCCCAAAGTCTCCTCCCCCTAGTTATTTAAAAAACACTCCTCTCATGCCTACAGACACAGCTCCTCTGTCCATACCTCTATTCCAACATTGTGCTCCTTATGCTGTGCCCCCACCCTCACTTCAAGCCCAAGATAACACCCCCCCACATTCATACCCACATATGTCTTCACTGTTTCCAACAGAATATTGTGCTAGGACTTACTCTCATACTACATCTAGTGAGAAACAAGCACTGCCAGAGAGTGATGGTAAAGTCAGATCCTTGTATCCTGTAAAAGATCTGATGACACATGATTTGATGGATTGGGACAGTGCTGTTGTACAATGACAGAATGGTGGGCCTCCGGCGGTACATGTTTCCCCTTTAACCGCCGGGGACTGACGCCCTTATGTACCTTTGACTGTGTGGTGGGGGACAAGACCAGGACCAACAAAGATTTTAGCTTTAGTTGACACAGGAGCAGAAGTCACAGTACTGCATGGTAATCCATCAAGGCTATCAGGACCCTGTGTGAGAATAGAAGGTTTAGGAGGTAGAATTACCAAAGCAGTACAAACTGTTGTGGCTATGTCAATTAACAAAGGACCAAGATTCAGTGCTAAAGTTTTGATTTCAGAATTGCCAGACAATATCTTGGGAATAGATGTGTTACTAGGGCAGAGTATTGAGACACAGTGGGGGGTGTTCACGTTTGGATTCCCTCATAAGTCATACTATCTCAGACCAGTAAAAGACATTGTGCGAGGGAATGCAAATTGGACACCTGTCATTGTTCCTCCTCCGTGCAACCCGGTAAGACTGAAGCAATACCGTTTGCCCGGAGGATGTCGAGAAATTAGTGAAACTATCAACAAGCTTTTACAGTCAGGTGTAATTCGTCCAGCTGTCAGTCCGTTCAATGCTCCAGTATTCCCTGTAAAGAAGATGGATGGCTCATGGCGAATGACGGTGGATTACCGAGGACTCAACAAGGTAGCACCACCATTGAGTGCTGCTGTCCCTGATATTATCACCATTGTGGGAAACATTGCCAAACAGGCCGGGGAGTGGCATGCGGTAATAGATTTAGCTAATGCGTTCTTTTCAATTCCTATTGCACCTGAGTCGCAAGATCAATTTGCTTTCACTTGGGAAGGACGCCAATATACCTTCCAAGTTTTGCCCCAGGGATATATACACACACCTACGATTTGCCATGGACTAGTTGCACGGGATTTAAGCCACCTCACTCTACATCTTCCAGTGTTTCACTACATTGATGACATCATGATCTCGGGATCTAAAGAGGAAGTGAAAGAAGCATTACCTGTTCTAGTGAATTACATGACTGGACGGGGATGGGCAATAAATAAAGACAAAATTCAAGGTCCAACCCAAGAAGTTAAATTCCTAGGAATGATGTGGTCTGGGCCTGTTCGGAAGATACCTCAGCCTGTGCTGGATACAATCCAGAATTCTCCAGAACCTAAGACGTTAACAGAAGCCCAAAAGTTTTTAGGTGCAGTTGGTTACTGGAGAGCATTTATACCGCATCTAGGATTGCTGCTACGCCCCATATACAATGTTACAAGAAAGAAATCAGCATTTGTATGGGGAATTGATCAAGCTACAGCATTCCAAGCAGCAAAGGAAGCAGTATTACAGCATCAGGGCTTGGGCCCGATTCAAATTGGAGCTCCATTCATATTGGATGTGATGGTGAACGACAACGTAGCATCATGGGGACTATGGCAACCGAGCGAAGACAAAGGCAAGCGGGCAGTACCAATTGGGTTTTGGTCCAAGCAATTGACTGGGGCTCAGCAAAGGTACACACCTTTGGAGAAGAATCTTCTGGCAGCATACCTCGCACTGCAGCATGTGGAGACAATGACTGAGAAAAGCATAGTATCAGTGAAAACAGATTTACCAATAGCAGGATTGGTACGAGATGAAGGATTATCTGCAAAGACAACAGTGGCACAAAGTCAGACATTATTAAAATGGAAGTGGTACCTGCAGGAAAGAGGAGGGATCCAAGCAGGTGAAGTGAAGGAA
>OW240920.1:97618830-97654561 GCA_933207985.1 Pelobates cultripes | reverse complement strand
TCCACTCCAGGCACCTTTGTCACAAGCAAACAGATGATCTGCGCCATTCCGGGTTTGAAAGGGCAAAAGGCTCACCCACGCCAACGTCATGCAGCCAATCCGCTATAGAAATGTAATAAGAGGCCAGCTTTTTATGAAATCCTTAGAGTGGTGCCCACCCCTGGCCATTGGCACTCACTCTAATTCATAGCTCATGCTTTGGGGACGTGACTATTACTTAGCTCTGACGTCATCTAAGGAAAATACACTTTTTAAAAAGCCTGCTGTTTTGCTAAAACGCGTTAATTGTATTTTACCTTTACTTATGTTTTTTATTTTCTAATAAACAAGTGAATATTTTTTTATCTACTTTGGACCCTCCTGACTATTCTTAAAAGAAGATTTTACTGAGAGGATTCCACCTTTTACATTCTTGGTGGAGATTATACCACCTACGTCTTCAGGTCTGAGCAAAACCTACATTTGCTCTGCTTTTGTGAGTACCTCTCCTTTTATTTATTTATTTTATATTACTGCTTTTTATATTATTTTATATTACTATTGGCTGTTTTACTATATTCACATAATCGGTGACCTGTCACTACCAAGTTTGAAATTCCGCACACCCCTTCTGGTGATCAGATCCGAACATGCCATCTACAAAACACTTCAAAGGACCAGTATATCCAAAGTGTGTTTTTTTTATATTTCCTGCACTGATCACAAGAAAAAAAGGTTATTGGACGCCGGTTTTTGAAAAAGGTTGTTTGAATAGTTTTTTTGTTCCGTAATTGAAATTTGTTAGATCTAAAAAATTCAATGTGGAACCACCATATTTACAAGTGAACCATACATTTTCATTACTTGCATTCAAAATGGATACAAATCTATTGAAGTCCTCTAAAGTACCCTGCGACAACCTAAAGTACCCTGTGACACAACCCTGATGTCATCTATATAACAACACCACATATATATCATGTGGAGGTATTTTGTGAATTTTTCTGATTGAGCCACCTTTTCCTCTCACAACCATAGGTGAAGGTTAGCATACAACTGGGCACAAGCTGTCTCCATCGTAATGCCCCTCACCTGGTGGTAAAATTTGTTATTGAAAAAAAAAATGATTGTGGGTCAGGATAAACTCGAGGAGCCTCCGTGTGAATCTAGTTTGTGACTAATGATTGTCCCTTCTCTTGTCCAGGAAAATTTTTACATGTTGGATGCCTCTGTCATGCAAGATGTTAGAGTATAATGATTTCGACTTCAAGGCTACATAAGTTTGCACAGTTTGGCACTTTCAGAGTTTTGTGTCCTGAATGCATATGGGCAGCTTTTCCACAAAAGATCTCAAGATCCTATCAATTTAAATACTTCGATTCTGTGTTAAAATATCCAACCCTGATACAATGGGAAGGCCGGGAGGATTATGTAGATTCTTATGAATTTTGGGCAGGCAGGACAAGGTTTCTGTTCTGGGATGACTATGTAAAATTAGATCATATTCATCACCTAAGAGCAACCCCTCACTGCGGCCAACATCTAAGATTTCCTTAAAACTCAAAGAAATTGGTGGGAACTGTTTTGAGAGCCTTATATGTTTCCTCATCATCCAGGACTCTTTTAAGCACACCAACATAGTTGTTTGAGTTCATAATAACTATGTTACCCCACTTGTCGGCCGGCTTTAGGGTTATTTTATCTTCACTTTTTTAGTGATAATAGAGCTTGTTGTTCTCGTTTAGATAAATTGCTGTTTGGATGAAATTCTAAATCTTTGATGTTAATGTTCTCTATTTAATTCTTTACAGCTTCTTAGAACAATTCATTATTATGAAAACTGCCAAGATTTGGGGGTTAATTGACTTTTAGGTCACAAGTTGTTATGGTTCAAAGGTCTTTGTTCGGCATTCTCTTCCAATGGGGATACGAGTGTAATCAGGCACTCATAATTTCGACCCAACAAATCAAAGGCACTCCACTCAGTCCCAAGCTTGTGATACTTATGTAGTGCCAGTTTACAAATATACAATATATATATATTTATATATATATATATATATATATATATATATTTATATATATATACACACACATGTGGATCCAGCACTCACTTTCCCGGTCTTGTCCTTGCCAAGGGTGCAAATCACTTATGTCAACATATAAGTCTCAAGGACATGTCAGTCCTCTATGGGACTTTTCTCAAGACCAAGAAAAAGTCCGATAGAGGACTGATACATCGACACATTTTCTGGTGTATGATTGTACAATAAAGCTTCAAGATTTATCTACAAAGTCCTGTGAGTGCACCTTCCTTGATATACATATATCAAGGAAGTATATATAATTTATATATATATATGTAATTTCATTCTAACTGTATTTTGATATTAATATATAAATATAAGTAATTATTAGCCTCTGACAATTAGTACATAGTCTAGTATATTTTCCATTTTGTTGTAATATTATCTATCCTACACCTAAATAGGTAACTAAATAAACAATAGGACATGACTTTATCTGGCATCCTGATTGTAGCGTAGCATTGTTGAATACATATTCTATTTGGCTGCTAGTATTCCAGTTACTGTGAGTTTATTAATTACCACATTTACTTGGAACACACTGTAACCAGTTGCTACAGGTGCCTATTGTGGTGGTATACCCTCTCGAGGATGGGTTACTACCGCCTGTGGTCGCCCCTTCCCAGTTGTGCCCAGCCCTAGAGTGATTATAGCTGCGAGCCAGTGATTATAGTCGCTTGCAGGAGGGTGATCGTGGTATCACAAGACTTAATGAAGGGTGAAAAGGAACTGTTTATTGCAGGCAAGATACACAGTATTTATGCACAGACCCCCGCAGGGGGTCTCCATTTACAGCAATACAAAACCAAAGCCCACCCCGGCACCGCTGTATCTGGAACACAGGAAGTCAAACACACAAAAATACACAAAATACAGTAACGCACCCACACATGCCATGCATCCACAAATAGCTCCTGTTCCCAGCTATGATCCCTGCTAGTTGCGGAGATATCGAATGTACAAAGCCTGAGAAATCGTTGTACAAAATCTGTGCTTGAGGCTCTGTACATACCTGAAAATAGCTCCACAGAATCACTTGGTTTTGACCGGTGATTCAAATTTCCGCCCAAAACACCGGCGGGCAATCAGGAAAAAGGGCGCGAACCAATTTGCACCAATCGGCACTCGGGGAGGGGATGGCACTCAGTGACAGCGTTCCGTCACACATCTGCCTCTTGTTCACCTCCAACAGCCACAGCATGATCCACACAGGTCAGCTTGCTGCTGTCTGGAGTGGACACATAGGCTGTGAGTGCCATGCCCACAACAGCAGTCCTGGGGTCTAGCCGGCTTTGCACCCTGCTCCCTCCTGTTCATTTTACTCAGCCTGATACTTCTAGCACAGATTTGGAAGCACTGATCAGAATTACTCTTTTCTTAACTTTTGTGTCAAAGTATGCTTTATGTTGCTAAATATTTTCGCTATAAAATCAGAATTAATTTAGACTATAAGAGCTTTAAGAAGTTATCCTAGATAGGTTTTAACCTTGCTATTATAACTTATTGGCCCATTAGTTCCCTTCTTTTTAACCACACTTTTCCATGTTTTTACTTTCTGATTTATCCACTCTTTTATATGTGTTTCTTTATATGTGTTTTGTGATTTTGTAGCGTTTTTGTATTTAACTATAAAGACTTAATTTAAAAAAAAATTGTACTACCAAGAGGAATGAAAGAAAATTGGTGGTAATTTTATGAGGTCTGGTCCCAATTTTTGGGACTTTGTCTTCATTAGTTTTCATGTATGATCAAAATAAGCTATGTTTATAAAATAGGAAATTATTAACCAGAAGGTGTTGAGTGCTTTATATTTTTGCTATGGAATGTGCGGATAACCATTTAAGAGTCCAACTACTTTTTCCCTGAGTTGATAAGAGGATATAATTATAAGTGTTCCTTTAGTCAATATTGCACTTTTCTAATAAAACTGGAAATTTCTTCACATATCTTAAGTTGTTTGGCACAAGTCAAATGGAATCCCAAACCACCTCTAAAACCATCACCAAAAAAACTAAGATATTAAGATTATATTTCTCAGAAGATATTGTTCCGAGCAAGATAGAGATCAAACTGGGACCTTAGGTTGTGTCTGAGGTCCTCTGCCCTGTGAGATCTAGAAAGCTGCTTATAAATACGGGATTGAAACCTGTAGCATGAAGTCTTGAGAAGTAATTTGTTACTTTTTGGGCAACAATTTGGTGCCCAAGTTTCTCCAACCCATAAATGATCGCTTCAAGCCAGGAAGGTCCAGATGAGGAGGAGCAGAACATATTTAACATCACAAGCTACTTGTGGTGACCCAATGCTTGTTTTGTTGTGGACATTTGTTTATTGATGTAATATTTAACATTTCATGGTTTGGACTGCGCACTATTTTAAAATAAGTCACATTTAACTGATTATCGTCATCTTTCATTCAATCAAATGGACAGTTAAAGGGACATTAAAAGCACCAAAATAACTTCAGCTTAATAGAGTGATTTTGGTTTATAGATCATGCTCCTGCAGTCTAACTGCCCAATTTGCTGCAATTTAGGAGTTAAATCCCTTTGTTTATGCAGCCGTAGTCACATCATCCTGCATGTGACTTGTACAGTCTCTTTACACATTTCCTGTAATGAGAGATCTAATGTTTAAACTTCCTCTATTGCACAATATTTAATTTAGAATTTCTTGTCTCTGTTAAAAGGATTCTATAGTGTAAGGAATACAAATCTGTATTTCTTACACTATAGCTCTCACTATTCCCCCCCCAACCCCTGCTGCTATCCTATCAATGTAAATAGTTAATAAACTCTTTCTGTACTAACTTGATTCCAGCACCGGTCTCCCTCGGCGCTGGAAATGGTGCTCTGATGTCATCCAATGTGGGGGGGACTAATATGCATGCCTCAGAACGCATTAAACCCTCCTCCTAGGGATAGCCTCGGTCCAATGCTTTCCTAATGGGATTTAACTGATGTTGGGTATCATCATGCAGAGCGTGAGGAAGTCCAGCGTCAGGCGACCAAAAGTCGTCTAGCCACCAGAAAGTTGCTCTAGAAGCTGTCTGACTGACAGCCACTAGAGGCAGTCTTAGTCTTATTCCTTTTTCATAACCTCTTAGCTTCTTTTTAATTAACAACAGGAGCCTCCTGTGGGCGATTAAAGTTCAATTATAAGAGCAGGAGATAAAAACTCACTAAAGTAAACATACTGTGCTGAAAGATCTAATTGAAAATGAAACCATTCGTTCACTCCAGCTGCGTGAGGAGCTACATAAAAAGACACAGTGATTTAACGCTTAATTGTTTGACTGGTTGTTACACTAAAGTTGTTTTAGTGCTTATATTATCCCTTTATAATGTATCATTTTAAGATGGTAGATTGGATTCAGGTTGTATCAGCCACTATAAGTGAAAAACCATTAACGTTAATTTTGGACCTGGATTTTTATTTTGGTATCTGTTCTAGAAACGGCTTTGGGTATTTTTGTGCGTGTGTACCTGGAAGATGGTTTAAAACGTCTGCTTCATGCCTTAATATAACATGATTTCAGAGCAGATGGTCGCAGTAAGTGTGCGTCTAAATCATATTATACTTTGTTCGTGTACAGGATATTCTATTCCCCTTTCATCACTGATACTTTGTGAAGTTAGATAATTTCCTGCAGATGCTGGAATTAAACCGCACAGATTGATATGAAGGCTGTTCGAATTCATGAAGCCTATCATTTGTACTAAGTGACAAATTGTCGTAACAGATATAATTATGTTATAGATCCAACATTTTACGAAATTAATTTGAGTTCTCACTAGGAACATTTTGTGCGCAAGACTGTCTCCAATTAGAATTAACATACATGAATGTCGAAAATTGTTTTCAACAGTGTGCCTCTAATAATATATTATCTAAGCAAGTGCAAGCTGGCAGTCAGGATTTTTTGTGGGGTGTTTTTTGTGCATTGCAACTCCTTGCACATTAGTTTAGGTTACTAAAACTAGAAATTGTGGAAAACGGACAAAGGAATTGCAGAATAACAAACTCAATGGTGATCTACATACTTAAAGGGAAACTCTAGGCTCTGTAACTGCCTCATCTCATTGAAGTGGTTATAGTAACTGGAGTCCGCTGGTATCAACCTTCTGTGTTAAACTAATTTGTAAAGGTTTAATGTAATGGTAGTCTCCGGTAGCCCATCCAATCTGTGCTGTGAATGCTAATGAGGAAGCATTAGCCTGAGCAGCAATGTATGTGGCGAATGGCTGAGATTATCAGATGGCTGCTTTTCATTTTATCACAGCCACCTGTGCTGGAATGAACTAGTAATCTCTGTGTTAGTCATAACTTCAGTGTGGGGGTTGGACTGTATGCAACTAAGAACTTTCCCCCTTGATTAGAAAGAGGTGTTTTTTATTACCTGTATATTCGGCATGAAGAAAGAAAATTTGATTGACAGCAAGTCCTCTCGAGCGTGCTCATTTTGTGATTTGTATACAAAGGCTAGAGTTTGCACTGAGGCACAAACAAGACCAGGTATGGTATATATATATATATATATATATATATATATACATATATATATTATTAGATATATACAAGACAATAAAAGCCTTCCTCAAGAACTCAATGGGCAAGTTGAAAACCACTCTAGAAGCCAATTCCAGGATAATAACACAAGTAAACATTAATTGTGGCATATACCAAGGTGATGGGCTATCCTCCGCGTCTTCTGGGCATTGCGCCCAAATCAAACATGGCGCTGACCACGTGGTCGTGCACACCACAAGCTCTGCCCCTCGAATTTATACTGACGTGCGCGTGACGTCACAACGTCAGCGCACGCGCACGTTCTGGGGTCAGAGGTCACCCTCTGACCAATCAGAGCCCAGAGAGGGATATTTAAATCCCTAATTCACTCCAGTTCCTTGCCCTGTCATGGTTTTCTGTTCCTGGTTCCCGAGAGTGCGTTTATCATTGTGAATCTGATTTCCTGGTATCCTGATCTTGGCTTTTCCCTGGTTATTCCTAATTCTGGTTCCCCTGACTTGGCTTGTTTAAACGGTATCTGAGTATTTCTGGCTTCCTTGACCTCAGCTTTCCCTTTGACCATTCTCTATCTCTAGCCTATTAGTCCGGCCATTCTAAGGTCCGGTTTACGCTCTGTCCTTTTATTTCCTTTCCTTTTTTATGTATATGTTTACATAGTTTCTGCGTGTTGGACCACTCTAGCAGCCGTGACATTACGACAGGGCCATGGATCCTGCGGAACTATGCAAACATATGATTGCCTGTGAGAGTAGGGTGGAGGATATGGACCACAGGTTAGATCAATTTGCCCAAGCATTCCAGACCTTGCTCCAGAGAACTGCCTATCGGGAGGCACCTCCGGTACCGCCTGTGGCTCCGCCACCTGTAGTAGCACCTGTGGCACACAAAAACCACCGTCCATAACCCTTTCACCTCCCCCTCGTTTTGGAGGTGATTCTAAAGAATTTAGAGGTTTTCTAAACCAAATAGAATATCACTTTGAAGCTTCCCCTGGTTCATTCCCTACAGATAGATCAAAAATTGGCTATCTAATGAACCAATTAACGGGTAAGGCTTTAACCTGGGCTAATCCCTTATGGGAAAGTGGAAATCCAGTTGCCCGTGATTACAATGTATTCCTAACAGCTTTTAAAACTACTTTTGAGCCAAAAGGGAGAGAAAAGAATGCTGCCAGAGCCCTAATGAGAATAAAACAAGGCAACCGCTCTGTAGCTGATTACGCCATAGAGTTCAGGACATTGGCGTCTGAGGTTGACTGGACCAATAGCGGTTTGGTGGCTGCTTTTTCTGAAGGTTTAGCGGAAAATATATAACACGAGACCGCAGCCAGAGATCTTCCAGTTAACCTTAATGACTTTATTGCATACATGATAGACATTGATAACAGGCTCAGAGAGGGAAATAGAAAAACAGCATACTAGACGTTTTAACTTATCCATAGCCCCTCGTTTCTCTAACCCTCTGGTAATTAACCATGCTCCACCTCCAGAACCTGAACCCATGCAACTGGACATTGCTAAACTCACTGAGGCAGAGAGACAACACAGACGCAACAAGGGGTTGTGTTTGTATTGTGGCAAAAGGGGACATCAAAGGTTTTCATGTCCGGTTCGGCCAGAAAACTTGCGCACCTAAGGCACGTTCGGGGACCGACCTTAGGTGTGATGTATATGTCCCCTAAATTGACTAAGAACCGTTTCCTTATACAAAATTACTTTGTCTTGTAAGAAAACCACTGTACAGTGTGAGGCTATGATTGACTCTGGGGCAGCGGAGAATTTTCTAGACAAGGAATTCTCTGCCAAACATCTCCTGCCCTTAAGGCAGAAAGATAGACCCATAGCAGTAGAGGCTATTGATGGGAGACCTCTTACCCAGCCTCTCATCACGCACAAAACCCTGCCAATCACTGTCTCCATTTCTGAATAAATGGTGTTCCAAATTATACCAAGGTGATGGGCTATCCTCCGCGTCTTCTGGGCATTGCGCCCAAATCAAACATGGCGCTGACCACGTGGTCGTGCACACCACAAGCTCTGCCCCTCGAATTTATACTGACGTGCGCGTGACGTCACAACGTCAGTGCACGCGCACGTTCTGGGGTCAGAGGTCACCCTCTGACCAATCAGAGCCCAGAGAGGGATATTTAAATCCCTAATTCACTCCAGTTCCTTGCTCTGTCATGGTTTTCTGTTCCTGGTTCCCGAGAGTGCGTTTATCATTGTGAATCTGATTTCCTGGTATCCTGATCTTGGCTTTTCCCTGGTTATTCCTAATTCTGGTTCCCCTGACTTGGCTTGTTTAAACGGTATCTGAGTATTTCTGGCTTCCTTGACCTCAGCTTTCCCTTTGACCATTCTCTATCTCTAGCCTATTAGTCCGGCCATTCTAAGGTCCGGTTTACGCTCTGTCCTTTTATTTCCTTTCCTTTTTTATGTATATGTTTACATAGTTTCTGCGTGTTGGACCACTCTAGCAGCCGTGACATTACGACAGGGCCATGGATCCTGCGGAACTATGCAAACATATGATTGCCTGTGAGAGTAGGGTGGAGGATATGGACCACAGGTTAGATCAATTTGCCCAAGCATTCCAGACCTTGCTCCAGAGAACTGCCTATCGGGAGGCACCTCCGGTACCGCCTGTGGCTCCGCCACCTGTAGTAGCACCTGTGGCACACAAAAACCACCGTCCATAACCCTTTCACCTCCCCCTCGTTTTGGAGGTGATTCTAAGGAATTTAGAGGTTTTCTAAACCAAATAGAATGTCACTTTGAAGCTTCCCCTGGTTCATTCCCTACAGATAGATCAAAAATTGGCTATCTAATGAACCAATTAACGGGTAAGGCTTTAACCTGGGCTAATCCCTTATGGGAAAGTGGAAATCCAGTTGCCCGTGATTACAATGTATTCCTAACAGCTTTTAAAACTACTTTTGAGCCAAAAGGGAGAGAAAAGAATGCTGCCAGAGCCCTAATGAGAATAAAACAAGGCAACCGCTCTGTAGCTGATTACGCCATAGAGTTCAGGACATTGGCGTCTGAGGTTGACTGGACCAATAGCGGTTTGGTGGCTGCTTTTTCCGAAGGTTTAGCGGAAAATATATAACACGAGACCGCAGCCAGAGATCTTCCAGTTAACCTTAATGACTTTATTGCATACATGATAGACATTGATAACAGGCTCAGAGAGGGAAATAGAAAAACAGCATACTAGACGTTTTAACTTATCCATAGCCCCTCGTTTCTCTAACCCTCTGGTAATTAACCATGCTCCACCTCCAGAACCTGAACCCATGCAACTGGACATTGCTAAACTCACTGAGGCAGAGAGACAACACAGACGCAACAAGGGGTTGTGTTTGTATTGTGGCAAAAGGGGACATCAAAGGTTTTCATGTCCGGTTCGGCCAGAAAACTTGCGCACCTAAGGCACGTTCGGGGACCGACCTTAGGTGTGATGTATATGTCCCCTAAATTGACTAAGAACCGTTTCCTTATACAAAATTACTTTGTCTTGTAAGAAAACCACTGTACAGTGTGAGGCTATGATTGACTCTGGGGCAGCGGAGAATTTTCTAGACAAGGAATTCTCTGCCAAACATCTCCTGCCCTTAAGGCAGAAAGATAGACCCATAGCAGTAGAGGCTATTGATGGGAGACCTCTTACCCAGCCTCTCATCACGCACAAAACCCTGCCAATCACTGTCTCCATTTCTGAATAAATGGTGTTCCAAATTATATCTTCCCCTACATGTCCGATAATACTGGGTTTCCCTTGGCTCCAGAAACACAATCCACGTTTAAATTGGGTTGAAGGAGAAATTGTGAGCTGAGGTGAGAGATGCAGAGGTATTTGTTTAAAACAGGTGCAACAACGAATTGGTACCCGCAATATACCAATAGTGCCTCCCTTGACCACAGAAATCCCACTGCAGTATTTGGACTTAAACGCGGTATTCAACAAGGTACAGTTGGAGGTATTACCACCACATAGACCCTACGACTGTGCCATAAATTTGTTACCAGGCACTATGCCCCCTAAAGGATGAGTAAATGCACTATCTCCCCAAGAAAATCTTTGTTTAGAAGAGTACATAAAGGATGCTCTCAGAAAGGGTCACATACGTAGATCCTCTTCACCTGCTGGGGCTGGGTTCTTCTTCGTCTCTAAAAAAAGAAGGAGACCCCCGCCCTTGTATAGACTATAGGGGTTTGAATAGAATAACAATAAAAAACGCCTATCCCATTCCCCTTATTTCTGAGTTATTCGATAGGTTGAAAGGGGCCCGATTCTTCACTAAGTTCAACCTCAGAAGTGCTTACAACCTAGTCAGAATTAAGGAAGGGCACAAGTGGATGACCGCGTTTAATACGAGAATGGGACATAACGTATACCTAGTTATGCCGTTTGGACTGTGCAACGCCCCAGCAGTGTTTCAGGATTTCATTAACGATGTCCTTAGAGAATATCTCCACATGTTTGTTTTAGTGTATCTAGACGACATTCTCATCTATTCCCCAGATTTAGAGACACATCACGAACATGTGAGAACAGTACTAAAAACCCTGTTAAAGAATGGCCTCTACTATAAGCTGAAGAAATGCCAATTTGACCAGACAAAGATACATTTTCTTGGTTACGTTATATCTCCTGGTTTCAAAATGGACCCACGCAAATTGGAAGCAGTCTTACAATGGCCATTACCCAAAGGCCTTAAAGCTACACAATGCTTTATAGGTTTTGCAAATTATTACCGCAAGTTCATTAAAGGTTTTTCCTCTGTAATCTCTCCTATTACCAACCTAACCAAAAAAGGAGCAAATTGCAATTCATGGCCCAAGGAAGCGAAGGAGGCATTTGAGCAATTAAAATCTTTATTTGCCTCAGCACCTGTCCAGGCACATCCTGATCCGACCAAACCATTTATTGTCGAAGTTGATGCATCAGAAACAGGAGTAGGAGCCATTCTGTCTCAAAAAGAAAGTCCCGATGCGCCTTTACATCCCTGTGGGTTTTTCTCTCAAAAACTAACACCTGCAGAAAAAAATTATGATATTGGGAATATGGAGTTATTGGCCATTGTACTTGCCCTTAAAGAATGGAGGCATCTCCTAGAAGGTTCCAAAGTGCCACTTCTGATTTTTACCGATCATAAGAATTAGGCTTATATTGGGGAGCTAAGAGATTGTCCTCTCGTCAGGCTAGATGGTCATTATTCCTCTCCCGATTCAATTTTGTAATTACGTACAGGCCCGGGACCAAGAACACCAAGGCAGATGCGCTGTCTAGGCAGTTTGAGACAGATGAGGTTCCTGAACAAGAGGTATTCCCTATTATACCTCCAGAATGCCTTATTGCCACTACAATTTCCGAAGTGTCTTCTCCACTCTTCTGTGCCATAATAGCAGAACAAACTCAGGCACCCGTGGAGAGACCTCTGGATAAACTGTACGTTTCACCACCATTAAGGAAAAAGGTTGTGGCAAATCTAGCCACTTATAAGACTTAAAACCGTATAGTTAAGCAAGCTGTCTATATCTACTGCTGTACTCTGTATTTTGCAATGTATGCGGCATTCGTGCGTTACAGCAAACGAATACCGCTAATGTTAAACCTGGTTATCCACAAACAGTGAATCTCCGCTACAAAGGTACTTGGATTATTCCATGATAACTTGACAGGAGGTCATCCTGGAGTCCATAAAACTCTCTCTGCTATCTCCAGGAGGTTCTGGTGGTCTACACTTACGAACGACATCAAAGATTATGTAGGGGCATGTCAAATATGTGCCGTTTCTAAAGCCTCTCACAAATCTCCTCCTGGGTTGCTACAACCACTGCCTATACCTAATGCTCCATGGACCCATTTAGCCATGGATTTCATGGTGGATCTGCCCAGTTCAAATGGATTTAACACAATCCTTATGGTCATAGATAGATTCTCATAAATGGCACATTTTGTTTTAAATAGGTTTTTATTGTCGTCACATTGTATAAGCGGACATCAAGCATATTATTATGAAAGCATCTGGTCGCCTACGCAGAGGCGTATACATATTGATAAAAGTAAACGGAACGTTTGCATTTAGTTTAGTGAGGCAGGCGTGTACTCTGTGTACTTTACAACATATTTCCTGGGTTTGCAGGACCTAGTGTGATTTGGATTTGTGTGTTCGTCTCGTGTTAAATGGCACATTTTGTACCTCTTAAAAAATTACCATCTGCTCAAGATCTTGTACAAATATTTTTGAAAGAGATCTTTCGGTTACATGGAGTGCCAAAAAACATAGTATCTGACAGAGGTACCCAATTTATTTCTAGGTTCTGGTGTGCCTTTTGTAAGCAATTGGGTTTAGAACTTTCATTTTCCTCAGCGTATCACCCTCAGACTAATGGTGCAGCAGAGAGGGCCAATCAGTCTTTAGAATCTTATTTACGTTGTTTTATTGATGCCCATCTGTCTAACTGGTATGAACTCTTACCCATGGCTGAGTTTGCCAGAAATAATGCGACTCATGAATCCTCTAATCATAGTCCATTTTTTGTAAATCAGGGTTATCACCCCACTGTTTTACCTTCTGAATTTTCAGACACTGATATTCCTGCCTTGGATTCTATTCATGACGTTTGGGATTCCGTTCATACAGCATTACAGAAGGCATCAAAACGTGCTAAAATCCAAGCCGACAAGAGACGGGGTGCCAATCCTGTCTATCAACCAGGAGACAAGGTGTGGTTATCCACACGTCATGTCAAACTCAAGGTTCCTTCCATGAAATTTGCCCCTCGGTACATAGGTCCTTTTCGGGTCCTGATCAGCCACTTTAGTGTATCGAGAGGCTTAAGCAAGGACACATGAAATGAATTGGCAATTCTCGTGTGAACAGGAAGTGCCAATGAATAAGTCACAGGGTTGATACGGAGGACAATTAATTAATTTTTAATTAATAAAAAAGAAAAAGCCCCAGTGCTTTCATCCATATGTTATTCTTTGTCAGTACAATGCCTGCTTCCTTAACTCGCCAGTGTCATTTATGGAGTACTTTTGGTGTCTTTGAAAGAAAAACTTTGCTCCCTCTACCATCAACCATCAATTCTAACATAGATTTATTTCTATTTATTTCCTTCTAAAAAAAAAACTTGCTATCTAAAGGGTTAAGAAAATGTGGGGAAATATCAGTTAAATTGTATAAACAATTTGGTTGCTCTTGCTCAGTTGACAGAAATACTGTTTTATATACACTTTGCTTACTATATGGCCAACAAATACATAAATAGTGCTCATCAGAAAAAAATACTTCATAAATAAATACAACTATAAACCTGGTAGATTTTCTTTAAATGAACACTGCTGCTCCTGTAAATGCATTAGGTGCAAAATGCAGGATACAGTTAGCTATATTGGGTAGGTTTTATTTATTAAGGTGTAAATGACATGACAGGTCCACTATAATGGACAACATCTCATTCAGTGAAAATATATCATAGAGATAAATTATCCAGGTTATAGCATTGTGAGTTGTTATTTTAACGCTTGTCTGTTGTCCAGGGTACCGCCTGCCAACTCTATGATTCAAGGTTAATGGGTATTACACTAATATAATACACATCCCAGATTCCTTTCTACCTCTTGACCCATTCCTATGTGACTGGTGCTGTATTGGAACACCTCCAATCAAGTTGCATCTTTAAGTTGATGCAGACACATCAGGGGCAGGCCATCTTGCAACTGAATGGAATTCAGTCTGATAAATTTCACCCGTTTTGTAATAGTGCATTAACCCCTTAAGGACTGGACTGTTTTTGCGATGTTGTACATTTGCAACCAGGAATATTTTTACACTTTTCTGGTGTTTGTGTTTAGCTGTTATTTTCCGCTCTCTCATTTACTGTTCCCATACAAATTATATATTGTTTTTTTCAGGACAAAAGGGGCTTTCTTTACATACCATTATTTATATAATCTCATGTATTTTAATTTAAAAAAAATAAAAAAATATGATGAAAAATTGAAAAAAATACATGTTTTTTGACTTTTACTTGAAAAATCTTTTACTCATCTACAAAAGCGAATGAAAAAAACAGCTAAATAGATTCAAAATTTTGTCCTGAGTTTAAAAATACCCAGTGTTTACCTGCTTTTTTGCTTTTTTTTGCAAGTTATAGGGCTATAGGTACAAGTAGGATATGGCGGTTTCAAAACAAATTTTTTTTAAATGTATCAATAGTGACATTGTAACACTATTATCTGTCATAAATCTCTGGAAAACACTCCACATGTATATATTTTTTTTAAAGTAGACAACCCAGGGTATTCATCTAAGGATATTTTGACACTTTCTATGCAGCCATTTTACCACAAGTCTTTGCCAAACTTTGCATAGATAGTTGTTTTTTTTGTTTTTTTTCACATACATTGCAATTCAGGTATAAACTTACAGATCCTGTTATGTCTTGCTGCCAAACAACACGCCAATATGTGTTCAGCAACATCTCCTGAGTACAGTGATACCACCCATGCATAGGCTTGTCGGATTGTTTGGGGGCTAAAAGGCCACATTTGGCAGGTGCGCATATCCATTTTTCAACTTGGAATTTTGACATGTAGTCAACCTGCGCACATGTCCTATTTGGGACATTTGTAAGGCCGGCCAATGTATTTTACCCCCACCAAACCATATATTTTTGGAAAGTAGACACCCTAGGGTATTTCAAATGGTGGTTTTTTAACACTTTCCATGCACTAATTCTACCACCAGACATTGTCAAACATTTAGGTAGTCATTTTTTGTGTGTTTTTTTTCACACACATTGTAATTTAGGCATGAATTAACAAATCGTGTTATGTGTCACTGCCAAACAACACGCCAATATGTGTTCAGCAACATCTCCTGAGTACAGTGATACCACCCATGCATAGGCTTGTCGGATTGTTTGGGGGCTAAAAGGCCACATTTGGCAGGTGCGCATATCCATTTTTCAACTTGGAATTTTGACATGTAGTCAACCTGCGCACATGTCCTATTTGGGACATTTGTAAGGCCGGCCAATGTATTTTACCCCCACCAAACCATATATTTTTGGAAAGTAGACACCCTAGGGTATTTCAAATGGTGGTTTTTTAACACTTTCCATGCACTAATTCTACCACCAGACATTGTCAAACATTTAGGTAGTCATTTTTTGTGTGTTTTTTTTCACACACATTGTACTTTAGGCATGAATTAACAAATCGTGTTATGTGTCACTGCCAAACAACACGCCAATATGTGTTCAGCAACATCTCCTGAGTACAGTGATACCACCCATGCATAGGCTTGTCGGATTGTTTGGGGGCTAAAAGGCCACATTTGGCAGGTGCGCATATCCATTTTTCAACTTGGAATTTTGACATGTAGTCAACCTGCGCACATGTCCTATTTGGGACATTTGTAAGGCCGGCCAATGTATTTTACCCCCACCAAACCATATATTTTTGGAAAGTAGACACCCTAGGGTATTTCAAATGGTGGTTTTTTAACACTTTCCATGCACTAATTCTACCACCAGACTTTGTCAAACATTTAGGTAGTCATTTTTTGTGTGTTTTTTTTCACACACATTGTACTTTAGGCATGAATTAACAAATCGTGTTATGTGTCACTGCCAAACAACACGCCAATATGTGTTCAGCAACATCTCCTGAGTACAGTGATACCACCCATGCATAGGCTTGTCGGATTGTTTGGGGGCTAAAAGGCCACATTTGGCAGGTGCGCATATCCATTTTTCAACTTGGAATTTTGACATGTAGTCAACCTGCGCACATGTCCTATTTGGGACATTTGTAAGGCCGGCCAATGTATTTTACCCCCACCAAACCATATATTTTTGGAAAGTAGACACCCTAGGGTATTTCAAATGGTGGTTTTTTAACACTTTCCATGCACTAATTCTACCACCAGACATTGTCAAACATTTAGGTAGTCATTTTTGTGTGTTTTTTTTCACACACATTGTACTTTAGGCATGAATTAACAAATCGTGTTATGTGTCACTGCCAAACAACACGCCAATATGTGTTCAGCAACATCTCCTGAGTACAGTGATACCACCCATGCATAGGCTTGTCGGATTGTTTGGGGGCTAAAAGGCCACATTTGGCAGGTGCGCATATCCATTTTTCAACTTGGAATTTTAACATGTAGTCAACCTGCGCACATGTCCTATTTGGGACATTTGTAAGGCCGGCCAATGTATTTTACCCCCACCAAACCATATATTTTTGGAAAGTAGACACCCTAGGGTATTTCAAATGGTGTTTTTTTAACACTTTCCATGCACTAATTCTACCACCAGACTTTGTCAAACATTTAGGTAGTCATTTTTTGTGTGTTTTTTTTCACACACATTGTAATTTAGGCATGAATTAACAAATCGTGTTATGTGTCACTGCCAAACAACATGCCAATATGTGTTCAGCAACATCTCCTGAGTACAGTGATACCACCCATGCATAGGCTTGTGGATTGTTTGGGGGCTAAAAGGCCACATTTGGCAGGTGCGCATATCCTTTTTCAACTTGGAATTTTGACATGTAGTCAACCTGCGCACATGTCCTATTTGGGACATTTGTAAGGCCGGCCAATGTATTTTACCCCCACCAAACCATATATTTTTGGAAAGTAGACACCCTAGGGTATTTCAAATGGTGGTTTTTTAACACTTTCCATGCACTAATTCTACCACCAGACATTGTCAAACATTTAGGTAGTCATTTTTTGTGTGTTTTTTTTCACACACATTGTACTTTAGGCATGAATTAACAAATCGTGTTATGTGTCACTGCCAAACAACACGCCAATATGTGTTCAGCAACATCTCCTGAGTACAGTGATACCACCCATGCATAGGCTTGTCGGATTGTTTGGGGGCTAAAAGGCCACATTTGGCAGGTGCGCATATCCATTTTTCAACTTGGAATTTTGACATGTAGTAAACCAGCGCCCCTGTCCTATTTGGGCCAATGTATTTTACCCCCATCAAACCATATATTTTTGAAAAGTAGACAACTCAGGGTATTTTAAATGGTGGTAGTTTAATACTTTTCATGCAATAATTCTACCACCAGCCTTTGGCAAACTTTTGGGTAGTAATTTTCTTCATGTTTTTTTACACATACATTGTACTTTAGGCATGAATTAACAGATCCTGTTATGTATCACTGCCAAACAACACCCCAATATGTGTTCAGCAACATCTCCTGAGTACAGTGACATCACCCATGCATAGGTTTGCTGGGTTGTTTGGGGGCTAAAAGGCCACATTCAAGACTTGTACATATCAGTTTTTCAACTTGATATATAGGTATGCTTGGCCTATCTTCAGTTTGGCATATTTTTGCATCCCCCCGTTAATGTTAACATCATGAAAGTTTATATTTTTATAAAGTAGACATTCCAGAGTATTGTATATGAGGTGTTTTCACATCCTTCCCCCAACCATTGTGCTAAACAAATTTCAGAGAACGTGCATGGTGGTAATTTTTTAATTCTGCTTTTTATGCACACGTCATCTGGTTTTGGCCAGCCAGTTATATGTTACTACCATAAAACTTTTTTAACCAAATGTGCAGGTATCAAATGCACCTTTAGCAGCATTCTCTAAACTAACTCCTGCAAAAAGAATCTAATTGGAGATTTGGGGGGAAGGAAACTGACTAACTAAAATTTGCTGTTTTCAAAAGAAAAAAAAACAGTGTCCTTTTCCTTTTTTATAACAGACCCAGCAACATTTCAGGGGATTTGTTTTTTTTTTGCAGTTGGCGGTATCTTAAAAATAAAATGTCTGGACTCCTTTGGCACCGTTGTTGGAACTTGACCATCTCCATAAATTATTGTGGAAATCAGCTTGAACTAAAATTGGAGAAAGGTGGTTCTTTCTGAATTCATTTTTTTTAAAGAGTAAAAATTAATTATGTGTTGCTACTTGCATCAGGTAGATAGCCACCTTTTTATGCCAGGCTTTTGTCTTTCTTAAGATAAGATATGGCTGCATCAGCTGATCAGCCAAATCAACACCCCCATGTGCCTGTTATAAGCCCTGATGCACACCGGTTTTGTCTGTACCCTGCCTCGGACAGTGACGTCTGACATGCCCTCGTTATGGATGGTTGTTAGCATGTGAACATCCTTCCTGTCCTTAAATTTTATTGCAAGCACTTTAGCTTTGTGCAGACCTTTACATTCACTTTTTTTTTTTTTTTTTTGGCCTCTATTAAAGGTCTGGGGAAATCCTTGGCATATCTTCTCACACTGCCATAGGCCAGTATCTAGAAACCCTAAAGAGTTTGAAACAAACAGACAATGCTATAAAAATTGTCCACATAAAGGTGGTAACCCTTATTGAACAAGGGGATCAGTAAGTCAAAAACAAGTTTCCTGCTTGTCCCCAGAGAGTCAGTACAGCCAGGAGGGTCCAGTTGACCATCTTTCCCCTCATATATACGAAAGGCAAATGTATAGCCACTTTCGCTCTCGCACAGTTTGTAGAATTTTACGCCATACCTAAAGCGCTTTGAGAGGATGTATTGTTTGAATCCTAATCTCCCTTTATATTTCATTAACGATTCATCAATAGATACATTTTTTTGAGGAGTATAAACTTCAGTAAATTTGTGCTGAAGATGGTCTACCAGTGGGTGTATTTTATGAAGCCTATCATATTGGGTGTGATCTCTGCGGTGACAGAGGGTATTGTCATTGAAATGTAAGTATCTCAGCAGTAGCTCAAATCTTGTTCTAGACATGGTTTGAGAGTACACTCGACTAGAACAGATTGGGTTGGTGCTCCAGTAAGAGCAAATTGATGGCTTCTTTATAATCCCCATGAGAATTGTAAGAGCCCAGAATTTTTAAGTTCAGCGACATCTGTGGGATGCCAAGCACACTCCTCCCTGACTGCATAGCTATCTGGATTGGTATCAATAAATTGGGTAGCATATAAATTAGTCTGGGGAGCAATCTCCTCCCACATGGTATCCCCTAAAAATAGCTCCATATATTGCATAGAGGAGAAGTCATCCACATTGACATTAATGCCTGTGTTGGCACTAAAAGGGGTGATTTGGGGCTCAGCTAACTGTGGAGAAACCTGTTCCTCCTCCACATTCGGCGTAGCAGAGAAAGCACAGCTTCTTTTGCAGCCAGCTCACACACAGATGACATGTCAGAAAACTGACCTGGGTCAAAATCGGACGCAGTGTCAGTGGCGTCAGAGTCTGGCTAACACAGAGTTAAAAAACAGACTAAATGAGACTAAAACTTCTGTTAGCAGCAATCTGTAAACTAACTCCTGCAAAAAGAATCTAACTGGAGATTTGGGGAAGGATACTGACTAACAGAAATTTGCTGCTTTCAAAATAAACAAAAAAAATAAATCAGGAACAAGTATTATAAAAATGTATTTTCTGTGTGGTAGACCTTAAAACATTCTCCAATGCACAGTCCAGGTTTTGTATGGCAATCGGGACAGTGAAAAGGGGTGTCTGTCCTTTTCCCTTTTTTATAACAGACCCGGCAACGTTTCTGGGGGTTTCTTTTTTTTGGTGTTGGCGGTATCTTAAAAATAAAATGTCTAGACGACTCTTGCACTGTCGTTGGAACTTGACCATCTCCATAAATTATTGTGGAAATCAGCTTGAGCTGAAATTGGAGATAGGTGGTTCTTCCTGGATTAATTTTTTAAAAAAGTAAAAATGAATTATGTGTTGCTACTTGCAACAGGTAGATAGCCACCTTTTTATACCAGGCTTTTGTCTTTCTTAAGATAAGATAAGGCTGCATCAGCTGATCAACCAAATCAACACCCCCCATGTGCCTGTTATAAGCCCTGATGCACACCGGTTTTGTCTGTACCCTGCCTCGGACAGTGACGTCTGACATGCCCTCGTTATGGATGGTTGTTATCATGTGAACATCCTTCCTGTCCTTAAATTTTAGCGCAAGCAGTTCAGCCTTGCGCAGAGCTTTGCATTCCCCTTTTTTTAATTTGGCCTCTATGAGAGGTCTGGGAAAATCCTTGGCATTTCTTCTTACAGTGCCGCAGGCCAGTGTCTGTAAACTATAAAGAATTTTAAACAAGTGGACACTGCTGTAAAAATTGTCCACATAAAGGTGGTAACCCTTATTGAACAAAGGGTTCAGTAGGTCCCAAACAAGTTTCCCAGTTGTCCCCAGAGAGTCAGGACAGCCAGGAGGGTTCAGTTGAGCATCTTTCCCCTCGTATACACGGAAGGCAAATGTGTAGCCACTTTCGCTCTCGCAAAGTTTGTACACTTTAATGCCATACCTAGACCGCTTTGAGGGGATATATTGTTTGAACCCTAATCTCCCTTTGTATTTCATAAGGGATTCATCGATGGATAAAGTTTGTTGGGGAGTATAAACTTCAGAAAATCTGTTCTGAAGATGGTCTACCAGTGGGCGTATTTTATAAAGCCTATCATATTCGGGGTGATCTCTGGGGTGACAGAGCGTATTGTCGTTAAAATGTAAGTATCTGAGCAGCAGCTCATATCTTGGTCTAGGCATTGTTTGGGAGAATATAGGAGTCGAACAAATTGGGTTGGTGCTCCAGTAAGACCGGATTGATGGCTTTTTTATTATCCCCATGAGCATGGTAAGAGCCCAGAATGTTTTAAGTTCAGGGACATCTGTGGGATGCCAAGCATGCTCCCTGACTGTATAGCTACCTGGATTGGTCTCAATAAATTGGCTAGCGTATAAATTAGTCTGGGAAGCAATCTCCTCCCAGATGGTATCCCCTAAAAATAACTCCATATATTGTATAGGGGAGAAGTCAACCACATTCACATTAATGCCTGCGTTGGCACTAAAAGGGGGGATGTTGGGCTCAGCTAACTGTGGAGGTACCCAGTCCTCCTCCACATTCAGCGTAGCAGGGGAAGCACAGCTTCTTTTAGCAGCTGGCTCACTCACAGATGACATGTCACTAGACGTGCCGCTAAACTGATCTGGGTCAAAATCGGACGCAGTGTCAGTGGCGTCAGAGTCTGACGCCAAGAAGGCATATGCCTCCTCCAAGCTGTACATGCGCTGCATGTTTCACACTAACAGACTAAACTAACAAAATACTAAACACAATATTTTTTTTTTTTTTTTTTAAAACACTAAAACAGACTAAAACAGACTAAAACAGACTAAAACAGTAATCCCTAAACTAACTCCTGTTAGAAGAATCTAATGGAGATTTGGGGGAAGGAAACTGACTGACTACGACAGGCTATGACAGACTACTGACAGACTAAAACAGACTACGACAGACTAAAACAGACTAAAACAGACTACGACAGTCTAAGACAGTCTAAGACAGTCTAAGACACAGATTTTTTAAAATAAAGTTAACCCTTAAGGGCAAAAAAAAAAATACAGACAGTAAAAATGCACTGTCTGTAACAGATCTGGCAGGGAAGGGGTTAAAATAGGATTTTAATTAACTGAAGATACTTTTTATTTTTCACAGGAACAGCTGCTGCAACAAACTATCAGGATCTCTGTCTCTCTCCTCTCACAAAACGCTACAGAGGGGAGAGAGGCAGAGATCAGTGTCAAAGTGAGTGTTTGTAACACCCACTTTGACACCAGCCAATTGTGAGCGATCGCGGATCGCTCACATGCCGCAATTGGCTGTTACTATCTGCCTGGGATGCCGGGCAGATAGTAACAACGGGATTTCAGCGGAAGCGATCTCTGATCGCTCCCGCCGCCCGTTTTCCGTTAGGACGGTTCAGGACCGTCCTCGGTCGGCAACGCAAAAATGCCGAGGACGGTCCTGAACCGTCATGCGTCCTTAAGGGGTTAAAGGTTTGTTTGTGTTTATTGTGTGATAAATGTTTCTATTTGTAAATATGGTCGCATTTACAACTTTGCCACTTTTCTCCTAAATTAGTTTACAATACTATCAAACCTTACTTTACAGGCATAAACATTTGTCTATTACTCATACCAAAACAGGCCATACTGGTCCTCCAGTAGAGATAAAATATTTTCCTACCTCTACCAAATCAGGTCCTATCCACGTTTTGGATAATCTTTTGGAATCTCAACTCACTTCCATCCCTGATTCCCCACTAGTAGCTTTTCAAGGGAAACCCTTAACCAATAAACGTTTTATGCTTTACATTCGTACGATATCACTCTGACTAGGACATAACCCTCATTCCTTCTCGGGCCATTTATTACGCATTGGAGCAGCCACAGCTGCCTCCGGTAATCACATACCAACTCACATCATTAAAAATATGGGTCGGGGGAAATCATCCGCATACAACAAATACATCTCCAATCCTGAGAAAGAAATAAGATTGGCTTTCTGTGAAATGTCTAAATAATGATCTGCTGAATAAATGTATGTGACTTGTAAGAATCGCTTCTTATATTTTTGCCCTCTTTTACAGGTCTAACCTCACTTCAGTTTCGGCACACCTCAACTGTCTGTGTTCTTACTACTATTGCTCCCTTATTATTGTTCCTTACGTCCTCGAAATGTGCCGTACACAAATATATAAATATATATATATATATACACACACACATACATATAGATATATAAATAAAATGTAATATATATAATTTAGTTTTTAATTATTATTTTAATTCACAAGAAGCAGTCATTTATCAAAAGCTGTGGTTTACCTTTGCCTTCTAGCCTTTTATTTTTCTAGCTTAAGTTGACAATTTCAATAATATTACAAATGATGCAATTAAAACATTTATTTTCTATCTAAGGTAAAAAAAAAGTTAGTGTCATGAACACTTGGATTGACTTTGAAAATCTTCAACATCTGTTTCAAGTTTACAACACTAACCTTATTAGTGAAGACTCTGCAGTGTCTGACGGAGGATACAAGTGAGTTTCTGAAATAGATTGTTTTGATATCAAAAAGTTTATTAAATATTTATTTTATGATCTTTTACATTTCTTTACCAACAAATACCAAATCATTGACTCCATTTAGGATAACCCGGGTTTGTAGGCCACGAAAATTCTTGCAAATGTATATCAAAAAAATGTTTGGCAATTTGCGAATTGACTTTGCCTATGTCCTACTGACTTACTCCCCATTGCTGACAAACAAAATAAATGTACCATCTGTGTCCTAAAAACCAGCTTGTTTTTTTATTCTTCCACAAAATACCTTTTCATTATTATTATGTATCCCCAAACATAGAAGGCTTATCAACAGCAATCTTTAAGTTTGGATTCCAATATTGTTGAATGGGTAAAGCAGTGGTTGAGTAACAGGCAACAGAGGGTTGTATTCAATGGAGTATATTCGAAGCATGGACTTGTTACCAGTGGGGTACCTCAGCGATCTGTACTTGGATCCATTCTCTTTAATATTTTTATTAGTGATATTGCAGAAGGTCTTGATGGTAACGTATGTATTTTTGCTGATGATACGTACGATATGTACGCGGTTGATGTTCCAGGAGGAGTAAGACAAATGGCAAATGATTTAGGTAAGCTGACATTTAATGTGGATAAGTGCAAGATCTTGGACATAAAAACCCAAGGGCAGAGTTTGAAATATTTGATAGTCCTAACCTCAACATCCGAGGAAAGGGATTTAGGGGTTATTAGTTCAGATGACTTAAATGTAGGCAGGCAATTTAATAGAGTAGCAGGAAATGCAAGCAGAATTTTTAGTATAGGGAGAGGTATAAGCAGTAGAAAGAGGGAAGTGCTCATGTCATTGTACAGAACAACGGGTGAGGCCTCACTTGGAGTACTGTGCACAGTACTGGAGACCGTATCTCCAGAATAATATTGATACTTTGGAGAGAGTTCAGAGAAGGGCTACTAAACTGGTTTATGGATTACTGTCAGGATTACAGAATGATCCAGCACGTAGAATTGTGTAACACCGAGGACTGATAGGTAACATATACCGGACCTTAGAATGGCCGGACTAACTTACCAAAGAATAGTCAGGAATAGCCAAGGTCAAGGGATACAGAAAGAGACACAACAATAAGGAAAATCCAGGAGTCAGGGATACCAGAAAACAGGGAAGTCAAAAACAATGCCAAAGTCAAATAACCAGAAATACCAGAATCAATAACGCGCTCTCGGACAACCACAAGGGAAACCACGACAGGGCACTGAGCAGGATGAGAATTGGGCCTAAATACCACTCCTCTAGATCTGATAGGCTGTAACCGGCCTTTGACCCCAAAGGCAGTTACCAGGTTTCCATTTGCATTATTGCTGATCAGCATTAACCCTTCTGTGGATTTGGTTGCTGCTCAGCACAACTTTTCCTGTGTGGACAGTAAATGCCATTAACCACATTTTTATAAGCGGATGAATATGTGACAATTACAGGATAAAACGTACAAGGAAAGGTTAAAGGACCTTAACATGTATAACTTGGAGGAAGGACGAGACAGGGGGATATGATAGAAACGTTTAAATACATAAAGGGAATCAACACAGTAAAGGAGGAGACTATATTTAAAAGAAGAAGAGGACATAGTCTTAAATTAGAAGGGCAAAGGTTTAAAAATAATATCAGGAAGTATTACTTTACTGAGAGGGTAGTGGATGCATGGAATTGCCTTCCAACTGAAGTGGTAGAGGTAAACACAGTGAAGGAGATAGAGCATGCACGGGATAGGCATAAGGCTACCCTAGCTATAAGATAAGGCCAGTGACTATTGAAAGTTTTTAGAAAATTGCAAAAAGCAGAGAGGACCAGGAGTATGTATATAGCCAGAAAATTAGTTTTGAACATAGACCGTGATTAAAGGATATATATAAAATATTACTTTTAATTAGTTGTAGCTAAATTGTAAATCTAATTAAACTGATACCACCACCTAAGTTGAAAAAACAATAAAAAATAGTAACTCGAAGATGGCAGACAGAATCACTGTTGTGAATAAAGTAAGTGATATCACCTTATGTCACCTTACATTCACTGGAGAATCAAATTCAGTATGAAATAAATAGTGGATCTTGTCGATCTATCAGAGCCTCGGTACTGGTATCTGAAGTTTCAATATAAATCCCCAGAGATATAAGAGGAATCTTAATTATTCTATAGTAAACTCTTATGATAAAAATAAACAATCTAGCCTATATGCTGGATTGGTGAAGCTAATGCATAATCTGTGCCTTTGAGGGCACCCCTTAGTCAAATGCCTGTTAGGTATAGAAAGTAAGAGTTCTTTTCCCACCCACTTTGCTAAAAACTACTAGATAGCTTGATGGAAGTGGTATTGTTGGAAATCTATGGTAAATTTCTCTGAACTATACAATGTCTGGCCACTAACGAAGTGTACTTGTAAGAGCCCATGACGCACGTTTCGCTTTGTGGCTCATCAGAGGGGAACCGGACACCATCAGAAGTCCAGTAAAAGTAGGGGTAAGTATTTTCTTATTGGTCCATTCAAATTTAGTGTGGACTAATCATAAGCCTTGTTGGTTGTATCTGATTAGTGGATCTAAATGTGAAGATTCTCTGACTTTCGGAAATGACGGAGGTTAATTTTAACCCTTATGTCATTCTGGGTCAAGACGTTCAACAGTTCTTCAAATATTGTGACAGAGCCAGTCCAGAACAATAGTAAGTCATCAATATATCTGTGCCAATATTTTGATGATGTACTATTGTTCTGGACTGGCTCTGTCACAATATTTGAAGAACTGGTGAACATCTTCAACCAGAATTACATAGGGTTAAAATATCCTCCGTCATTCACGAAAGTCAGTTAGAGATTCTTGACATCAAAATCATATTGTCGAAGGACGGTATTGTGGAAACTGAACTTTTTGAAAATCCACCGCCACAAAAACTTATTACACTGGCAGAGTCACCATCCATTCAAACTCAAGGCGGGTATCCCATATGGCCAGTATCTAAGGGCTCTGAGAAATTGTTCCACTGATCTGGCATTCCAGAAAAAAGCTAATGAGATTCGACAAAGATTCAAAACACAGAGTTACCCTAACAAGGTCCTAAAAAGGGCTTATCTAAGAGCTTCTTCTATGGACAGACCAACCTGCCTACGGACTTCGAGACCTAAAGCCACCCAAAATTTAATCCGTTGCATTGGTACATATGACCAATACAGGGAGATAGTAAAACGTATATTTACGGATAACTGGCCGATCTTGAAACATAATTACATAAAAAATAAATGAAGAAAAACAAGAAAGAAGATAGTAGGTAACACCTGTACTGCTACAACAGAGGGACAGAGTCCAGGTGTATCCAGCTAAAGTACCAAACCGAGACTCCAGGGGTCTCCAGGGGCTTAACCCCAATGTAGTCTATGCAAAAAATAATAAAGAGAGTAGATACATGTAATCACACCACCAAAATTGTGATGAAACAATGTATCACCTGGACATATAAATAGTCATATCACTATCATGGATACATAGATAAAAGTATACAAAATACCTAATGACAGAATATCTAGTATATATCAAGAAGATCTGGTAAAGATAATAATAATAATGAATAAATGATAAAAACTAAACAACCACCTGATCATAAAAGTATATCGCCGCCCAGGGTAGTAGCATATGGGTATGGTTTCCAGTGTATAATGTGAGCTTTATTAAAGATGGCTTTTAATATAAATGAACATAACCCTGATAACTTATCTCATGTGATTTACTCAAAAAAGTTCCTCCTTATGGGGAATATCCCATATTCCTGTGTGTATCTTCATACACAGGTAAGATAGCTCAGAGGAAAAGAGGAAGCATTGTCAGGAATGTTAGTGAAAGGAGAATAGAGGATACAAGATCAGAAGCGAGCTAAAAAACAGGCTGGCAGTGAAATTAAAAAAAGCCTCTTTCCCTGTTAAACTAACTAGACAGACATATGAACAATAAAGGATATAAAAAATTACAACCACATGATGGATAAAAAAGTGTTAGGCAAAAAGTGCCATGCCCAGTGCCCATAACGAAGGTGCATCTCACATAGCACCGAAACCATCTTAGGTTACGGGCACTGGGCGGCAATATACTTTTATGAACATAGGAGCATATCTTACTAGGTGGTTGTTTAGTTTTTATCATTTATTCATTATTATTATCTTTACCAGATCTTCTGGATATATACTAGATATTCTGACATTAGGTATTTTGTATACTTTTATCTATGTATCCGTGATAGTGATGTGACTATTTATAGGTCCTGGTGATACATTGTTTCATCACAATTTTGGTGGTGTGATCACATGTATCTACTCTCTTTATTATTTTTTGCACATGACAAAAAATAACCTTATGATTTTCCCCAATATAACAGTACAGAGATCTAGAAATCTGAAGGACATATTGGTACATAGTCATTTGGAAGCCCAACCAACCCCTTCAAATTGGCTATCACAAACCAAAGGAACATTCAGATGTGGTAGGTGTAAGGCATGTGAGTATATCAGACATTCCAAACCAATAAAGTGAACCAGAACAAAACAACATTACCAAATCAAGGACTCCATAAATTGCAGCACAACACGGGTGATTTATATAATCACCTGTAGCTGTGGACTGCAGTATGTGGGAAAAACGTATCAGCAGTTGAGAAGACAAATTCTCCCACATGTTCATACAGTTACTAACATCAACATCACAATCCAAGTCTCCAACCACATCCGCACAGTACATGGAAGTGATCCCTCTAATTTAAACTTTCAGGCCATAGAAAGACTATAACTACCAAGATGAGAAAAGGGGATTTCAATGCTCGGCTACTTAACAGCTCAATATTTCCAAACTAAAATGAATACCTTCCTCTTAGTTGATACGTTTTTCTTAAGAGGATCTAAGTAAAAATACACCACCGCATTGATAATGATTTCTTACTGTCAGGCGATAAGACAATAATTTTGGTAAAGTGTATTGACACTAGAAATCCTAACAGACTGTAGGATTAAACATTGAGTTGGCACTCTGTTATAAGATTTACCTATGCTTAATAGAAGCCTAGACCGATTACATGCCTATAAAACTTGTCTCATACAGATAGTTTCTTTTTATCATAAGGGTTTACAATGGAATAATTAAGATTCCTGTCAGATCTCGGTAGATTTATATTGAAGCTTCAGATACCTGTACTGAGGCTCTGATAGATCGTCAAGATCCACTATTTGTTTCATACTGCAGAAACACATATTTGATTCTCTAGTGAATGTAAGGTGACACAGATATCACTTACTTTATTTACAATAGTGATTCTGTCTGCCACCTTCGAGTTACTAATTTATATTTTTTTTACAACTAAGGTGATGGTATCAGTTTAATTAGATTTACATTTTAGCTACAACTAATTAAAAGTAATGTTTTATATATATATATATATATATATCCTTTAATCAAAGTCGATGTTCAAAACTCTTCATTTTCTTGACACTTTCACTCCCTTGACATACTCCTGGTCCTCTCTGCTTTTTGTATTTTGACTAATATAGGGGTTATCCCCCCACCCCAGGAGTCATACACAAACCCAATTCAAAAAGTTATTTTTGTATTTAGAAAATTGGGCAGACTAGATGGGCCGAACAGTTCTTATCTGCCGTCCCATTCTATGTTTCAAACAATAATACCATGACAGTAAAAAAACTAAAGATAACAAAAAGGAAAGGAGAGAGGGAGGAACAAGTGATTACAGCTCTTCTGTTTTACAGCCATCTTCCAATAGCTCTGCTACAATACTAAGCTGTCAAGCAAAGTTTCACAACATTTTTACATTGGTAACAATGTGACACAAGCTCACGCCAAAATGTTATTAGCCAATCAGATTCCTGTAATGCTGTTGCTGCTTACCAACACTTAACGGCAACAGTCCTAATAAGTCAACAATCACAAAGCACACACGTAAGTGTGGAGCAAGGCGGACCAGGAATTGATTAAGAAGTGGCATATATGGCTCCAAGATAACTGAGTTGACAAAACAGCAGAGTTTCTGAATTTTTCCTATTTGACTATTTTGACCTAAATTTATTATTTTTTAGTTTCAGATAATGGCTATTTAGTGAATGCTGAAAGATTAAACACTGAAATATAGGTGTTATTTACTGATTTACTAAACAATCAATTATATGTAATCAAGTAATGTTGAAACAGTGCAGATATACATTGTGACCACTTGGGGTCACTATAGCATCATATCATATGTGAAACCATAAATTAATGTAGAATAAAGGGGATTCACTTCTAATAATACATATAGCAAGTGGCATTTATTATATTTTCTAAATAAATAAAAACAAAATGATGTGTGTTTTAGTAAAGTGCTGAAACTGTACAGAAACTGGTGTTTGTGGTGGGCCGCTTGACACCCCCATTGGGTGCCTCCACCAATCGATGCTCCTAGTGCTCACGAGTACTCCAAGCACTCCACCAGACACCATCAGCACCGTAGTCCCCACTTCCAGCGTTACGGCTTGGCTGGGGTCTCGTCGTCCTCCACCCACTCTGGACCCAAGACCAGGATCCAACTTCCAGTGGGCAGACCTCTCCTACTCCAGAGAGTGTAGCAGGCTGCTCTTACAAGAGCAAGTGATTATAACCCAGAGGAGTATAGTGATATAGCAATCCCTAGAGCAGATACAGCTGTTCCCCCCCACACATGAGATGAGAATCTATGTTGAGGGTTGGCAAGAACTCATTTATTGGCAGCCACAACTGGCCTTATATGCAGGTCCCCATGCAAGGGGCACTCCCCCCTGGACATGAGAGTAGACTACAGTAAAAACATACATACACACTGTTACATTGGCTCTCGGGTCCAGGACACTCCCATACAAAATAGGTCAATCCCTCCCCTGTGCCTGGGAGATAATTACTTGAGTACACAAACATGTAATTCAATCTCTCAATACAAGAAACATGCAATACAACAACACCCCAAAAGTACTCCTAAAACACATGGAAACCCCACAAAAGTCATATCCCCTCAAAGCCTCGATCTGGGGGACCAACGTATCCAAAAAATCACCCAGATTGGTTCAGGTGTTCGCAGGGGTGTACCTAGAGCATGTGGCACCTGGGGCAGGTCCTGGGTTTGGCACCCCCCACCTCCACCCCTCCCCCCCCCAAAAAAAAACACCTACAAATTTTTAAAATATGTTCTTTTTTTACATTTTTTTTAAAATGTATTGAACAAATTTGTAAACTTTTTCAAACCCCTGCCCCCTTCTACAAAATCCCTGCACTCCCTCACACACAGTTACAGGCAGACAGTCACACACAGGTACAAGCAGACAGTCACATGCAGACAGTCACACATATAGTCACAGGCAGTCATACACACAGTTACAGGTAGAGAGGTAGAGAGTTACACACACACACAGTCAGTTAAAAGCAGTTACACACAGTCACGCACACTGTTACAGGCAGACAGTCACATATGCAGTCACAGGCAGACAGTCATACACATAGTTACAGCCACACACACACAGTTACAGGTAGACAATTACGCACACACACACAGTTACAGACAGACCGTTACATACACACACTGTTACAGGTAGACCATTACGCACACACACAGTTACAGGCAGACCGTTACACACACACTTTTACAGGCAGTTACACATGTACACACACACATATTTACAGGCAGACAGTTATACACACACAGTCAGTTACAAGCAGTTACACACAGTCACGCACACTGTTACAGGCAGACAGTCACATATACAGTCACAGGCAGACAGTCATACACACAGTTACAGCCACTCACACACACAGTTACAGGCAGACCGTTACATACACACACACAGTTACAGGTAGACAGTTATGCACACACACACACACAGTTACAGGCAGACCATTACACACACACACTATTACAGGCAGATAGTTATACACACACACAGTTACAGACAGTCACAGTCACACACACACACACACAGTTACAGACAGACATTCACACACAGACATTCACACACACACACACACACACACAGTTACAGACAGACATTCACACACACACACACACACAGTTGCAGACAGTCACACACACACACACACACACACACACACACACACACACACACACAGTTACAGGCAGACAGCCACACACACACAGACACACACACACACACAGTTACAGGCAGTCACACACACAGACACACACACACAGTTACAGGCAGACAGAAACACAGAGTTACAGGCAGACAGTCACACACACACAGTTACAGGGTCAGGCAGAAAGTCACACACACACAGACACACACTCTTAGTTACAGACAGTGTGGGCTGGAGGAGTGGATTCCCTGACCTGAAGTCCTTCCCTGGAGCCTGGTAGGTGGAGGTGCAGGGATTTCTCCTTGCTGCACCTCCATGTGCAACAGTTACAGCAGCTTGTAAGGGCCGTGTTAAGCCCTGCCCCCGCTCACAGTTAGGCTCCGCCCCTAAATTGCTGTAGCCCCGCCCCTTCTTCCTCCCGTGCGGCCAGTTTATCTTGCTGGTCTCCGTGTGAGCTGTGCAACACCCCAGCTGCCATGGGGCGCAGCTCACACATCCCCCATTAGCCCTCAGACCAGGGTCATGGCACCCCCCTACCTGGTGGCACCCGGGGCGGACCACCCTTAGTCCGCCACTGGGTGTTTGGGATTTCCATGGATGTCATAATTTTGACCGACTGTGCACATGATCCTATGCCCAAAACAGTTCCAGGAAATTAGGGTCAATGACCCTATGGAATGCTTCTCCTTATGGAGTACAAAAGTAGATAAATCACATACGTTTTAAAGGGCCTATAGTCTTTTGGCAGGAGGCCATCTAGTCTGCCCAATTTTCTAAATCCTTTCATTAGTCCCTGGCCTTATCTTAGATCTAGGATAGCCTTATGCATATCCTATCCATGCTTAAACCCCCTCACTGTGTACTGTTAATCTTTACCACTTCAGCTGGAAGGATATGCCATGCATCCACTATCCTCTCAGTAAAGTATTACATCCTGATATTATTTCTAAACCTCTAAAACATATTATACATTACTAGGTGTTTAGTGCTGTACAGTTTTGTGGTACACCCGTGTACACTGCACATTCATCTGGTGTTAATGCTGTGGAACTCTGGTAAGCATCCATATACACAATAGATTATTTATAATTCTTTTTAAGTTCCTTCTATCTTTCCAGGTTTTTAAATCTTCTTAATCAATCACCCACACACATTCCATGCCATTGTTCCATTTACCTCTCCCTTTTACCCCTTTATTCTCTATTTCTTATCCCAATTCTGCTTCAATTTACTCTTTATATTTCTATTGGTGCTTTTTAGCTCATACTTCATTGGAATATGAAGAGGGCTTTTGAGGTCACAAAGCAGTTGTGTTTTTTTTTTTTTTTTGTTAGTTTTGTTTTAAATATTAATAGCTGAATAACAATGTTCTCATTATTTAGTTTTGAACATATCTTGTATGCAGTCAGTTCCTGATTGAATAAAATATATCCCACTTGAAACTTCCTTTCAAGTACTCATTTACTTGCACAATCAGTTTTTTTTTTTTATTCTTTATTTTGAAAGGTTTTTGGGTTACAGAAAGGAAAAAAGGAAGGCAAAGAATTTAAATATCACATGACAGCACACAGTTGATATTTCAAGTGGGTTGCATTTCTGTGGTCTCGTGCCTTCAGGCCCCCTATTTCATGCATAACTAACCCTTGTTGTACTGCCTGGTCCACTCACCCATGGCCCCAGTAGTTTAAATGTATGGGGAAGGTGTCTTTGGTGCTTTCAGGGGTCCTTAGTGGTTGGAGCTTTGCTCCTCTGAGCATCCGGTTGAGCCGTGCATTCCCTCCTGCGTGGTTGTGTTCGAGTGTTGCTCCTAGGGCCCCTCAGGTGTTAACTATTGATGATTGTCTACGACCCTTAATATGCCTGCAATGTTTAGTAGCTGGTGGTAGGGGGGCGCGTCATGGGAGTGTAGTGGGCCATCTGCTCGGGTTGTGATGAGGCCCTTCTTCTGCCTTTGGGCTTGTGCTTGGGTTTCCGGGTGTGCAATGCCATGTTGCCTGCACCCTCACAGTGATGGCAAGAGGGAGGGAGAGAGAAAGATAGAGGTTGGAGTGTGTGACGCCTCCGCACCCACCTAAGGCGGGGAGGGGGTGGGAGACATTTCTGCTGAGAAAGGGGGACTGGTTAAGAAAGAGGGAGATATGGGGGGGCAGAGGACTAGTAATAGGATGAAAGCAGAGAGAGGGGAGGGACTGGGTTGTTTCGGTGGTGCCCCTGTGGTCCTCTGTAGTTGTGCCTCTTGCGTGCCCTGCCCGGGGTTGCTGGATGGGTAGCTTACGGGAGATGTGGTTGATTTCAGTTCCCGACCTCTCTGTGAGGTCCAGAGTCGGTGGTCCTATATCGGGTGGTGTCAAGAAAGTGGATAGGTTAGCGGCCTATTGTGGGGTGACTTGCGTTTTAGTTCGTCGTGTGCCACTGATGTCCCAGGAAGTCCTATAACTTATGGAATGCTTTGAAACAGTCGTGTATTTGTGCCGTTAGGCTATCGAGGTTGCGAGTCTCATTGACTTTGAGAATGACTGTCGCTATTGTGGGGATGCGTTGATCTGCCTATAGCTCAGTGTTTGCTCTTCTTGCTGCTAGTGTGATCCTGGTAGTGAGCTTGTTTTCGCTTCGGAAAAAGGAGTAAGTTGGTTTTGACAGTAGCATTGTCCAAGGATCGGCTGGGATGGGTTTGGTAATGAACTTTTCTATCAGGTGGTGTATTTCCATCCAGAAGGGTTTTGAATTTAGGGCAGTTCCACCAGCAGTGTAAGTAGGAGCCCATTTTCACACACATTTCCCAGCATAGGTTATTTGGGAGTCTGCCCATCTTGTGGAGGCGGTATGGCTTCAGGTACCAGTGGTGTAAAGTTTTGTATACAAAATCAGTTTTAAATCCTGTTTAATCATGTCCATAGCAGGCTCTGTTTGACTTTGAGGATGTATGCACACAAAAATAAAAATGTAGAAATAATGGATTAATGTTTTAGAATCAGTAATATAGTAAAAAACATGCACATATCAATAGCATTAAGTCAATTTGACAGAATTTTTTTTTTTTTAACAAGTTAAGCCATGTGAACATTCTTTTGAAATTGGTCTAGATATAGATAAACATATTCAATGATGTAAAACTGGAGACTATGATTGATGCTAGTTTGCCAGAATTATAATAGTGTGTACAGTGCTTCAAAAGTAGCTCAATTTAATGGAAAAACATATTTTGGGGAAGGATACCCTTGAATGCCTAGGCCAGTAGTGAACAGAGAGAAAATTATATAAATGTACATTTGGAGTGAATACCATAGGAACATACTAAAAAGGTTCAAACATACCTTGGATCACAGGAAAACCATTGGGGGAAGACAAACTTAGACAGGCAAGACAGTGGTTAATACAGGCAAGAAAAGTCAAAGCCTGTATCATGCATTTAATAAATATAAAAAGATAACAGCCATCGGTAATAATGGCAAAAAAGGAAGCTTAGAATAACTTAAATGAACACATGTGAAAAACAAACATCAAAACCAACTACAGCTCAGTGATTAAAATTCTAATTCGAACTTCTTCCTGGTGCAGGTGCTTTGCTAATTTATTGTTACATACACTTTTTAGTTTACAAAATGGTAACATTGTTCACATAACTTAAAATAAGCACTCAGTTGTCTAATATACCTGCTGTAGTGATTGTTCGATCCTATAGGTTGTAGGTTTCTTTACTTGTTGGATTGACTCAGTCTCCCCGATGAATAAAACAGACATATCTAAAACAACGGAAAAGCAAAAATGATCTAGGCACTCAAGGATGGTCAAATGGCAGATTTAATGAAGATGAGTGTTTAAAGTAAAAACAGCAATGTTTCAACCTCAATTGAGATCTTTTTCTAGCTTGATATTGACCTCATTTGAGGTCAAAACTTTGCTTCAGTTACTTCACGCACTGATCCTCATTTAATTTGCCATTTAACCATCCTTGAGTGTCTGGATCATTTTTGATTTTCTATTGATATTGGGGTTTGCCAGACTTCGGTCCGGATTTGCACCCTGGATTGGCAAGTAGGAAAAGTGTGATTTACTTCTATTTCTAAGAAAATATAA
>OW240920.1:97547311-97610641 GCA_933207985.1 Pelobates cultripes | reverse complement strand
TATTTAAAAACAACATGAAATAGTAAAGTTTGTTTCCTGGTAAACTACATTAATGTCTTATCTTCTACTATCTTTATTTTTAAAAATATTCTCAAAAGAGTTTTATGCAGGGATCATACATGGAATCTTAGTTCTTATCTGCAGATGTGCACTATATCTAAGCACAGTGCACCATATCCAAGCAATTGTTTCATTTTGTATATCGAGTGAAGTTACATTGACTCCAGAATTAAGCAGAGTGCTTGATGGTGTAACTAGCCTGCATGTAATGTATTGACAATATAATTACTTTTATTGCACAGACTTAATGTAATGTCTCACATGCTTTTTCATTGCATTCAAGGTATGTGAGCACCTCATTGGGATCGGCAATAATCTCTTCCACAGTTTTTGTTGGAAAGCAGAAAGTCAGTACGTCTGTTAAATACCGTCTGTGGCACAAGAAGAAATCACTTGTAAGTATTATTACATGAAATACCAGCTACCATTGTGTTTTATTTTCAGTTTAGAATGCCTTGAAGTTCATAGGAGAGTTAAAATAACAAACAAAAACATGGTTCTATATCTCCTCCGCTTTTGCGTTGTGTGTCTGGTTGTGCCTGGACTCAACTGGATTATGATTGTTGTAACGGCTACCTAGGGTAGTGAGGGGTATCTGCCGTTGGTGACGTCCTTCCTCCATGCAAGATGCAGGGTTGTAGGGGAGAGGTGAAGTCCCATCCGCTGGATCCCTGGAGAAATAAAGAGGCAGAGCTCTGAAAAGAGCTAGTGATTAAGCTGTAAATTCCCTTTCAACAACGAGACACATCTACGTTTTGAAGGGTGAAGAAGAAATGACTGTATTGGCACATACAGCCTCTTTTATTCACATTTTACAAACATAGTACTGCCCACAGGGTTTTGAAGAACAACCAATCAACACATTACAACACCGCTAACACTCCCATTCATTAAATCAGAAATCCTCCCCTCTGCCTATGATACAATTATCTCAACACAATAGACTAACTTAATTACCACAGGCAGGAAAATACAGTATTATAAAACATATCACAGGGACCCCAAAACATGCAATAACCCCATAAACCCCATTCAGTAGTTTGGAAGATACGGTTTAATGCAGATTCCGCAGAACATATACAGGCTATATGAAAAATAATTACTGTTAAATGTGTCCCCTGTTCTGTAGTTTAAAACTACTGAACGATGTCTTTGTGCACCAAATACCGGCGAGATGGCACCGTGTAGAAAAGTCAAAACAGTGTCTGTGAGTTAAAATGGCCGCCATCCATTGTTCTCACCATGTGCTTCATCCATTGTTCTCACCATGTGCCTCTGATACATGAAATGGTGGCCACCCAGTAACTCCACAGTTTGTCTGGTAGTCTATCCAGCCGAACCAACAGATGAAACACATGGGGAACAGTGCAACAAACGAAGGGAATCATAAAAAATATGGACAATAGTCATATTTGTGCACAATCTCCAGTTTTGTCACAGGGCACAAATAGTGTTTTCAAATGCCATATATCCCAGGGCCATAGTCAGAAGGTAGGAGGCAGGCAAGCAGCCCCCTCCAAGAACATGTGGCGAGGTCTGTTCCGCCACATTTCTCCCCTTTACCCACCAGACTAACAGGGTACCCACCCACAAAACAGAATCCACAGTATAACCCACCCACGAAAATTGGTTACTACACCTGGGGTAGTGGGTCGCTTGTCCATGTCCAGGAGCTCCACCTCGGCTCTGGGGGGTACTAGCACTCTGGAGTGGGCAGAGACCAGCGGTACTGTGCCCTGTTGTCAGCACCACTGTCCCATCTGCATTGGTGTGGGGCTTTGCATCTCCCCATTGTGAGCTAGGCTGCTGCTGGGGAGGTGAACTGATGGTCTCCACTCCCAATATAATACTCTGCTGCTGGGGAGTAGGACTGACTGTCCGTACTCCCTGTAGCTTGGGCGCAGAGACCACGGTCCCATCTGCGCCGGTGTGGGGCTTATCTCTCCTTGGTGGGCTAGGCTGCCACTGGGGGGAGAGGGTAACAAGCTCCTCTCCCTGAAGAACACACTGCTGCTGGAGAGAGAGGCCGGCTGCCTCCTCTCCCTGCAGAACACACTGTGGCTGGAGATAGAGACCGGTTGTCTCCTCTCCCTGGAACTCACTCTGCCGCTGGGGAGTGAGGCCGGTTACCTCCACTCCCTGTAGGAAACACCGCTGCTGGGGAGAGAGGCCGGCTGCCTCCTCTCCCTGCAGGACACACTGCTGCATGGGAGAGAGACCGGTGGTCTCCTCTCCCTGGGGCTCACTCTGCTGCTGGGGAGTGAGGCCAGTTACCTCCACTCGCTGTAGGGGACACTGCCGCTGGGGAGAGAGGCCGGCTGCCTCCTCTCCGTGCAGAACACTGCTGCTGGGGAGAGAGACCGGTTGTCTCCTCTCCCTGAAGGATACGCTGTTGTTGGAGCGCAGGGACAGAATACTTTGCCAACTCTGCCCGTCATTCTGCTTCCTTCTGCATCTCCTCGGCCACGACTCTCCTCAGTTTCTGTATATGTTGCTCTTTTGGGTTGGGTCCATAGAGAGCCAACAGCCCCTTCAGTAAAGTGTCAAACCGTACATGACTGTACCAATACTCCAGGCTTGCTTTGTGTTCCCAGGATGCTGCTCCTCGCACTAGTGTAATGGCTACCCAGGGTAGTGAGGGGTATCTGCTGTTGTCGACGTCCTTCCTCCATGCAAGATGCTGGGTTGTAGGGGAGAGGTGAAGTCCCATCCACTGGATCCCTGGAGCAAGAGAGAGGCAGAGCTCTGAAAAGAGCTAGTGATTAAGCTGCAAATTCCCTTTCAACAACAAGACACAGCTACATTTTGAAGGGTGAATAAGAACTGACTGTACTGGCACATACAGACTCTTTTATTCACATTCTAATACAGTATTATAAAACATATCACAAGGACCCCAAAACATGCAATAACCCCATAAAAATCCTCGGAACCGGGGGTTCTGGTTGAACCACATATTCAAAATTCACCCAGATCCGTTCAGTAGTTTGGAAGACATGGTTTAATGCAGATTCCGCAGAACATATACAGGCTATGTGAAAAATAATTAGTATTAAATGTGTCCCCTGTTCTGTAGTTTAAAACTGTTCAACTGTTAAGCTGACCCATATAGGTAATTATGGAGAATACTTAATGACCCAAGGTATTCATGAAGAAAACTCAATGGACCGTACACTAATAGAGGAGTGTGGCTATATGAATATCCCTGTCTTTCTTGGTTCTGTCCCTTCCTCACTACACATGCAAAACCAGATATTGAATGTGATCCCACCCCACTACCAGACTAATAGAGACAAACTTCTATTCCTGGCTAATACATGGCAGCATCACAATAGGGTAAACTCCGTCCACCTAGCTGTTTAGGACAGGAAATAAATTATAATAATTATAATCTCCTTCCCTAGGTCTCCAGTCTTTTTTCCTGTCCTCTTTGCTGTAGACATGGAATTAGGTAAATTAATTTACCCAAAAACTATTGTTATTTTAGCTTACCTTGGCTAATTTTCATTTAGTATGTCCCAAAAGAGTCAAATTCTGACTCTTGGAAGTACGTAGACCCATTTAGGATCAGCCCCTGGGGGATACGGCATACTTAATTATAGGAACCTTGTTATATCCGCAGTGATCCTATGGTTAGTGGTGTGAAATATAGAGCATACATCTTTCAAGAAAAGGTAAAACTTATTTTCAGGTGGACCACCCTTGGAACTCTTTATGTGTTTCATATAAATAATTTCTTACCTAGTTTTAGTTTTAAGATTCTTAGCATCTTATGCCTGTGTGTGCCAATGTCCTCACTCGAATGGTGTCCCTTTGGAATTCCTGTTTGTTCGATAATTTTCTTCTTTTTCTGTAAATTATTGAATGGGGTATTGAATGAACATTCACTCGGCTGAATGAAACGCACATTTTACATACATTTTTGTTTGGGAGTTTTTGATTCAGAGGTAAATTTAGAGGCCCAAATGAATGAATTTTGGCATTTTCATTCTCATTTACCAAGAGCATAAACTAGATTCCAGAATGGTATTAGTTTAGGCCTCTGGGCAAGCGCAATAGCGTAAATTCAGAAAATTCTTGTGGAAGGTTCTAATAGCCTAAGAATTCCATATCACTGATGTAACAGCACAGAATCCTCAGTGTCTCCTGATTCTGGGTAAAAACTAGAACTGACTTTTTACTCACCTACTCACCTACCTGTTTGGAATGTTAGTCAAGGTAAATGTCAAGTCTTTTAGTTATTTATTCCTTCAATACTTAATTTATTTCTAATTTTTCTTTTTACCATCCAGGGAATCCTCTTCTAGGTATTCAATGTAAGCTTTATTAGCTTGTGTTTAGCAAGTGAAAAGAGTGTAAAATCTGACTTTTGCATTTGTTGCAGTGTCCCTTAATATTTATCCTCAGAGAGATCTGGGGAGGAGGAGGGAAATAGTCCCACAAAGGCACTAGATAGAAAGTCCCACAAAGGCACTAGATAGAAAGAAACTCTGTCATGTGTCCTTAAGCGGTTAAAAAGATGCCATTAAGTGTGCTGCAGGAGAGAAAAAGGTTTTCCTTCCACATTTTCGTAAGGACAACAAAAGTATGCAATCTTGGCAGGATCGTAGATCCTTCCATGACAGGCAGTCTTTTCATAAAATTGGTCATATAGACCAGGAAGAGAATTCAAAATGACATCCTGAATGAGTTGACAGTCATCCAAAGGAAACACAAATAAGCCTTCTACTTCAGCCAGAACACCGAACAGACATTTCCAATGGATCACACAATTACTGAAGTAGGAACTTGTCTCCATCGCTTCTTGAGTGTCTCGGCTCATTTAAACCTCGATTCCTGCATCATTTTTGTTAAAACACTGGAATATCGACTGGAGTTTCAAAAGTTTCCACATCAGTTTTTTTTCATAAGGTCAAAGACACCCAAGGTCTCTCTCAAAAGAGAAGCTCTTGTAAGGAACATTCAAACCTTCAACACAAAGTGATCTTAAGCGTACCAATCAAAGAAAGAATAAAAGGGATCTACTCCATCCTGTTTTTGGTTCCAAAACCTTCAGGAACTTGGCATCCAATATTAGATCTACACAGGCCGGACCTTTCCCTCAGCATCCCAAAATTCAGGATGGAATTTCTATCTTCAACCATCAGTTATGCATGCAGGAAATTGGCTGACCTTCTTAGATCTAAATGACGCCAATTTTAATTTTCCGATAGCAGAACACTAGTTCAGAGCAATGTCAATTGGGTTAAGCACTGCTCCAATAACATTTTTAAATGTCCGTCTTGGCCTTATATGAGACAAGAAGGTCAATATATTTATTATTATTTAGTCGACATTTTTTTGGTAAGAGAGTCAAAAGAAAGTCTGACCTTACAAAGAGACAAGGCTCTGTATTTGGGTCAGAAGAGTCAATTAGTCCCATCTCAGAAGATCTGCTTTCTAGGAGCATGGTTTGATACCATACGGTGCATGGTATTCCTGTCACAGAAACACAAGAAGGGAACAACTTCTTGTTGGGAAACTTCTTATCCACAATTAGACTGGTGAAATGGGCACAGTGGCATCTTCCCCCTCCCCAGATGTATTTTCTCAAAACACTCAACAAAGCCAGGTTTTCTTGATCCAAAGAATCCATATGGATTTAAAGTAGTGGCAGATTCTTTCAAATCTTCTGAGTGGTTTTCCCCTAAGAGAGATCAAGAGGATAATCTTTACCATGGATGCTAGCGGATTAGGGTGGGGAGTTCATCTGCCTTATATGAATGCCTAGGGGAAATGAGAGGGCCTTTCATTTTCCAGCCAACTTGCTAGAGTGATCTTCCTAGCACTTATTCATTTTCAAGACTTCCTGATGGGAAAATAGGTAAAAATCAGGATGGACAATCGGGGCTGCAGTGTCCTACATAAATAAACAGGGAGGCACACACACACAGCAAAGCCCTTCTCCAAGAACTAAAGCCCATTATGTCATGGGCCCAGAATATGGTATTGGGCCTTGTAGCCATTTATGTATGAGAATTTGAGAGCAGACTTCCTCAGTCGCCATTACCTGTATCTCAATGAATGGCAGTTACATCTTTGAATTTTCTTTAATCTAACACAGCTTTGGGGCATGCCAGAAGTGGTTCTAATGGTGACCGCATCCTATTCAGCTTCCAACATTTATCTCCCGGACCTTCCATCCTAAAGTTCTACCCATGGATGGTTTATCCAGCCCTTGGTCATTCAATCTAGAGAGATAGAAAAAAAATTTGGGCAGACTAGATGGGCTGAATGGTTCTTCTCTGCCGTCACATTCTATGTTTTTACCTTATTACAATCAAGAAGAAAATCTGCTTCTTCTACCTATTACCATATTTGGATGGATTTCATAAACTGGTCTAAGGACAAACAATTTCCATTTCCTCTCCTATAATTTCTAATGTTTTGGATTTCCTACAATCTGGATTGTACAATGGTCTTAGCTTAAGTTCCCTTCAGGTTCAAGTTTCTGCATTGTCAGCAATAACTAGGGTTAGATGGGAGCTTAATCCAATGGTAGACAATTTTCTTATTGCTGTAAGAAAAGTTCATCCCTCTTTTTTAGATTTCTATCTCCAGCTTGGAATTTACTTTTAGTTTTAATGGCTGTGTCTTTGCCTCCATTTGAATCTTTTACTTCTGAAAGAAGGATATCTGAAATTAAGGCATTATCAGCAGAGGATACTTACACTGTATTCTATCCTGACAAAGTTATTCTCATGCACAATTCCCGAATTTCATCCGAAAATCAGTTCAAGTTTTCGTCTCAATGAGGAAATCATATTACCATCCTTTTTTCAATCTCCCAGTACTTCAGAGGAAGAAAGATGACATACACTAGATGTGGCTCGATGCCTTTCTGTTTATCTTTCTAAAGCAGCAGAAAGGAATGGTCCTCAAGACTTTTCCCAGGGTCTAGCTGCATCAAAACCTACCCTGAGTCCTTGGGTTGTATTCGCTATTTCTGCTGCATAACAAGTGCAACATATGCAAGTGCCTTCTGGATTAAGAGCACATTCTACGTGGCCTTATCATAAGCAGCTGCCACTGACATTCCTATTGAAAACATATGTGGATCCACTACATTGTCATCAAATTCTTTCATAAAGCATTATGGTTTGTATGTACGGGACCAAAAATCCACTGAATTTGGCAGCAATATTTTGTCTTCAGCCACTTAAAGAAATTTTTCTTTGAAAAATAGAATTCTCTCTATAGCATTCAAAATATTAAAGTTTTTGTCTCTTTTGTATCATCAACCCTTCCTTCATGTAGTGTGGGTATTACCCTATTGTGATGCTGCCATGGATTGCCAGGAATTTATAAAATGTCTTCATTCTTACCATAATTTTTTTCCCCTGGATATATCTATGGCAGCATATTTTTTTTCATCCCACCCTCCTCTGATAGGTCTCTTATTTCCTTCAAGCATGTTACAAGACTAAAGAAAATTCTATCATATATATTTTTTCCTGTCTTAAACAGTCAAGTTGGCAGAGCATAACCCATTGTGATGCTACCATTGATATATCCAGGAAAAGAAAATGACAGTAAGTATGAAGACATTCACATGGGGTACCATTCCCTACCCTTCAGGAGCCTGGCATAGCACTTTAATAGGATTCTTGCTAAAAAGCCACTGCCTGGGGTAAAATTAAAAGTAATCAAAAATATCCTCTTGCCCTCCTACAGAGATATGGGGCTAAAGAGCACCATATCTGGGATTTAACCCCAACCCAGCATTGCCTATGGTTTTATTTAGGTGCTCAGAGTGATGTGGGTATTATGCACATATTGTATATGATATGCGCTGCCATGTAAGTATTGAGATAATTAACATGGATGCTTTTATGGGATCATGGGAGTAAGTGTTGAGTGCTATATTCATGTCATGTGGATTGGAATGTCTTACTTCTACATTTTTGGTTTTGCTTCTAAAGTCAGGCTACATAGAAATTCTGGCTTGCATACAGGAGTCATTTCACTGGCTATATCTTTGAGAAGATTTTGTTAAAATCAAATGCATGCTTTAATTGGGGGTTTTCATTTTCAGTTATCAAAGACTTAAATGGCCTACAAACATTACACAGCTCTTCTATAACCCTTGCCTATATCCTGACACAAGAAAAAATAAATTAAATTTCCAATAGTGGAATACCTCTACTGATATTCAACTATCTTGCACTATAAACTAGCCCTGCACCTACTTTCCGTTCAACATACACAGCGTAATTGAATGAATTGTAGGGAAGTCAAAGAGAACTTGAAATTCTAGGCTACAACAACAGAACTGAAAACATAGCTGACTTGGAGATTTTCTTTTCTCCAACTAGACTATGTAACCCTAACATTTGTATTCATCTTATTCAGTTACTATTTCCTCATATTGCAAAAGAATGTGACATATAACCGCTTACTTGGCCATGGCAAGCAACCAACAGTATCAGACCATTCATAACCACAATATAGTTTAGAGAAGCATTATTTATTAAACTTGGAGTTTCATTTCTGTCCAAAGTGCAATTCAGCCAGATTTGGGCTGATCAAATTTAGATTTCTGAGCCACAATGCACCAGAATCTCGAAAAAAAAAAAAATAACCTGCACAAGCCAGAATATGCTCATTTTAGTTTTTGGTTCAGAGTGCCATTCTAAGAACCAGCAAGAAAGGGGATGGGATTATGAAAAGGCTGTTATTTTGTAGGGGCAAATAAGCAATTTAGTTTGCCATTATGGACAAGAGAGATGTCTGCTCCTTTCAAGAGATAGAAAGATTATTTATAGTTAGGTTACAGCCAGTAAATGTTGATTTTATTCATCAGCTACTGAGGGAGACAGACCAGCAGTGATACTGTGTGTTTTACCCTTGCTGTACTAATGGGCAAGGAAACTAGCTTGGGTCATTGATTGTAGTGTGATACTAGGTTTACCTTGCTGCTGTATGTATTTAACCAGCTACTGCCAGTGCCACTTAAAACAACTTTGAGTTGCAGATTGCAATTGTGTCCACTGGCACAAGTGGCCATCCACTGTCAATGTTACCATAATCAGCACCAGCATCACCACTTTTACGACAATGCAAATCCACCTGGATCTTCATGACAAAGTGAGGGGGCTATTGTATCAATCCAACAAAACAAAGTTTGGGATCACTTTAAATAAATCCATGAAGGCCAGCTTCCAAAGTGAAAATTATGCTGCAAAGAAGTTAGTTGGGGTGAATGAAAAGTCATCTCACTAGTGCCAGTATGAAGCAACATTTGCAAAGATACCACAAGTCTGTATTACTGAGGTAAGAAACAGAACAAGAAACTACTAGGGGAAGCAGACAGCAGGTAGACACGAGATGTATCTGATTTTGTGCATTTGTCACAACCTACCATTGGTGCTACCACCTGCACAACTGCTACCACAGCTCTTAGGCAGAGCAGGGGGGTGGCGTTGGTATAGTGCCAGTAGTTGACAGAGTTAGGTTGGACAGGAACAGTTAGACCCCTCATCTGGTGAATTATAAAAGGAGAAAAAAAATGTAAAATCTAAAGTTTATCTTATCTAGCTGCTACTGTTAGTACCACTTTGATTCACTGATTTAGAATTGTTTGATTTATTTTTAGTCTATTTCTAGTAAGAGATGAATTATTTCATTTTCAGTGTGCTTCTGTGCCACTTCTTATGGATTGGAAATTGCAAGCTTCTTCCCTCAGTAATAAAGATATTTGCTACACAAGTGAACCTGAGTGTGGCAGGTCTCTTTTTTTTTTTTTAGAGCTTTGTAAAAAACATAAAAAAAAATCTAAAATGCGGTCATTCACTTGTTCACCCACCTCATTAAATAAATATCAAAAAATAAAATAAAAATGCTCCTGCTAACTGCTCCATCCCCTTTTTAAAATATCTCTCACTATAGTAATTTTATCCTACCTGACTGAGTCTTAAGTGCTTGCTCCCTCTGCAGACTCTGTTGGGAGGAGCTGATAGGAGACTTTTTTTTCCACACTGCAGGACAATCCCTGATGCTAAAGACTGGATGTGTAGGGAAGCTTTGTTCCAGTCAGTGTGGCACAAGTGAATGGGTCCTCAATTGCCCCATGACTTTGTCGCGGGTGGCGGTCTAAAGACGGGGACCACTGTGTGCCTGATGATAAAGATAGGAGTCTCAGCATGGAAATGGACAGTCAGGGTCTGGTGCAGGGTAACCTCACGCCCCCTGGTGTTGAGCACCAGGGTTTTTGCGGCCACATACAAGTGCCCTGATGCAGCTTAGCGGATGCTAAGAGCTTATATTAAGCAGATAAGTATCCAGTACTAATAAGACAAGACTAGACTAGGCACCAAACAAGATAAGACAAGACTAGAAGAACCCAGAGCAGGACAGAAAGCAGAACCCAGAACATGTACACAATACATGAGGGAAAGAAGAACAGGACATGGACAGAGCAAGACATGACAGGGCTGTACATGAACTGGGAATACAAGAGAAAATAAAACAAGACAAGAGATACAAGGCAAAACAAGAGAAGACATAACTAAATACTATAAATGTAATAAACATTGGAGATTTAGACATACATAAATGGCCAAGATGTATGCAGCCCACCAATGCGCCAAAGTACTCCAATTACGGTGGGTCCTAACTGCCTAGATATGCATGACTAAATATACAACAATAAAAAAACACACAGTACTTACCTAAAATGAGACCACTGCTTGCAGGAACAGTCTGAAACAAAAATGATTAATGGCAAAGGAATAGGTGTGGCAACAAAAATCAAACATTTAAAGGAATCCAGGAGACTGGGAATTCCAGGGACGGAATGAAGGAATGAACCCAGAAAACCCAGTGTAAAGAAAATCAGACATAGAATAGAAAAACAGAAAAAACAAAAACAACTAAACAAGAATACCAGAAGCCAAGGCCAGACATATGCGCAGAACGGAACAGGACATGGTGGACTTGTACCTTTCATATTCTTGCTTAATCCTCATTTTACTTAAAATTACGTCTGTTCCCCATTTTTCATAATACAAGATAGCAAAATGAAAAACATTAAATCAATCATGATAAAACAAAAAAACGTTCCCTCATTTCCTATTTTTTGTTTTGCATTCATACATATTTTGACAAGTCAGAATTGTCATTGCAAAAATTGCTGATACAGCCAGGCAATATTGTAACTACATTTTTTAACCCTGCACAAATCTATTATTTATGCCCCAATTTAGAAACCAATTGTAAATTGTATTAAAGTTATGGAAAGAAAGCTTAAAGGAACTAAAGATGAAGCACGCAAAATCAAACAATAGACATAGAAGTCATAAAAATACATCTATAGTGTAAAAACATAGCAGTAATTGAAGTGTACTAGTATTCCCCTTACAATGTTATTCAACTATGCTTAAGTATACAGTAGTTATGTAAGTTCACATCGCAATACACATCCAGATTTCAATAATAAATGAGAAAAGAAGAAGAAAACGGTGTGGACAACAGAGAGGGGTAAAAAAAAACAGTGCAGCCCCAAACATTTGTCCAGGACCCCAATGCAACACTGAATGTCCACAAAGGTTACATTCCTCTGTATTTAAGAAGGGACCATGCCTTTAGTCTTAACTTTTGGTCAATCATGTCAGTCAGTGAGCTTTATGACTAAATTGGAGTATCAGATATAGAAGCTCTTTGTCTTCCTGTGTCTAATGGCACTATTTTTAATAAAATATTAGTTGTTGATGTTGGCTTGCTTTGACCTGAAGTCTGTCCAGTCTGGACCAATTTGCCTAGTTGGCTTTGGTTCCCAAGCATTGCTTTGTACTCTAAAGAGGTTGAAATGAATGCCATTACTTCTTTGATGGTGGGTATGTTGGGGGATTTCCATTACCTAGCACCTAATATAGTCGCTGAAATAAGAAGTAAGTATAAAACCTTCAATAGTGGTTTGGGAAGGCCAGTTGGTAGAAGGTATAGTATGAATGTTTTGATCTGGGATTGCATATGGAAGCTAATGGCATAATGTATCAGTTTGGCTATATCCTCCCAGTAATTTGTTATAGGTTGGCATGTCCACCATAAATTAAGCATTGACCATTTTCCTTCCTGACATCTACAACATTTATTGCTAATGGTTGAGTGCATTTTCACTAGTCTAGTTGGCACTCGAGACCACCGATCTAATATCTTATGTGTGGTCTCCAGGTGTGATGCACAGGAGGAAAGACCTTTCTGGGCACTAAAAAATAGTTTCCATTCATCCAAGGTCAAGTCTGGGTCTAGGTCCCTGTTTCATTACCTCATGAATTTCTATGGCAGCTCCAAAGGCCTTTGAGTGATAGTTGTGCAGCATATGGAAAAGGATTTATGTATTGGGCCAATTGGAAACACATTTTTTTAAAATTCGTTAAGGTTACGTCAGTGACTGGGGGTCTGAGGGGTTCGGGTTCTGCTCTTAGCATAGCTTTCATTTGAACAGGTGACATTGGAAGATAGAGAGTATGTGGTCTGAAAGTCACATAGGCCTCGTTCACAGTATAGTTGGTACAGGTGAGTGATTCCACACTGTTTCCATTTGTAATCATTAAGGGTTGTATTGTACAAAAGAGTGGTAAAGGGTACTAGCGCTATATAGTGAAATAAATAACTCACTTAATATAACCGTAATATACCAAGTACAATTTTTACAAAAAGCATCCGTAACACTTGAGTGTATAATCTTTCCAAATACACCACAAAAATGTTAACTTAAACCCAAAAAGTGTAGCGCTTATATTAAGTGAATAAAGTACAATATATGACAACAAAACTGTACTTTTCACAGATCTTTAACTAAATAGTTGTCCAAAAATATAAATAGTACACCACAGTACTAAATTGTATGGAAAATCAAAATATATTTAAGTGATAATGGAACACTCACAAGTTAGGAAGCTAAAAAAAACCCTTGGCTCTGGTGGGGATCGCAACCAGGTCCGTTAAGGCCATCCACCCCTTAGATGTATAGATATCTTGCTTGATCAGTCCTAAGGGGAGGTTTGAAGAGACACTAATATAGGGTAGTATTGTACTGTACTTTTAAGATAAAATACAAGCCAAATTGATACTCACAAAATAGGAGCCTAAGAGAGGCTCTATTTCAGCACACTGTGTAGTTTGGCACTACACTCCCTCTTTTGAAGCAGCAGGATACTGGATAATTTATTAGTATGTTTAATGAAAAATGTCCAATATGAATACTGTGATGTCTTTTCTTCCAGCTGCCAGAACATGTTTCACCACCTAAAAAGTGGTTTCCTCAGCTGGGTAAAATCCAATAGAAAACTTCCCTTATCCCATCCTGCTTATGTATCCCCTTCAGAGGTGTAACTAGAAACCCCAGTGTGAAAATTGCCCTGGGCCTCCCCCCATACATCTACCCCCCCCCCCACCACCTCCCCATACGCCTACCCTCCCCTTCCCATACAGTGCCCCACCACACATGCATACACACACATAGACACACACACATATACAGAGACACACAGACACACATACAGACACACAGACATACAAACACACACACACACACACACATACAGACACACACAGAGAAACATTCATACACACACATACATACAAACAAACATACACATATACAAAATATTTTAGTAACCCTCCTGTTCCCTACCTTTTAGATGCAGGAGGGGTCCAGTGGTGGCTCAGCCTGATTTGAGTCAGAGTTCCCACTCTGACTTCCTCCTCTCTTTCCTCCCACGCGGCTTCTAGTGGTTGCTGGGAGGAAGTGACCGGGGCTGTCACTTCCTCCCAGCCTCTGACCTCATCAAAGGGGGCCCAGTCGCGCTGTTAAAGCATCGCAGCACTGAACAGGCCCCCTGGGAATCCATAGCCATTCGGTGGCTCTCACAGTATGGGCCACCCGATGGGCCCCTTAACGCGTGGCTCCGGCAGTTATACTGCACCGCCCAGAGCCGCAACACATGGCGGCGGGCACAGCAGTTGCAGGGGTCTGCAGGGTGGCCGGGCCCCCTGGAGTGACTGGCCTGGTCGCAGCTGCAACCCCTGCCACTGCAGTAGTTCCACCACTGATCCCCTTATTAGGGACATGTAACTCCAACTATCTTAGGAGCACATCGCTGTTCAAGCCTCGTTGTAAATATACTTCCTATATTTAAATATTTAGATGTGCACATTGGAGCTCCATCGCATTACTTTTTGTTTTGCTCCCATGAGTGTTCCAAGTCTCGTATAGTTCCAATATGGTGTGGTGGCAACTATGTTGTCGTGTTACATTTTGTCTCGTCTCGTCTCACAGCATCATTTGTGTGACTTCGGGCATTGGTCCAAGCAGGAATTAATACATCATCTTCAAAACTTTGAAAACTATGAAAATTTTGAAGATGATGTATTTATTCCTCTCTTATTCTTATATAATAGTGGTGACAGGGGGAAATCCTGTGGGGTCCCATTGGTTATTATAAATGGGTCAGAAAGTAAGCCTAAATTTAATACAGGTGCCAGAAGGAAGCTATATAAGGGTTTTGATCACTGCCAGGAATTCTGCAGGGAAGTCATGTCTGTAGAGGAATTTTTTAATGAACTGCCAGTTTAGTCTGTTGAATGTTTTTTAAGCATCAAGTGATATCAACAGACCTCCCTGTCTCACCAGTTCAAAATGTCGAGAACTTTCCTTGTATGATAAGTACCATGTCTACCAGCCAGGAATCCCACCTGGTCTATGTTAATTAAAGATGGTAGAATTGTTTTAAGCCTCTTTGCTTATACAGGTGATACTCGAAAAATTAGAATATCGTGCAAAAGTTTATTTCAGTAATTCAACGTAAATGGGGAAACTAATATACGAGAGATATGCATTACATGCAAAGCAAGATAGTTCAAGCCGTGGTTTGTCATAAGTGCGATGATTATGGCTTATAGCTCATGAGAACCCCAAATCCACAATCTCAGTAAATTAGAATATTGTGAAAAGGTGCAATAGTCTAGGCTCACAGTGTCCCACTCTAATCAGCTAAGTAAGCCATAAAACCTGCAAAGGGTTTCTGAGCCTTTAAATGGTCTCTCAGTCTGGTTCAGTAGAAATCACAATCATGGGGAAGACTGCTGAACTGACAGTTGTGCAGAAAACAATCATTGACACCCTCCATAAGGAGGGAAAGCCTCAAAAAGTAATTGTGAAGGAAGTTGGACGGTCCCAAAGTGCTGTATCAAAGCACATTAATAAAAAGTTATGTGGAAGGTAAAAGTGTGGAAGAAAAAGGTGCACAAGCAGCAGGGATGACCACAGCCTGGAGAGGATTGTCAGGAATATGCCATTCAAATGTGTTGGGGTCTTTTTTGGACTGAGGCTGGAGTCAGTGCATCAAGAGCCACCACACACAGACAGATCCTGGACATGGGCTTCAGATGTCGTATTCTTTTTGTCATGCCGCTCCTGAACAACAAACAACGTCAGAAGCGTCTTACCTGGGCTAAAGAAAAACAGACCTGGTCTGTTGCACAGTGGTCCAAAGTCCTTTTTTTCTGATAAGAGCAACTTTTGCATCTCATTTGGAAACCAAGGACCCAGAGTCTGGAGGAAGAATGGAGAGATACACACTGCAAGGTGCTTGAAGTCCAGTGTGAAGTTCCCACAGTCTGTGTTGATTAGGGGAGCCATGTCATCTGCTGGTGTTGTTCCACTGTGCTTCATTAAGTCCAGGGTCAACGCAGCCGTCTACCCGGAGATTTTGGAGCACTTCATGCTTTCTTCCGCAGACAAGCTTTATGGGGATGCTGACTTCATTTTCCATCACTGCCCACACTGCCAAAAGCACCAAGTGCAAGGACCGTGGGATTACTGTGCTTGGTTGGCCAGCAAACTCGCCTGACCTGAACCCCATAGAGAATATGGTTTTCCATAAAACCTCAGCAGTGCCACAGGCTGATAGCTTCCATGCCACGCTGCATTGAGGCAGTAATTGCTGCAAAAGGGGCCCCAAACTAAGTATTGAGTCCATATGCATGCTTATACTTTTCAGAGGTCCGATATTGTTCTATGTACACTCCTTGTTTTATGGATTGTATCTAATATTCTAATTTACTGAGATTGTGGATATGGGGTTTTCATGAGTTGTAAGCCATAATCATCTCACTTATGACAAATCATGGCTTGGACTATCTTTCTTTACATGTAATGAGTCTATCTCATATATTAGTTTCCCCATTTACATTGCATTACTGAAATAAATTAACTTGTGCATGATATTCTAATTTTTCGAGTAGCACCTGTAACTTTGCAGACAATTTTGCAATCAGCATTTTATAAAGATATCAGCTTAAAGTTTTGACATTGCGTGGGTAGTTTACCTGGTTTTGGCAGGGTAATAATCTGTGCCAAGAGGAACTCTTGGAGAAAAGTCCCTGTCTGGAGCAAGTAGTGTTTTAAAAGTGGCTTAATAGAGGTTTGTGAATCCATTTGGGCCAGGTGCTTTCCCTTTTAGCAAAGCATGTTTTTCAGCACTTCATCTTCCAAAACTTTTTTGTTTAATTACATTTTATTTAGCTTTTTACAAATTACATAATAGGACAGTATAATGGTGACAATATTGTGGTGTACACAGGCGCTTACAGTACAGTCGTGACTATGGTTGTGCTGCTGCCACCAATGTGCAATCTTCTCACTGCTTAGCACAAATAGAGTAAATTGCATTGGTTAACTGTGTGGTATAACCCCCCCACCCCCAAAAAAAACAGTCCCAGTTAAAAAGGTGGAGTGCTTAAGAACAAAATAACTCACTCACCCCCCTGGAACTCTTTGTGACCTGGGGGGGGGGGGAAGGAGGGGTGAGATAGAAAATAATAGTGTGGTACATTTCAAATAGGTTGGAGTGAAATGGTTGTATAAGGGTTCACTCACATGGTTCTGAGCCTAACCAGGACAGGCTCAGATCACTCTAGCAGACGTGTATTAAGGAAACACGGATCCTTTGGGTAGTAGTTCCTGTATTTTCCTTCTGGAAAAAACAATATCTGGTGTAGTGGGTCTAGGAATATAGGTGAGTACAAGAAAAATAGAACTGATCACCTTAATTAGAGATTGTAAACCTGGCTCTAAGTATAACAGCATATGTGTCAGTAAGAGGACACAAACCCAAACTGGAACTCTGGATTCTGAAGTCCACAGGAGAAGATATAGTAAAAAATAATAAAATGTATTCAAATAAAAACTTACAGTATAAAAACAACAGTGGTTAAAGGGACACTCCAGTGCCAGGGAAACAAACCGTTTTCCTGGCACTGCAGGTCCCCTCTACCTCCCGGCCCCCATCCCAGGTTGCTGAAGGGGTTTAAACCCCTTCAGTGACTTACTGGAGTCCAGCGCTGATGTCCCTCGGCGCTGGTCCAGAGTCCGCCCACGCTCCTCCCCCGCCGCCGTCACCCAGCGGGGGACAACGATTGCACATGCATGAGGACATCCAGCAACGCTATAGCACAGAAAATCTGTGCTATGAACGAGGAAGTGCCCTCTAGTGGCTGTCTAGTAGACAGCCACTAGAGGAGGAGTTAACCTTGCAATGTAAATATTGCAGTTTATGAAAACTGCAATATTTACAGTTCCAGGTTTAAGGGTAGTGGGAGTTGGCACCCAGACCACTCCAATGGGCAGAAGTGGTCTGGGTGCCTGGAGTGTCCCTTTAAACAGTAATAAAGCTTCAGTCCTGTGGGTGGTCCCGAGACGCGTTTCACCCTGTAGGCTTTTTCAATCGGTGTGTGTATCCAGGTTCCCGCTTTTCTTTTAAATGGTGTACAGAGTCCTTGTTGGTTAATTGAGGATTGCCGCCCTCCATATTGATCACGGCTGTTGTCCATCACTGTTGCGTTTGCCGGTTCCAGTTTCGTCACCCGGAAGTGACTTAACGCTTTCTTTGCCCTTGTATCCATTTTACTTGATGGCACTTAAGTCTAAACGAGCATATATAGGCTCCCGTAGGAGTCAATGGCAAAGGGATAAGGGCAAATAATAAAAGAGAGAGTGTTATATATCAATAGTACATTATTAATATTACAAGATGTTACAATGTCATCCCATTTGTACAATAAAGTGCCTATCATTGTATAAACAACATTTAACCCATTAGATGGTGTGAAAGGTGCTTAAATCCATATGGTGAGTAGAAAAGTAGATCGGCAATCATATATTATAGGCATATTAAGCCATGTTCTAGCTGACCAGTGAAACCAAATGATAAGTGCAGATAATGAGCTTATTATTTATGGTCACATGAAAGAGGGAATCTTATAATAAAATTATAAAACATAATAAAAATTATGGTGTAAATTATGAAAAGTGGCAGAGTTCGAAATCACTATTTACTCCATGAGGTATCAAAGTATTTAAATAAAAAATCCACATCATTTCCATCTGGCCTATACGTTGTATCAAATCCTCACCCCTCCAGTTTGGTGTTATTTTCTGAATAACCATGAACTGTAAATTATTTGGATTTTTATTATGCAATTTCAGGAAGTATGATGAGAAGAGTATGCTTCTTGAATCCATTTTTTATGTTCCTGATATGTTCTTGTATGCGTACATTCAGGGGGCGGATAGTACATCCAACATAAAAAAGACCACATGGGCATATAAATCACATAAATATCTTTTTTGGAGTGGCATGTAATCAATTCTCTGATTCCAAATAGTTGTTCTGGGTTAATTGGAAAGGTTTCTATATGTCTTTTATTTAGGGTATTTTTACATGCTAAGCAAGTTCCGCAACCAAAAAACCTCCTGTTTCATTGAGGAAGTGTATACTCTCTTGTTTTTATATGATTGTGTACCAGAGTCCTATTCAAACTAGGGACTCCTCTGTACACTACAATTGGCTTTTCAGGTAATTTGGAATTTAGTACATCGTCATTCCTTAAGATGGCCAGTATTAATTTAGGATTATTTTTACCTGCTTAGTTTTACAGTTAAAATCAAATATAAAAACTGTTTTGTTTCCGTTCCCAATTTCATTTTTCTCTTTATATTTTATTAGAGAGGACCTATCTTCTAGCTTGACCTTTTCACACGCCTCACTTAATAATTCATCCTCATACCCTTTTTCTTTAAAATTATCTATAATTGTTTGTGCTTGTTCTTGGAACACATGTTCGTCTGTACTGTTACGTTTTATTCTGAGTAATTGTGCTCTAGGAGCACTGAGGAGCCAGGGTGAAAAATGGCAACTATTTTCTTGTATATAACTGTTAACGTCTACTTTCTTCAAGAACGTATTAGTCTTTAATGCTCCATTCTCTACATAGATGTTCAAATCAAGAAAGTTAACCTGGGATTTACTGAAGTGGGTGGTAAGTTTTATACCCCAATCATTAGAGTTGAGGTGTGTTAAAAATGATTGAAGTGATTCTTCATCGCCCCTCCAAATAAAGAACAGGTCATCGATATATCTGCGATAGGTTCACCTCCCATCTGCCATCCCAATAGATGAACTCTTGTTCCCAATGGCACATAAATAGGTTGGCGTAGCTAGGGGTGAACCTCGTGCCCATCGCATTACCACATACTTGAAGGTAAAAATTGTTTCCAAACCAGAAGTAGTTATGGCGGAGTATCCAATAAATCCCTTCAATGATAAAGTTGACCTGGTCCGGATGGAACAATTGGAATTTTTCCAGGAATTCTCTTGTCCCCAGACAACCCTTATCTTGAGGGATTATAGTATAGAGGGAAGTTACATCTGATGTAACAAGGTAAAAATTCTCTTTAGACTTAATGTGTTCAAGGACTTGCAGAATACGGATCGTGTCCTTGAGATTACTGGGGCATTGTTGGGCAATTTGTTTTAAATTTCTGTCTATATATTGACACAGCCGAAAAACAAAAGAGAACACACACTTCCTCTATGAAACAAGAGTTTTTTTTGGTTAAAGTGGAGAGGTTGATAAGTATACATCTCAAGAGGATATTAAAAAATTAAATATTATAGAAAATTAAAAAGGGGCTAGGGTCTCCATATAGAAAACCCATTTCATTTCTTCCTGCCCAATTTTTCTAATAAAATCCCCCCCTCTCCAATTTTTAAAAACTCTCTTAATGCCTATAAATTCTAGACCTGAAGGATCTTGGTTGTGTACATTTTTAAAATGATCTGAAACACTATGGCTAATAACACCCTTACAGATATTATAAACGTGTTCCTGTATTCTCTTATATAGGGGACGTGTCGTTCTCCCTATGTATTGCAGATTACAGGGACATTGTAGTAAATATATTATATTGTTACTTTGGCACGTGATGTTTTCCCTAATATCATATTCACGTTTTGTTCTAGTGGATTGAAAGTTGTGGATTATTCTATTTTTTGTACGTTTAGTATTCTTGCAACCCAGACAAGTTCTACATTTAACCCCTTCAGGACCGAGGAGGGTTCAGGACCGTCCTCTCCATTTTTGTGTTGCCGACCGAGGACGGTCCTGAACCGTCCTAACGGAAAACGGGCGGTGGGAGCGATCGGAGATCACTTACGCCGAAATCCCGTTGTTACTATCTGCCCGGCATCCCAGGCAGATAGTAACAGCCAATTGCGGCGTGTGAGCGATCTGTGATTGCTCACAATTGGCTGGTGTCAAAGTGGTTGTTACAAACACTCACTTTGACACTGATCTCTGCCTCTCTCCCCTCTGTAGCGTTTTGTGAGGCGAGAGAGACAGAGATTGTGATATATTGTTGCAGCAGGTGTTCCAGAGAGTTTTAAAAAGTATCAGCAGTGAATAAAAATCCCCTGTTAAAGAAATCCCCAGAAGCGTTACCCGGTCTGTTATAAAAAAGGGAAAATGACAGACACCCCTTTTCACTGCCCCGATTGTCCTACAAACCATGGACTGTGTAATGGAGCATGTTTTAAGGTCTACCACACAGAAAATACATTTTTATAATACTTGTTCCTGATTTATTTATTTTTTGTTTATTTTGAAAGCAGCAAATTTCTGTTAGTCAGTATCCTTCTCCCAAATCTCCAGTTAGATTCTTTTTGCAGGAGTTAGTTTACAGATTGCTGCTAATGGAAGTTTTAGTCTCATTTAGTCTGTTTTTATCAGTTTTAGTCTGTTTTTAGTATAAAATAAAAAAAAATTGTGTGTTAGTAACTCTGCGTTAGTCAGACTCTGATTTTGACCCAGGTCAGTTTTCTGACACATCTACTGACATGTCATCTGTGTGTGAGCCAGCTGCAAAAAGAAGTTGTGCTTTCTCTGCTACGCCGAATGTGGAGGAGGAACGGGTTTCTCCACAGTTAGCTGAGCCCAAAATCCCCCCTTTTAGTGCCAACACAGGCATTAATGTCAATGTGGATGACTTCTCCCCTATGCAATATATGGAGCTATTTTTAGGGGATACCATGTGGGAGGAGATTGCTCCCCAGACTAATTTATATGCTACCCAATGTATTGATACCAATCCAGATAGCTATGCAGTCAGGGTATCCAACAGATCCAACAGATGTCGCTGAACTGTTGGCATCCAACAGATGTCGCTGAACTTAAAAAATTCTGGGCTTTTACAATTCTCATGGGGTTATAAAGAAGCCATCAATTTGCTCTTACTGGAGCACCAACCCAAACCATGTCTAGAACCAGACATGAGCTGCTGCTGAGATACTTACATTTCAATGACAATACCCTCTGTCACCCCAGAGATCACACCCAATATGATAGGCTTCATAAAATACGCCCACTGGTAGACCATCTTCAGCACAAATTTACTGAAGTTTATACTCCCCAATAAAATGTATCTATTGATGAATCATTAATTAAATATAAAGGGAGATTAGGATTCAAACAATACATCCCCTCAAAGCGCTGTAGGTATGACGTAAAATTCTACCAACTGTGCGAGAGCGAAAGTGGCTATACATTTGCCTTTCGTGTATATGAGGGGAAAGATGGTCAACTGGACCCTCCTGGCTGTCCTGACTCTCTGGGGACAAGCGGGAAACTTGTTTGGGACCTACTGATCCCCTTGTTCAATAAAGATTACCACCTTTATGTGGACAATTTTTATAGCATTGTCTGTTTGTTTCAAACTCTTTAGGGCTTGCAGATACTGGCCTGTGGCACTGTGAGAAGAAATGCCAAGGATTTCCCTAGACCTTTTTATAGAGGCCAAATTTAAAAAAGGTGAATGTAAAGGTCTGCGCAAAGCTAAAGTGCTTGCAATAAAATTTAAGGACAGTAAGGATGTTAATATACTAACCACCATCCATGACGAAAGAATGTCAGATGTCACTGTCTGAGGCAGAGTACAGACCAAATCTGTTTGCATCAGGGCTTATAACAGGCACATGGGGGTGTTGATTTGGCTGATCAGCTGATGCAGCCATATCTTATCTTAAGAAAGACAAAAGCCTGGTATAAAAAGGCCTACCTGATGCAAGTAGCAACACATAATTCATTTTTACTCTTTAAAAAAATGGATCCAGAAAGAACCACCTTTCTCCAATTTCAGTTCAAGCTAATTTCCACAATAATTTATGGAGATGGTCAAGTTCCAACAATGGTGCCAGAGGAGTCCAGACATTTTATTTTTAAGATACTGCCAACTGCAAAAAAACAAATCCCCTGAAATGTTGCCGGGTCTGTTATAAAAAAGGGAAAAGGACAGACACCCCTTTGCACTGTTTTTTTTTCTTTTGAGAGCAGCAAATTTTAGTTAGTCAGTTTCCTTCCCTAAAATCTCCAGTTAGATTCTTTTTGCAGCCCGACAAGCCTATGCATGGGTGGTATCACTGTACTCAGGAGATGTTGCTGAACACATATTGGGGTGTTGTTTGGCAATGTCACATAACAGAATCTGTTATTTCATGCCTAAAGTACAATGTGTGTGAAAAAAACACCCAAAAAATTACTAACTAAAAGTTTGACAAAGTCTGGTGGTAGAATTAGTGCATGAAAAGTGTTAAAATACCACCATTTGAAATACCCTAGGCTGTCTACTTTCCAAAAATATATGGTTTGGTGGGGGTAAAATACATTGGTCGGCATTACAAATGTCCCAAATAGGACATGTGCGCAGGTTGACTACATGTCAAAATTTCAAGTTGGAAAATGGATATGCGCACCTGCCAAATCTGGCCTTTTAGCCCCCAAACAAGCCTATGCATGGGTGGTATCACTGTACTCGGGAGATGTTGCTGAACATATATTAGTATGTTTTTTGGCAGCAACACATAACAGGATCTGTGAGTTTATACCTGAATTGCAATGTATGTGAAAAACAAAACAAAAAAAAACCTACCTATGCGAAGTTTGGCAAAGACTGGTGGTAAAATGGCTGCATAGAAAGTGTCAAAATATCCTTAGATGAATACCCTGGATTGTCTACTTTAAAGAAAATATGTACATGTGGGGTGTTATTCAGAGATTTATGACAGATAATAGTGTTACAATGTCACTATTGATAAATTTTAAAAATGTATGTTTTGAAACCGCAATGTCCTACTTGTACTTATAGCCCTATAACTTGCAAAAAAAAGCATGTAAACACTGGGTATTTTTAAACTCAGGACAAAATTTCAAATCTATTTAGCAGTTTTTTTCATTAGCTTTTGTAGATGAGTAAAAGATTTTTCAAGTAAAAGTAAAAAAACATGTATTTTTTTCAATTTCGCATCATATTTTTTTTAGTTTTGTTTAAATTAAATTACATGAGATTATATAAATAATGGTATGTAAAGAAAGCCATTTTTGTCCTGAAAAAAAATAAATATAATTTGTATGGGAACAGTTAATGAGAGAGCGGAAAATTACAGCTAAACACAAACACCACAAAAGTGTAAAAAGAGGCCTGGTCGCAAATGTACAACATCGCAAAAACAGTCCAGTCCTTAAGGGGTTAAAGAAGTCTTTAAGGTCTTCAAAACAGTTACTAGTAGGCCGCTTGGGCCTCTCCTTTATGTAGCTTCTTACTAAGGAGTTCTTAAAACTTGGTGCTCCCCTAAAAGTAAATGCTGGTTTATCGAGTAATGTCTCCCTAGTATTTATCCATTTTGAGAATTGGCCAAAATGTGTTTATTGTACGCCTTATTGCTTTATATTGGGTGTTATAATTAAACACTAAAACATCTTTTGGGGGATTTTTACTGTTAACTTTAATGTCCAAGAGTTCCCGTTGTGTTATGTATCTAACCCCTTGCCAGGCCTTTTCCAGAATATCCTCTGGATAATTTTTCGTACTGCCCATCGCTGTACCTCTACGTTGGAGATAAAAGGAAAAATCAAACCAAAAATAGTTGTTATGGAGTGCCAACTAATATACTCTAATAGAAAATCAATTTGGGAAGATGGTAACTGGCGGTCATTCACTAAAAACTGTCTTACTGGCTTGCACCCTTTCTCATGCGGAATGCAAGTGTAGAGTGAGGCGACATCGCAGGTGATCAAGAGGTAGCCTTCCCTCCATATAAAATCTTTAATCATCTCAAGTACATCCACAGTGTCTTTTAAATAAGATTTGGTTTTAATCACAATAGGTTGTAAAAATGAATCTATGTATTTCGATATAGTGTAATAAATAGACATAATCCTAGGCACTATGGGTCTACCGGGAGGGTTTTCTAGATCCTTGTGGGTCTTCGGGAGGATGTAAAAAACAGGGGTTTTGGGAATTTAAATATTTAAAAATGCATACTCTTTTTGTGTTAAAATACTTGCCAAATTACCTCTAACACAAAAAGAGTATGCATTTTTAAATATTAAAATTCCCCAAACCCCTGTTTTTTCCCCCTGATCTTGTTTAGATGGTTTTAGTTTTTGTTTCTTCCTACAAAGATGCACAGTGATACTTTGACTTACAATTTTTGCTCCTATCAAAAGACGACAAATAGGGACTTGAGTGAATAAATGCTTTTAGGTGATATGCCCCTTTTGAGTGTATAGCCCTGTGATGCACTTGCACATATGTCTCATGCATCTAGCCTGGGATCACACAGACTAATGCACTTACTTATCATAAATACCTCATTTTGCAATATTGGATATAATCTGAAGTTTTTTAGACATTACATTTGTATTGATATACTGTGTTTAGGCGATATGCCCTTGTCAATTTTAATTGACTTTTCTTTTACTGGTGCTTTTCATGTCTTCATCTGTTCTCTATAATTCTGCCTTCTATGCCATGTGGACTAATACTTTGGAGGTAGACACACCTTCGATTGATTAGAGAAGGTATAAAACACACACCCGGGGCGAAACATGTAGCACGCCGAACTCAGAAGTCACTACACGTGGATGGAGAGTCTGTGATCAGCTGGAATACACAGTGTAATAGGACTTGTACAGTTTATTCACTGATATCCAGGACTATACTTGATCTACTCCTACACCACTTTTCTATTTTTTTTTTTGTAAATATATTTTTATTGAGGTTTTCAAGTTTTCAATTTGTCATATATCTTTGAGCAAGCTTCAGTTAGGACACGCAGGTCCCGTCAGTGTGAAACATTAACTATCATTTTGGGAAGCGTTGTTCGGCCAGTTATACTTTAGTGACACGCAGGTCACGGCATGGCACTTATAGTTTCCCTTTCTCTCACTTTTATTTTTTTTTATTTTTTTTCTATTTGTAAACATTTTTATGGAATAATTTTCAACATTACTTCGAGAAGAAAAAGAAGAAAAACAAAACGTAGGAACTCACAGGTCCCATATGAATATTGTGTGTTCGTTTAACTAAATGAGACATAGTGCATCTTAACATAGTGCATCTTAACATAGTGTGGTGACACGCAGGTCACTTATGAGAGCTGATGGTAGAGACATAATGGACTCATAGGTCCTAATAGAGGTCGATATTCTTATGTGGAGAATCGGTGTACTCAGTTGGGATGCTCTGTTATTTTTTGTTTAGGATCGTCTGGTTGTGATATGCTTTCGTGGTATAGGTTGAGTGGGTTACATAAGCCCTATGCTAGTTTTGCTAAGGTTGGTATTAATTTTATATGTGTTATATCCATGTGAGTACGTATGTCAGTGGCTCCCAAGGGTTTCGAGGTGTCGGGTCCTAAATTCGTATTCCTTTATAGACTGTTATCTGCGTAATGTGTTTTTGGATGAATAGTAAGTAGGATGTAGAGGTAACTCTAGTGGCATGGGTATCATGCGGTCGTGCTTGGCTGGTATAAGTGGCGTCTGTTTTCATTGTGTGGTGGACTCCCAGGTCCATCCCACTTATGTTGTTTTCCCTCCCTCCCTCCCTGTGCCTTGTGTCCTAGCATTGCGTAAGTTAGTCAGCTGGGTTGTTTGTATGTGCGATGTGGGTCTCATGGAGAGGAGAGCTATCCTCATTCCGTGTGGGATCGTGGCTCTAGGATCAAGATTTTCAGTCTCTAGAGTGATAGTGTGTGTGGTTCGCTCAGGGGTCTCCTGTTGTCTATCCCCATCTTGGGTGTTGGTGCATGAGTTGGCTGTGGCGGCTTGGGTTCTATGGAAGGTCCGTATGGTGTTGTTCATCGGGTTCGGGAGGTTGTTGCGAGTACAGTACGCTGCTACGTCCTGTGGCCTCATTGGTTGCGTTCGTGGGGCAGTTGTGTGTTGGTGGTGTGTAGATCCTGTGAGTGTTGTGGTTGTAGTGTGTGTAGTGTGTGTGATTTGTTTGGGGGAGGGAAAGGTGGGGGGGGGACCTCCCTAGCTCCCTTCCCCGTCCGCCGCGTCCCTCTCATCTCGTCTCGCCACGTACATTATCCAAGGTTGCCATTTGTCAACATGTTTCGTGAGGGTGTCTCGTATGGTCGCGTGCATTTCTTCTGCGAATCTGATCTCTTCTACCCTCACTTTTCTATTATTTTTACCATTGATATATTTGTTTATTTGGCATTTAAAGAAATATTTTTGTATACTTCAACTATTCGGCTGAGAGTGAGTTCATCAAGCACACTGCACTGCACTTGGATCCTACGTTCTCCAGGGGCTGATCCTCCCAGAGCTTGATAGTTTGGAGTGGTACTTCAACCACTCCACAATTGTGAGTTTTATACTTTTACATATGCCCTACAAAAGACTGTTTTACAATATTGCACTAGGTTCTTGTTTTTATGTATTTTAGATTAAGCTGTTCCTGTGTACAAGTGCAAGTATTAATTTGCTGTTTACATTATATTGTATATATTTTGCCTGATCACTTGGTGTTTTATGCATGCTTCAGCTGCTCACTGATCTTGTTTTTATTTCTGCATATACTTGTGTGTGTGTGTGTGTGTGTGTGTGTGTGTATATATATATATTGGTATACTTCACTTATTATCTGTTCAAGTATATTTCTCTGGTTGCTATTTTCCAAATAACATTGCGCACCTGCTCCTTTTGGATTTTTATTCTTGATTTCTTGGAGGTTATTTATATCAGAACTCCTTGTAGGTTGCTGCATCCTCATAATATTATTTTATCATTGTTTAGCTGATTCCCTATTGCGCCAACTTATTCCTTACACAATTCTTTTTATTGCTTTAAAAAAATCTGATTAACTGTGTACATCTCATAACATCTAGAAAAAAATGTCACTGCATGACATCCAATAAGCTCATAGTAGTTGGAGCAAAATCCCCTATCATAATTGAGGAAAGACTAGGATTTGTATCGTCCAATAGACTTTTAAGTTTATATGCCTTTAAACCCCCTTGAAAGTCTTGGTTGTCAACCACAGGGAACAAAGAAGTCAATCCTATAGATAGTTGCTAAACATTTTTATATTGTTGCCACCTGTTTAATATATTACTGAGCAGGGGATGTGAGCTGGCCACTAATCTTCCTATATTACAAGTCTGCCATGGGAGGGTATGCCAGTGGGAAGAAAAAAAGCCTGTTTCACTCCCACCAATGGTTTCCTATTGTCAATGTCCATCTACTCCCCTACTCTATTGAACAAGTTAGCTAAATAGTATCGATATATATGAGGAATGCCCAGGCCACCTCTGTTCCTGCTCCTCATCAGGATAATGTATGCTATACGTGCTTTCTTGTTACTCAGTATGAAGGAAAGAAACAAATGCTTAAGTGTATCGAAGAATAAACAAAGGCTTGATATAGGAAGGGCCTGTAACATGTACAATAATTTAGGAAGCATCATCATTTTCAGGATATTGATCTTGCCAAAATCAGAGAAATGTTGTAAGTGCCATCTGCTGTAAAAAGGGCTTGAGACAATTAGCTTATAATTTTGCAAACATGTGTTGATCAGTGATATCGTCCTACAGTTAATGCAATCTGTATAGTCTTTCACATTTTCTGTATTTCTGCTATCAGGGCCCTAAGCTTCGAATGTGGTAATTCTGGAAGCAATGCATTTAGGGTGTCTAAAAAATGAGATCCAAAGGTCTTATAATACCTAACGGTCTGTCTTGTCCTGGGCTATTCTCAGATGGTAATAACTTGAACTCCTTCTAGCTCCTCAGAGGAGAAAAGGGCCTCAGGTTTTCTGACCTTTTCTGCAGATAGGCCCCTTGTTTAGTAAACACTTGATATTCTCTATTAGCTAGTTCTGGTCTATTGAGACTTTGTAAATTATATAAGTTATTATTATTATTATTATTATTATTATGATTTATATAGCGCCAACAAATTCTGCAGCGCTTTACAATTAACAAAAGTAATTGTAACCGGGCAAGCTTGACTCGCAGGAACAGAGGGGTTGAGGGCCCTACTCAATGAGCTTACATGGTAGAGGGAGTGGAGTATGGTGACACAAAAGGTAAGGATAGTATTAGAGAAGTAATGACAGTTACAGTAGAGTAATCAGTTGGGAGCTATTAACAGTTTAATTGATGTGCCTTTGTGAAGAAGTGAGTTTTTAATTATTTTTTGAAGGAGTGGAGACTAAGTGAGCATCTACCGGAGAAGGGAAGGCAGTTCCACAGGAAAGGTGCAGCCCTAGAGAAGTCTTGAAGGTGATCATCAGAGGTGGGAGTACGAACAGAAGATAGACTTGCGTCTTCGGCAAAGCGTAGGAGCCTAGATGGGACATACTTGTGTATTAGGGAGGATAGATAGGTGGAAGCAGTATTATGTAGAGATTTGAAAGCAAGAACCAGGATTTTAAATTCCCTATATCTTATGGGAAGCCACTGTAGGGACTGAAAGAGGGGTAAAGCGTGGGAGGTGCAGGCGGACAGGAAGATGAACCTCGCTGCCGCATTCACTACAAACTGTAACGGCGCAAGTTGGGAGCACGAAAGACCACTGAGTGGATTGCAGTAGTCAAGGCGAGAGAGGACAGTGGCATGGACCAGCACCTTAGGATTTGACGACAGACTGAACATGATGTGGTGAAGGAGAGGTTGGAGTCAAAGAGAACACCTAGGCAACAAGCCTGCATGGTCGAGCTGGTGGTAGCATTGTTAACTTGGAAAAAGACAGACGCAGGAGTAGTAACACTTGAGGGAGGAAAGCCCAGAAGTTCAGTTTTGTACAAGTTGAGTTTAAGGAAGTGGTCAGCCATCCAGTTAGAAATACCAGAGAGGTAGTCAGAGACAGTATTTAGGAGTGGCGTGCAGAGAACAGGAGAGGACAGATAGATTTGTCCACAGCACAATTAAATGATATTGGAAGAAAAAGAAGACAATGAATTTACCAAGAGAGGCTGTATAGATCGAGAACAGTAGGGGACCAAGGACTGAACCTTGGGGATACCAACAGAGAGAAGTTGGGGAGAAATATCAGAGCCAGAGAAAGAAACACTGAAAGAGAACTGGGAGAGGTAGGAGGAGCACCAGTAGAGAGCAATATCTCGTAGACCAAGATTACGGAGGATGAGATAAAGCTGTTGATGATCAACAGTGTCAAAAGCAGCAGGTCACTTTTGGGAGTTCCAAACTGAACAAAATGTTGAACGGTTCCCCTGGCTCATAGGTAACGATTGTTCTCCAGTTTGTGTGAACAATCCTACCGAACAGTGCTCTCCTGTCTTGTCAGGAATAGAAGCAGGTGTTGACGCAAGATCACCGAGGTTCGCACATGGATGTATCTGACTTTGAGTTCCATACGCTCGACAACCAAGTGCCGCTGCCTGCGTTAGTGAGACATGATGGCCACCATTTTCCACAGCACGCGTTGTTCGGTTTATACGAACGGCGGCCACGCAGAGAGCACTTAAGTTTGTGGTTAGTTTGTAGTTAATGAGCCAGGGGCTGCTGAACTGGGGAAACATAATTGTGTTCAGGGAAACTTATAAAATGAGCTAGTATGGAAATATCTTGAGAACAGGATAATTAGTGAGTTTGTCACACTCGTAATTATTCTCTTCAAAATAATGGGTTAAAGAACGATAGATATCCTCCGACACCTAGGTCATCCAATAGGGACGTCATTGTGGAATCACAGTATGTGAATCATCAAGAGAAAGGGTCAAAAAGATGTGAGCTTGGTCTAGCCACGTGATATTCCCTATTGATGCTTTCTTGAGTAAATGCGCTCGTGATCCAAGCTGGGACAGGGATTTCTTGGGGGCCTTAGGTCTGCTGGGCTTGCTCTGAGCTCCCCTGTGCAGTCTGAGTGCTGTAAACATCCTGAGAACTGAGGGAGGGGCCCTGCAGGCGGGATATGGACGCAGCTCTGTCAGAACTCAGGAAGAGGTGAGGGGAAGGCATTGAGTTCCGGTGTGCTTCCACGGCACACACAAACACTGAATACAGTGGGACCATCCATCTGCACCCCACTCTGCCCCTTACTGAGGTTACTCAGTGGCCGATCAGTGAGGTAAGATAATTGCTATTTAGTATATTGTCGAATTAGAAATATACTAAATAGCAGTTTTGCAAGTGGAGACAGTCCTGCCAGCAGTGGTCTACAGAGCAGCCGGGTCCTGACGCAGTTGCGACCCGACTCGGTAGTTCAGCCACTGGGGGGAACATTTTTTTTTTTTTTTGGATGTGGGCAGCCTGGATTTAGGGCCTCCCTGCCCCCTGGCCCAGCCCACCCCTGACAGCAAGTCCTATATTTAAACCTGTAACTTTTCAAAACACCATGAAACCTTTTACATGGGGGTATTATTATACTCGGGAGACTTCGCTGAACACAAATGAGTGTTTTAAAAAGTAAAACTTTTAACGACGATGATATCACCAGTAAAAATGCAGTTGTGTTAAGAAAAATACAAAAAAAACTAATAAATACGCTAACTTTGGCCAGCGTTCGTGACTAAGTGGCTACTACAAAAGACTGGACATACCCTATTTTGAATACCCTGGGTTGTCTACATTTGCAAATGGTACGCCATGATGAGGTTAATTCACATTTGGGCTACCATATAGTCTCAAAAGGCAACATAGACCCAGCAAACCAATCTGCCAAACTGAAATGAGCAAGCCCTATATCTACCCTTTAACTTCCAAAACACCATAAAACCTGTACAAGGGGGTATTGGTTTACTCAGGAGACTTCGCTGAACACAAATAGTACACAATAGTTTTTCTAAACAGTAAAACATATCACAGCGATGATATTGTCAGTGAAAGTGACGATTTTTGTGTTTTTCACACACAAACTGCACTTTCACTGACGATATCATTGTTTTGATCCATTTTACTGGTTTGGAAATATTTGTGTTCAGCAAAGTCTCCTGAGTATAACAGTACCCCCCGTGTACAGGTTTTATAGTGTTTTTGAAAGTTACAAGGTCAAATATAGTGCTTGATTTTCTGTTTTTTCAAATTTGCCAGATTGGTTATGTTGCCTTTGAGAGCATATGGTAGGCCAGGAATGAGAATTTCCCCCATGATGGCATACCATTTGCAAAAGAAGACAACCCAAGGTATTGCAAATGGGGTATGTTCAGTCTTTTTTAGTAGCCACTTAGTCACAAACACTGGCCAAAGTTAGTGTTCATAATTGTTTTTACATTTTTAACACACCAACAAATATAAATGCTAACTTTGGCCAGTGTTTATGACTAAGTGGCTGCTAAAAAAAAACTGGACATACCCACATAATGAATACCCTGGGTTGTCTACTTTAAAACAAAATATGTACATGTGAGGTGTGATTCAGAGATTTATGATAGTTATCAGTGTTATAATGTAACTTTCGTTAATTGTGAAAAATGTTTTCAGCATAGTTTATAAAAAATTTTATAATAAATTATATGATATGATGAAAATAATGGTATCTTTAGAAAGACCATTTAATGGTGAGAAAAACAGTATATAATATGTGTGGGTACAGTAAATCAGTAAGCAGAATATTACAGCTAAACACAAACACAGCAGAAATGTAACTGTAAGAAAATTGAAAAATTGTCTGGTCAATAAGGGGTTAAAAACAAGGTTGAAATCACCACATATTATTGTGATGCTGTTTGTAGCACTGATATTTAACTTATGAGGCTTGGTAAATAGTTCCTTTGTTGTGTGTTAGGTATTTATGCATTGACTATAGTATACATAGAATGATTTATATATAAAAATGAGGTATCTGTCCCAGCGTCCATAGTTAGGGATATTCTATTGGATAGCAGGTATATTCGTGAAGGTTATGTTAATGGAGGTAGACAGTGATCACATCGTCTGAAAGGGTCTGGGATGTACCCGCTGCGGAGGGAAATGGGTAAGTAAAAGCACAAAGAGTATAACATGGTAAACATAGTGCTATACAAGAACATTGAGTTCACGAACCACAGGTATCACTAGAAACACCTCTACTTCAGGGAGTGAAGTTGGCGATTCAAGCCCAATCGGCAAACTACAAGTGCGACAAACTGAGGTGCCTGAGGTTCAGAATTTTGATTACTCAATACAATTTAAATTACAGGCAACTGATTCAAAACACAGAAAAACAGAAAAAGTAATAGATGCGCAACCGGGAGGTCCAACCACCTGGTCAGTATACACCTGGTCAGAGCCAGTTGGAGGCTTGTCAAGCACATCTGTATCTGTAACTAGCACAGAAAGGATAATGTAACTTGGTGCTAAGTATAAGCATACACCATATAGGTAGTGTCTTGGTATATTAGAAACACATACATATACAGTGGGACCTCGGTTTACGAATTTAATGCGTTCTCCGGAGGTCCGAAAAAAGTCAAAATGAGGTGACATGGAAACCAACCCACAATGCAGAACACAGAATAAAAGGCATGCAAACGAGGAAGCTAACCTTTCCACAGCTTGAGAAATGCAACAAAAAGTCCCAAAACAACTGAAAACTATTGCGAGAATGGCTCCAAAACTTGCTGCAAAAGCCGCTCCAACACCTCCACACTCAACGCCATGTTCTACCCACAGGCTCCAGCATGCAGGGGGCCGTGCTATAAACCTCCCAGGTGCAATGCATCTTGGGGAAACTCCCTTTGTATTGCAATTTTTTTTTGTAAACAAAGGCATTATTTTTAATGCATTTTCATTTGTAAACTGAAAATTATGTTAACAGAGGCGTTTGTAAACCGAGGTCCCACTGTATTATAATTATTTTATAGACATATCAATATTGCACAAAAATATTGTAAATTCCGATGGATTCTTCCCCAAGTTTCCCCTTCCCAATTTGTTATTATTGTTCATTTAATTATTGTCATTTTTATTTTATTATAATATTAAATACCTGATAAAAACTATTTAAAAAGAAACAGAACAAACAGAACTTTTTTTTTTTTAAATCTTAATATTCAAGTGGCTTCTATCAGACTCATATAAATTCAATGGTTGAAGCTTCAGGAGACTTATGTCACTCATAAGTCACTCCTTCAGATCTAAGCAGTTAGTGTATATGGGCAGAGCCAGTGCAAGGATTTTTTGCCACCCTAGGCAAAGATCCATTTTGCTGCCCCCTCATGTCACTCACTCACTCACTGACAGACACACATACACTCACTCACTGACACACACACACACACACGCACGCACAAACTCACTAACAGACATACACTCACTCACTGGCAGACACACACAAACACACACACACTTACTGACAGACATACACTCACTGACAGACATGCAAACACACACTCACTGACCGACATAAACTCACTCACTGGCAGACTCACACACACACAGACACTCACTGACAGACACACTCCCTGACAGACATACATACACTCACTCACTGACACACACACACACACACACCCACACACACACAGAAACTCACTGACACACACACACACACACACACACAGGCAGACTTTCACTTATATACATACATACTCACTTACAGACACACACACACACACACACACACACACTGACAGTCACTCACACACCCACTAACACACAGAACACAATTTTATTTTTTTGAGGCCCATCCAGCCTCCCTACCTGCCTGGGGTCCAGTGTGGGGCAGCTGATCACTCCTCCAGCGCACTGTTTAGTATGCTGGGGCCGGAATGACATCATATTCTGGCTCCCAGCATCACAGAGGGTGCGAGGGAGGAGTGAGAGGCTGCAAGAACAGCCTCCCTCGCCGCCTGCCTTATTCGTCCCCCTCTCCTCAAGACACCAGCATTTATTGGCAGAGCAGGCACCTGCCATCAAGGTAAGCAGGTGGCTGCTCTGCCTTACCTAGCACACCTTCGGGGGCACCCTAAGGTGGCCAGATGGCCACCTCCTGGCCCCCCTGTGACAGGGCTCTTCTCGGCACCCCCACCTTGAGGATCGGCCCGGCGTTAGGGGCGGCTCAAGAGCCACTCGCCCAGCACTGCGGCCCCAGACATGGGCAGGTAACCCACCAGGAAACATCCATGTGGGTGCCCCAAGGAGGCCAGTGCCCTGGGTGACCCTATTTCTTCACTGAAGGATACCCCTGTATCTTGAGCATTCCCTACAACTTTTAATTATCAAGGATCGCATGTAATTTACAAATGCAATTATACCGCGGCAGTAATGCATCGCAGAAAGCTGTCTTGTAGACTGGCATCTGTAATCTGTGAATCTGGTGGTATGTTGGAATAACGTCGGAGTCCTACTTGGCAGGTCCATCAATTGCATATGACAAGAAGTCGGTAAAATGTTAAACTTGCTGGGCTGCCCAGTCAGGAGTTATGGGGGCTTGCACCCATGAAGGGAGTTTTCCATGGCTTTGGTGTTGGAGAGATCAGTCACTGGGTTCAATAACAACACAGCAGATGGTTGTCATCTCAGTCACTACTCCAAGCTTTCACAAACACATTTATACTTGAGATCCATTGACCATAGCAGTAAAAAAAGTTAACTATGCAAGATATGAGTGTAGTGATATAATTTGATAAGTGAGTAGGTAGTTCACAATGTTTAATTAAGCATAATCCCTAGCTTCTTCTATTAACAATCTGTGAGAACCATCTAAGCCTGGATCTGCACCTTCTTTCAGAGCAAGTCAAGCTTAGATTATGTGTAAGCATAACAGACCAGGGTACAGGAACTCTGATACGTATGAAAGTCATATAGGGGACCTAATAGTAACCAGATCAATACTGCCCAATTTTAACCATAAAAAAGAGAAAAAATTTTGAGAACTTTGTGGATGTTAAGGCCCAGCCTAACTACCTGAACAGGTAAGGTGTCAATGAATGGGCTTTCTCATAGTGGCTCATTGATCCCCCCCACCTCCCCTACATGTATAAGTTAACATGCACAAGTAAACATGAGCTTAGCTTAAAACCTAGTCAGAGGCTGTGAACAGTCAAAGAAGCACTCAACAAGAAAATAGAGAAATACATGGAAATAGTCTAACAGTGTGTGCTAGAAATTGGTAAATGTAATGTTGTAGCCAGCCTCACAGCTTTAGTAAATTCACTCATTAAAGGGTTAACCTACCGAAAACCACTAGAGGTGCTTTCAAACCTTTCTTAGCATTGGATTGGTGAGACCATTAATCTCGATGATCTCAACCAGACAGTTGGAGTTTTCCAACTCACCATTTTAACACTGACAGCAGGGGTCCGACTCATGACTGGGTCACTATAGCATTCGGAATATACATTTGTATTCCTAACTCTACAGTGTTCCTTTTATAGACCATTAAATAAAATTGTACTGTGATTATTTATTCAAAATGACTGTATTAAAATGTGTGCATTTCTTGTTTTGATGTTTTTAGAACTCTTCAGAGAAGGTGGAACAGAGACCAGTGTGTGTCTTCTGGAATTTCAGCCTCAGGTATAGTATCTGAGTGTTGTTTACGGATTACTCACCTGTGTATTTTAGCTTTAATACAACACTAACAACTACATCAGCAAAGGGTAGAAATACATGTAGTAAATTGGGGCTCAACATTTAAAGCCCCATGCTACTAGATAGGCATAAATGTTAATTGCTACTGTAAGCCACGAGGAAGAGGTCTTACTCGCCAATGGATAGTGAGCGAGTGGAGCCTTGTAGTGTATATTCATAGAATGCTGTATAAAGTGGTGTCTCTAAAGGATTAGTCTTGTAATTAGTACAGTTTGTGTCTGTCTGCCTATTCATCTGTTTTAACAACATTTTCGAAAACAGATTGTTTTTAGAGATGTATCCACCAGGCTCTTCCAATCCTGCCATAGTACAGTGTAGGACCTATCTACTCCATTTTTGCCAGTCTGAATTATTAATGACACAGATTGTGAATATACCTCCTTTTGTTTCTCTGCCGCAGGCCTCCCATGGATATTTTCTGTAAAGTAGATCATGATATGATCTAAGAGGGGAATTGTAGATATGAATATCCATTTCACTATCTATCCTAGCTGTTCATATAAGGGTTAATTTGAACTTGGAATCCTATTTACCCTATTTAACCTATTTACGGGAAGAATACTAATTTTGAAATGTTCTTGTTAATTGTCCAAGATTTTGGTATTTGTAAACATCTGGTTTTTACCAAGTATACGTGCGTTATATAACATAGGATATAACAAGAAACAGCTGCTTAATAACTTGTGCACAACAATCTACGTCATTGTCATGGTCATTGTCACGCCCATAAGCTCATTTTCTCCCCCTCCCATCCTGCTATGAAAAAGTATGTATAACCATAACTGTTGGTCATTAAATGAGTTAAGCTGCATATGGAACACGTCTCTGCTTTTCATTTCCAATATCCAGAGCTCTGTAAGAGTTGGCAAACATCCATCAATATACCGTGTATAGCTGATTTTATCCCCAACAAACAAGGTGTTGCAAAAAATTTATAAGACTTTGGCGTATGCAGACTTGAAAATATCACAGAGTTCCTGTAGATATCTGATCCTCACCTTTCATACTTACAATAATAATGAAAATAATGACCAAGTTATATAACAAAAAGTCATTATGTGTGTCAAGAAACCATTTTCCACACTGTTACAACAACAATGTGCATTAGTGATGTCCCGAACGGTTCGCCGAACGGTTCGCCACGGATGGCGAACATATGCGCTGTTCGGTCCGCCCCCTATTCGTCATCATTGAGTAAACTTTGACCCTGTACCTCACAGTCAGCAGACACATTCCAGCCAATCAGCAGCAGACCCTCCCACCTCCCGGACAGCTCACTAAGAATGCAGCTTCACAATGAATGTAAAATGGATGCTGTCCAGGAGGTGGGAGGGTCTGGGAGGGAGGATCTGCTGCTGATTGGCTGGAATGTGTCTGCTGACTGTGAGGTACAGGGTCAAAGTTTACTCAATGATGACATAGGGGGCGGACCGAACAGCGCATATGTTAGCCGTCCGTGGCTAACCGTTCGGGACATCACTAGTGTGCATGTATATTACTATTTGAATAGTATTGTTTTTATTATAGTGTTCACATTTTCTTTTATCTTTACATTTTATTGTCATAATCCCAGCCCAGAAAATGGAGGCAGTTGGTCCACCTTTGGATGCATTTTAAGAAAAAAACTTCCAGAAACAACTACCTGTTTCTGTAACCACACAACCAACTTTGCTGTTTTGCTGCAAGTTTATGAAGTTCAGGTAAGGAATTGTATTTTCGTTAATGCGCAATAAAATCTGCTGTGCATTCATTTGAAAATTATACTGTTTACTTACAGATATGCACTTATACACTGTCAGCAGAGCTGGATAAAGATCCTTCAGGGCTTCTTTCCATTGTGCGCTAACTGGTCTTGCTTCTGAATGCTTAAATATTTTAAGTCATTAACGTTTCAGTCGATCAAACTGGACTTTCATCAGTATTTAAGTCCAGTTTGATGGACTGAAACGTTGATGACTTAATTAAACATTTAAGCATTTATGAGCAAGATTAGTGAGTGCATTACATTGCTATATATACGAGGGCGGTCCGCAAAGTATCCAGCCATGTAATATGAAAAATAGAGACTGTAACGGCACCCCCAGGCATAAAAGGGTTAAACCGCCGTTTAGTAGATCTTCCCTTCCAGAGACAGGCACAGCTATTGCAGAACACCAAACTCTCGAACTGAATACAAGGGTATGCTCCAAACTCCCGAACTGCATACAAGGGAATGCTCCAAACTCCCGAACTGCATTCAAAGTAGCACTTCAAACTCCCGAACTGGAACCTCACGAATAGCTGCTAGCAGACGAACAGGAAAAGCACCAAAGCAGCTTACACTCCTGGCAATCAGTCTCTAACAGCATAAAGTAAATCTCCCCAAAGACGAGACAGAGCTCCGTGTTGAGGGTCAAGGAGTGGTCTGATTTATTCAGGGCTACCTGCCCAGTATTTATGCAGGTCTCCCACCTGGTGGGATGACCAGATGGGAGACCAGATGGGAAACTGTAACACAGACAGACATGTATCACATTCAGACACACTGAAGTAAAACATCCCCACAATGCATCCTAATTTCCCTCCCTCTATCCTGGAGATAATTGGGAAGTAATCCAATTATCTCCCAGGACAGAGGCAAAACTCCATTATACACGTGGGGACACAAAGACAGCAAAATACTTTAAAATATACAAAATTACATTTAATACATAAAATACAGACATGTCACATATCCCCAGATAGCTGGGATCTGAGCGCACATAACTACCGAATAGTGCTCAGATCCTATTCACACAGTTCAATTGCCATGGAGCCAAAGTCTTTAATTACACGAATAGGCTCCATGGCATAGCTATCTCGATTAAAACATTCACTGAAGTAAAGTCCCGATCGATTCAGCGTTCGGTTAAACAGCCACGAATAGAAGCAGGGAAGGCTGGAGGCTCAGCGGTGCCTGCACGTAAAAGCGTCTGCTTTTAGTGCACTGATTCCGGGCTGAGCACCACTGGCCGTCTGGGGAGCTCCATAACACTGCCGCCTAGCGGCCGCTAAGTGTAACCGCGGCCACCCAGTAACAGTCAATTAAGCTGTGGTTAACCGCAGCTACTGGGTGGTCAATTGACTGCACACGGTTCCAAATGGTTATGGAACACTACCCGTCGATCCCTCAGGAGATTCCCCCCCCAGCACAACTCCACTACCATCACAATCGGGAACAATTCCAAAAACATGATTTTCTTGGTCAGACCCCCCGCGTACCATGCCTCCGGCCAAGCAGCTGCTCACCAGTGGGGGCCCAAAATGGACCTAAAACCCACTAACCCTGCCAAATCCATGAGCAGGCTAAGTTCGATGTTGGACACTTCCCGGACTTGCCAAGTCCAAGAATACTTCCCATACCGTGAGGTCATCCCGCAAGCTTAGACTCTTCAATGTGGCCGCTGTGAACCTCCTGTTAAACACTCGCCCCATGGGCATAACGCGGCACGTAAAATGTAGTTTTCCCAACAGCGACTGCAGTTGCTGCAATGGAAGTTACGGAGAACCCTGGCGGATGCCACCAGCACCCGCAACTCCCCCACCTTATCTACCGGCGGGCGACATTCCTGAGCAACGAAACTGACTTCTATCTCGCAGCTGGCCCTAATAGAACTGAAATTGCTGCCCCAGCATTACCTGGCCCCAGAGGGACAGGGTCCCCTCCGGCCCGTTTCTTTGCATCCAAGGATGGGGGCTGTGGCGAGGAAACCCCCCCCCACTGTACTCCTATTGTGCCAGGAAAGCCTTTCATGCTATCCACTAAGCTATTACACAGATAGTGAAGTAGTGCCAGTGCCACCCCCCACCCCCACAACGCTGTCCCTGGTAGTCAACAGGTACTCACCGGGTGGCGCAGGTGTGGACTGGAGCAGCGAAGACGAGCCAGGAGAAACCTGCTGGTCTGAGACTGTAACATCCAGTGGAACAGCAATTGTCACAGAAGCCACTAAAGCCTGGAGGAATGCCCGGTATAGAGCAGCCAGGACACTATCAATACCCATGGAGGCTCTGGCCAAAAACAAGCTCTGACAACAGTACAGGTAAGCTGAGATTATTAAAATGGCGTAACCCCTTCCAGACAATGACAATGAATGACCAGAAGTCACCCAACAACCCGCAAGTCCTCTAGTGGCTGTCTAGTAGACATCCACTAGAGCTGGAGTTAACCCTACCAGGTAATTATTGCAGTTTCTAAAAACTGCAATAATTACCTCCTTAGGGTTAAGGGACCTGGGACACTGCACCCAGACGTCTTAAGTGAGCTGAAGTGGTCTGGGTGCCTATAGTGTCCCTTTAACAAAAATAAAGCCAAACTGAAGAAGACGTGTGAAAAATTAAGTATACCATTACTGTTTTAAGTAATTAAGAGGCTAAGTAATAGATATGTGCTGCTAATCAAATGTCCTTGATTAACTTATCATCAGCAAGTGTGACCACCTCTATAAAAGCTAATATTTTAGCAGGTTGCTGGTCTGGAGCATTCAGGTATGTGTAAACAAAATGCCAAGGAAAGTGTCAGGAATAGCCTGACATACATTCCGCTGTAAGAACTCACTTCCGGGTTCACGGCGCTTAGCTCCGCCCCTTTCTCTGACGCGGTCCCTCCACGATACTTAGGGAGACCGCGCCAGATTCAAAACGCTGGATTATTGCACAGGTACCGGAAAAAGTGATCAGCTGCTTACCCCGTTCCTGCCTGTATCAGACCTCGGCTTGCTAAAAACGGACTTCTACCTTCTCCACTCCTTACCTCGGCTCACTAAAACGGACTCCTACCTCCTCCACTCCCAGACCCGGCTTGTTAAAACGGACTTCCACCCTCTCCACTCCTAGACCACGGCTTGCTAAACGGACTTCTACCTTCTCAACCCATCGGGTGAAATTAACCCTTCAGTTCCAGAAACTGCCTTTTAAGTTAAGTAACTTTTCTCCAATCAAGCCATTCTCTGTTACAAATCATATACAGTTAACTGTGTCATTCTCTCAATTTATTCTCCTTATTCATAAGGATCTGCTAATAACGCTAACTCTTCCTCCAATAATCAACTCAATTATAATTACAACTTCTCCAGCTTCATTAATAGTCCTTATTATAAAAATTCCTTCTTGAATTAATCTGGAATCTAACTCTGCATTATTTCCAAAAAAAGGAATTAAGTGGCTTGTGCAAATCAACAGATTCTTATCAACAGATTCTTATAATTTACTCACAATTAACATCCTACATGTGTAATTAAAGTGACAGTAACTACTCCTTCATTCCAATATAAAAGGAGGTGAAACATATAGTACTGCAATTAGAAAATTCTGCGGTTGAGTTCCAATTAAAATAAGTGTTACAGAATAATCCAGCCTATCAATGGAACCAGCAGATATTAACTCTCAAGTTTCTGCCCTAACCAATAGAGTGGATACGATTGCTCAAGGGTTACAGGAACTGCAAATTACAAATGAGAGAATATTAACCTATGTTAGAGACATGCAAGGTCATCTTCCTCATGCCGCTCTTCAATCGGCTGGCGATCCTGCTGTCTGTAATCCTGAAAAATTTTATGGTGATAGAACAAAGTACAGAGAGTTTTTGAATTCTTGCAAACTCCTAATAGCTTTAAAACCTAGATCTTATCTCACTGAAAGATCAAAAGGTTGTTCAGTGATCTCTTTTTTAAGAGGTTAACCTATGGCATGGGCCCATTCCTTTTTAGAGAATGATGATCCCATATTAGATTCATTGGATGAGTTCTTTGAAGCTATGTCTTTATTATATGACGATCCTTATAAACAGGCTACTGCTGATTTAACCATTAGAACTCTCCACCAAAAGAATAGACCTGTTGAAGATTATATTGCAGAATTCAAAAGATGGGCTACAGAAACCCAATGGAATGACATTACTTTACGCAATCAATTCCGTCTCGGATTATCAGAAGCTGTGAAAGATGAACTCTCTCATACTGAACTTCCTCCCACCTTAAATGCATTGATTCAACTTTCCATTAGTATTGATAGACGTCTAAGAGAAAGAAGGGCTGAAAAAGTACTTACTAATTCTACCTTGAGAAAACCTTTCACTCCTCCAAAATTTCCTGAAAAATTTCCTCCTCAAACCGAACCTATGGAAGTAGGTATAATGAGAAGTCCTCTTACTTCTGAAGAAAGAATAAGAAGGAGACAATTAAACCTATGTATGTATTGTGCCTCGAAAGAACATCTAATTCCCGATTGTCCTCTACTGAAACATTCAAAAGGTGGTAAGCATCATTCATCTACTTCAATATTGAACGTTCTTCAAAAAAGAAAAACATCTACTTATTTTTCTATATCTCTCATATTACAGTGGGATACAAAAAGAATCGTGACTGAGGCTATAATTGACTCTGGTGCCAATGGAACCTTCCTTGATTTTTCCTTTGTTACAAAAAATAAAATTCCTTGTGTTCGAAAAACTAACTTTATTCCAATCAGAGTTATTGATGGTTCATTTATATCCTCAGGACCCATAAAAGATGAGACAATTCCTCTAAAAATGATTACCAACAACGTTCATACCGAATTCCTTACATTTGATGTTATTAAATCTCCACTTTATCCCGTCATTCTAGGAATTAATTGGTTAAAAACCCATAATCCTTTAGTCGAATGGTCCCCCTTCACTATTTCTTTTTCCTCTGATTTTTGTAAAAAAACGTGCTTACAACATGTTCCTATTCTCCAAATTACTAAAGAACCAGTTATACCTACATTCTACTCCGATTTTGCAGATGTCTTTTGTAAAAAAGAAGCAGAAACCCTTCCACCTCATCGGGTATATGATTGCCCAATAGATCTAATACCCGGAGCTCCTATTCCTTATGGCCACATTTACCCACTTTCTGAAAAAGAATTAGAAACCTTAAAAGAATATCTTAATGAAAACTTACGCAAAGGGTTCATCAGACCCTCGACGTCCCCGGCTGCTTCTAGTATATTCTTCGTGAGGAATAAAGATCAAACCATCCGTCCCATTATAGATTACAGAGCATTAAATAAAATAACAATCAAAAACCGTTATCCTCTTCCGCTAATAAATGAATTAATTGAAAGATTAAGAACCGCAACTATATTCACTAAACTCGATCTTCGAGGCGCTTATAACCTCATTAGAATAAAACAGGATGATGAATGGAAGACCGCTTTCCGAACAAGATATGGTCTCTACGAATATCTTGTGATGCCTTTTGGGCTTTGTAATGCCCCTGCAACATTTCAACATTTTATAAATGATATCTTTAGAGATCTTTTGGATGTATGTGTTATTATCTATTTAGATGATATTTTAATATATTCTAACAATCTGGATGAACATAGGAAGCATGTAAGATGGGTTCTATCTAGATTGAGAACTCACAAATTATACGCTAAACCCGAGAAATGCCTTTTTGAGGTTACTGAATTATCTTTTCTAGGATACATTATTTCACCTCATTCTTTAAAAATGGATAACTTCAAAATTGAATGTATTATCAACTGGCCCGTTCCTACTACTACAAAAGAATTACAACGATTTCTTGGATTTGCAAATTTCTATAGAAAATTTATTAGAAACTACTCAGATGTATCACATTCACTTAATCTCCTTAACAGTAGTAAACGTCCTTTTAATTGGAATAAAGATGCACAAAAAGCCTTCACTGAATTAAAAAAAAGATTTACAACTGCACCTATTCTGCAACTACCTAATCCAACATTCTTATATGTTCTTGAAGTAGATGCATCAGATACAGCTATCGGAGCAGTTCTCTCTCAACAAAAGACACCTCAAGATCCACTTCATCCAGTTGCCTTCTTTTCAAGATCCTTGAGCTCTGCTGAGAAAAATTATCCTATTGGTGAAAAAGAATTGTTAAGTGTCAAAACTTGCCCTATCTGTCAAAGGTCCAAACCCGAACATAATCAACCTTTTGGATTACTACTTAACTTACCTATTCCAGAAAAACCTTGGCAATCCATTTCTATGGATTTTCTCGTGGATCTTCCACCATCTCAGCATTTTACCACTATTCTTGTCGTTGTGGACCGCTTCACAAAAATGGCCCATTTTATCTCTTTAAAGAAATTACCCTCCTCCGTAGAATTGTCCAAAGTCTTTATGGATAATATTGTAAAACTTCATGGTCTTCCTGAAGAAATTATTTCCGATAGAGGGACACAATTTAGCTCCAAATTCTGGAAAGAAATGTGTCTTTCCCTTCAAATTCAACGCAAACTCTCATCCGCCTATCATCCCCAAACTAATGGGCAAACAGAGAGGGTTAATCAATGTTTGGAACAGTATCTTCGATGTTATTGTTCATACCTACAAGATGACTGGACCACATGGTTACCTATGGCCGAATTCTCTTACAACAATACTATTCATTCTAGTACGAAAATGACTCCTTTCTTCTCGAACTATGGGTTCCATCCGTCTTCATTTCCCATCCAAAATAATATTTCATCCAATCCTACTGTTACATCAAAAAACGAATTTATGTCCTCTCTATTTCTCAAATTACGGGAAAATCTTCAACTCGCCCAAAATAATCAAAAAAAGTTTTTTGACAATAAAAGAAGAATTCCCCCTCCTTACAAAGTAGGGGATCTGGTCTGGCTTTCTTCGAGGAATATTACCACAAACCGTCCTTCAAAAAAATTAAGCTCTCTTTTTCTTGGTCCCTTTCAATTAATTACGGTCATTAATGATAACGTTGTTAAACTAGAACTCCCTCCAAGTTTTAAACTTCATCCTGTATTCCATGTCTCTTTGCTTAAACCACACATCCCTGATCCTTTCAATAGGGATATAGTAACAACTCCTGAACCTATCATTGTCCAAGGTGAAGAAGAATATGAAATACATAAAATTTTGGATTCACGTGTCCACCGTGGCTCCTTACAATACCTTATTAGATGGAAAGGTTATGGAGTTGATGAAGACACTTGGGAAGATTCATCTAATGTACATGCAAAGAGGTTAGTTGCTACATTTCACAAACGTTATCCCTCCAAACCGAAATAGAATGCACCCAGAGGATGCCCCATGAGAAGGGGGTACTGTCAGGAATAGCCTGACATACATTCCGCTGTAAGAACCCACTTCCGGGTTCACAGCGCTTAGCTCCGCCCCTTTCTCTGACGCGGTCCCTCCACGATACTTAGGGAGACCGCGCCAGATTCAAAACGCTGGATTATTGCACAGGTACCGGAAAAAGTGATCAGCTGCTTACCCCGTTCCTGCCTGTATCAGACCTCGGCTTGCTAAAAACGGACTTCTACCTTCTCCACTCCTTACCTCGGCTCATTAAAACGGACTCCTACCTCCTCCACTCCCAGACCCGGCTTGGTAAAACGGACTTCCACCCTCTCCACTCCTAGACCATGGCTTGCTAAACGGACTTCTACCTTCTCAACCCATCGGGTGAAATTAACCCTTCAGTTCCAGAAACTGCCTTTTAAGTTAAGTAACTTTTCTCCAATCAAGCCATTCTCTGTTACAAATCATATACAGTTAACTGTGTCATTCTCTCAATTTATTCTCCTTATTCATAAGGATCTGCTAATAACGCTAACTCTTCCTCCAATAATCAACTCAATTATAATTACAACTTCTCCAGCTTCATTAATAGTCCTTATTATAAAAATTCCTTCTTGAATTAATCTGGAATCTAACTCTGCATTATTTCCAAAAAAAGGAATTAAGTGGCTTGTGCAAATCAACAGATTCTTATAGTTTACTCACAATTAACATCCTACATGTGTAATTAAAGTGACAGTAACTACTCCTTCATTCCAATATAAAAGGAGGTGAAACATATAGTACTGCAATTAGAAAATTCTGCGGTTGAGTTCCAATTAAAATAAGTGTTACAGAAAGACATCAGCAATAATCTTATAAAAGCAATTGTGGCTGCCCATCAAACTGGGAAGGATTGTAAGGCAATTTTCAAACAATTTGAAGTCCATAAGTCTATTCAGAGGAAAACATTCAAGACTGTTGCCAATCTTACCAGGAGTGGACATCCCAGAAAAAAAGATTAGACTGTGTAATGCTCAGAGAAATAACAAAAAACAAAAGCTAAGACTTCAACCTTTACAGAAGTTGTCTCACTTGCTGATAATAAATTAATTTAGGACATTTGATTAGCAGCACCTGTGTGCTAGTTAGCTTCTTAATACCCAGGGAATCAATATGGGTGCACTTAGTTTGGGGTTCTCCATTTTGTCCATTTTTGTTAAACATAGAAACATAGAATGTGATGGCAGATAAGAACCATTAGGCCCATCTAGTCTGCCCAATTTTTAAATACTTTCATTAGTCCCTGGCCTTATCTTATAGTTATGATAGCCTTGTGCCTATCTCATGCATGCTTAAACTCCTTTACTGTGTTAACCTCTACCACTTCAGCTGGAAGGCTATTCCATGCATCTAATACCCTCTCAGTAAAGTAATACTTCCTGATATTATTTTTAAACCTTTGCCCCTCTAAGTTAAGACTATGTCCTCTTGTTGTGGTAGTTTTTCTTCTTTTAAATATAGTCTCCTCCTTTACTGTGTTGATCTCTTTATGTATTTAAATGTTTCTATCATTCCCCCCCGTCTCATCTTTCCTCCAATCTATACATGTTAAGTTCCTTTAACCTTTCTTTCTAAGTTTTATCCATGAACCAGTCTAGTAGCCCTTCTCTGAACTCTCTCTAAAGTATCAATATCCTTTTGGAGATGCGGTCTCCAGTACTGCCTACAATACTCCAAGTGAGGTCTCACCAGTGTTCTGTACAATGGCATGAGCACTTCCCTCTTTCTACTGCTAATATCTCTCCCTATACAACCAAGCATTCTGCTAGCATTTCCTGCTGTTCTATTACATTGTCTACCTAACTTTAAGTCATCAGAAATAATTACCCCTAAATCCCTTTTCTCAGATGTTGAGGTTAGGACTCTATCAAATATTCTGTACTCTGCCCTTGGGTTATTACTTCCAAGATGCATTATCTTGCATATATTCACATTACATGTCAGTTGCCACAATAACGAGCATCACGGCGAGCATCCAAAATTTCGACCATACATCATGGTTGGCAGGGGGATGCACACACATACGACAGATGTGTGAGGGAAGTAAAATATTACCGTTTCCAGTACTACAATCCAAATTCTCCCTATCTGCCAGACAAATCTTTCCATACCTACAGTTAAAATCCTTTGTGTCCGCCCTACCAGTAAGCGAAATTCCTGAACCACAGCACATCAACTCCCTGGAACAATTGTGCCTGACCGACAAAATACCCCCAAAAATCATATCCAGACTGTACACAGTACTGACGAACTCAGATATAGATACTCAAACAGACTTGAAAGAATGCTGGAGAGCATGTGGTGGACCTGCCCGGTCCTGACCGCATATTGGGAGAAAATAATAGCCAAAACATTAGGCGAAACATACCACTTGACGCCAGAACAGGGTCTCCTTTTCATCCACCTAGACCTCTGGCACAAACCAGAGAGACAACTAATATTCCAAACACTCATAGCAGTGGTTACATTAATAGCTAGATGTTGGAAACAGCCTCAACCGCCAACCAAACAAGCCCTACTTAGTCAAATCTCCACAAACTGGAAGTACGAAACCATGGCCAGCAAATACCTCAAAACAAATCAAACAGTCAGGGAAGCACAAACAAGGTGGACGCACTACATAGAGAAATATACTACCACTTGAGCAACAGGCGGCAAACGCCCTCGCTAGAGGTGCGAAGAGACCCACAAAGAAGAGAGGTCCTCAGAGTAATAAGTGGGCATTAGAAAACACAACTACTCAAGTGGCGGAGTGGAAAGGCACATAGGCCCCCATATCAACAACAGCCCCCGCCCGCAAATCTTAACCATAACCGGTAACCCAAGCGAGAGTACTACGCACATGAGAGACAGGCAGAAAGAACCACTCAGAGCAGACTAGTTGTTGCCAACTAAGTTACAGTTAATCGTATGTTAAGTTTTCCCCTCCCGCACTCACCCGGGGTATACAACTACACGAGCCAACACAGGACAAAAACTCAGCGAAAGCAAGCAACCTACTATTCCATTAGTTGGGTAACTATAAATCTACTGCCTGGTGGTATCATACAGGTGCCCCACAACCCCCTACTTCTCCCTCTGTTTCCTAAGTTGCTGAGAAAAGCAACTAGGCTACAACTGTGCTAGATGCAAAAGTAAATAAAGGTATGATATGTAAACAAAATGTACAATTTACTACTCGCACAAAAGAAACAAATGGAAAATACAAATGTGATGCAATGTTGACCATTCCCCCCCTTTTTTCCTTCTGTAACCCCTCCCCCCATTCTGACTTTAAATAAAAATTGTCAAATTTTAAAAAAAAATGTCAGTTGCCACAACTCTGACCATTTTTCTAGTTTACCTAAATCATTTGATTCTGGCTAATCCCTCCTGGAACATCAACCCTGCTACATATTTTAGTATCATCAGCAAAAAGACATACCTTACCATCAAGACCTTCTGCAATATCACTAATAAAAATATTAAAGAGAATGGGTCCAAGTACAGATCCCTGAGGTACCCCACTGGTGACAAGCCCATGCTTCGAATATACTCCATTGACTACAACCGTATGTTGCCTGTCACTCAGCTACTGACTTACCCATTCAACAATATTGGAATCCAAACATAACCCCTTCCCGACCACTGACGGTTCAGGACTGTCATCGGAAAAATCCCCTTGAGGACCGGTGACGGTTCTGAACCGTCATAATGGAAATCTTTACTTACCTGATCGCCATTGCTCCCAGTGTGGAGAGACTGCCTGCAGCCCAGGCAGTTTCCCTGCGTCAAACTTGGACCTTGCAGACACGTGATCGCTCAACAGAGCAGTCACATGGTCACAATAGGTGTCCAAGTGTCTGCCTGCAGGGGGACTGTCTGTGCTGACAGGCAGTCTCCCTGCAAGTGTAAAAAAAATAAAAATAAAAAAATGTTAATGTAAACTATAATTATACATGTGTATCTTAAATATAATGTTATACTAAGTGTATTTTATTAATATATACGTATATTAATATAAAAATACTTATAATTAAATTACACGTGTGTGTATGTGTGTGTGTGTGTGTGTGTATATATGTATGTATATATATATATATATATATATATATATAATAAAATACAAATCAGTAAATTAAAAAAAAATAATAATTTTTAAAAAATTGAAAAAAATATATATATAAAATTTTATTTTAACTGTATTTTGATATTTATATATATATATTAAAATACACTTAAAATAAAATTATATATACATCTATGTATATGTAAATAAATCAAAATATTAATATATATATATATCCATATACAAAATGACATTAAGAATTTCATAAATATACACGTAGACTTCAAATATATAAACATGCATATATATTTAAATTCTACTTGTGTATTTATGTATAATTTTTACATAATTAAGTAATTTTATTGATTGCAATTTGAGGGACCTGCCTGCCAACCCAGGCCGAAAGTCCAGAGAATTTAATTTGTTAGGACTGTATTTAATCCTGTAACTTTCTATGACACCCTAAAACCTGTACATTGGGGCTACTGTTTTACTAAGGAGATTTCGCTGAACACAAATACTAGTGTTTCAAAACAATAAAAAATATCACAGCGATGATATTGTCAGTGAAAGTGATTTTTTTTTTCATTTTTCACACACAAACGGCACTTTTACTAAAGATATCATTGTTGTGATACTTTTTACTGTTTTCAAACACTAATATTTGTGTTCAGCAAAGTCTCCCGAGTATAATAGTACCCCCAATGTACTTTGAAAATTGCCAGGTTAGTTATGTTGCCTTTGAGAGCGTATGGATTGAGAATTACCCCCATGATGGCATACCATTTGCAAAAAAAGACAACCCAAGGTATTGCAAATGGGGTATGTTCAGTTTTTTTAAGTAGCCACTTAGTCACAAACACTGGCCAAAATTAGCGTTCAATTTCATTTTTTGCAATTTTCACACACAAACAAATATAAATGCTAACTTTGGCCAGTGTTTGTGACTAAGTGGCTACTAAAACAGACTGGACATACCCCATATTTAATACCATGGATTGTCTACTTTGAAAAAAATGTACATGTGAGGTGTGATTCAGAGATTTGACAGATAACAGTGTTACAATGTCACTATTGATACATTTTAAATATATATATATTGAAACAGCAATTTCCTACTTGTACTTGTACCCTGTAACTTGCAAAAAAAGCATGTAAACACTCGGTGTTTTTAAACTCAGGAAAAAATTTTAAAGCTATTTAGCAGGTTTTTTCATTAGCTTTCGTAGGTAAGCAAAGGATTTTTTTTTTTTTAATTTTTCAACATATTTTTTTTTTTTTTTTTTAAGTGAATTATGACATGATACAAATAATGGAGAAAAAAACAAAGAAAATCTGTCCCTAATTAATAAATATATATAAAAATAATAAATACTTTATTGATAAATGTTAACAAGACATTCCCCTAATAGACTACCGATAGCACAGTAGTGTAATGTAATATTGACTGACTGTCTCAAATGGACAGACAGAATAGCCAACACACCAATACTATTAGTGTGTATATAGGGGAGGGGTGGGGGGAATAGGGAGAAAAAAGTGCAATACACTAATAGACAGTGATTGAAATAATAACAAAAAAGTGTAAATAAAAACGTAATAACTGGTAGCAATTACCAGAGTCTACATGTACAACACAGCTAATTCGGAAATCTTAACAAGGTAGAAAGAAAGACAAACAGAGTACATTCATGGTGTGTATATTGATCTTGAAACAATAGAGATCTATAGTACCAAATGAGATCTACCAAAAATATGCACAAAACATATATACTACAATACTGACCATAGATTAAATCAAAAATGAGTGTCTAAAATAGGACCACTCAAATAAATTGCAGATTTAATTGATAGATAAATTGGTAGATACAAAGAGGAGAGTGTAATAAATTGTAACAGTCCTGGTCTTAGTAATCATGTCACTGGAAAACAGACGTCCGCGATATATTTGATACAATGTCACATAAACATTGCGTCTGCACAATTGTGTCCACTTACTGTTAGTTGTATTAATGATAAACAGACGTCCACGATATAGTTTGATATAATGTCACATAAACATTGCGTCTGCATAATAGTATCCACTTACTGTTAGTTATATTGATATGTTGATATAATAGTAAAAAATAGAATAGAAAGAGAATGGTGCCTTCATGGGTACCGGTTATAGTAAAGAAGAAGTACACATAAGTAGAAATTGCTCAAAACAAGATAACAGTAATCTACAAAAATACAAGAGTGCAGAAAATAGAATTTAGCTGGATAGCGAGTAACTCTGGTCTAATCTATGTGTTAATTACCAGAGTACCCTAATCAGTATGCTAGTTGCACAAAATTATATGTAAATACCTATATCTGATACAAAGCCTGAAAAAGCTGAATAACAAACTCTGGTCTAGTAGGTATATTGCTTAACCAGAGTACCCTGATCGGTGTGCTAATTGCGCAAGATATAATGCAAATGGCTATAAAGTCGCCAAAGTGCAAATATTGGTGGTGAATTCTGAAAGAGTTAAACGAATGGTCTGAAACGCAGACCCGTTACCTGTTTAAGGTTTAATGGGGAATAGTGTATCAACTTCTCGCCACAGCCTGAGAACTTGTACCTTCTAAAATGCAAACAGGTAGCATTATGTAACTATGTCAATCTAATATTAAAACATATCGATCTGATGTAAAAAAACCCTGGTCGGTGTGCTGATTGCACACAATTAAATGCACATGGCTATAAGGCCGCCGAAGTGCAGATATTAGTGATAAACTTTGGAAGAGGAGTATAATGTGTCAACCTCTCACCACAGTCTAAGAACTTGTACATTCTAAGATGCAAACAACTAGCATAATGTAGATATGTCTATCCAATATCCAAACATGTCGATCTGATGTAAAACCCGACGCACGTTTTGCCTAATACTAAGGCTCATCAGGGGAAAATAGCTCCCTGCAAAAGTTAAACATTTAAATAGCCCGTCCTGCCACCTAATTTGTCCATTATAAGTAGGGGGTGTGTGCATAGGTACGGTAACTCAGTGGGATCAAACCATGTGGTATGTCTCAGCAGAATAAACCGACTATCAAGATGAAAGTACAGAGAATTAAAGTGGAATGTCTCTGAACACGAAAATGAATAAATAAATAAATAAATAAATAAATACGGAATACATAGCAGTAAAGCAACAAAGTGTCACAGAGATAAATAATTCATGTCCATTTGTTCTGGACATAAATAATTATCAAATGGACAGATAGTAGTACCAATAATAAGATGTAACAGGAAGTCTCTGTGAACAGTGAATATAAATAGGATATAAATAAATGAAAAATGATGAATACATTCTAATAGTCACTTAAAATGTTTGAAAATCACATTATTGTAAAATATAAATATTGCTAACATGATTGTTTATCATTACTTGTGTAAATAGATGACAATATCTAGCAAAGGCCAGTTTGGAAACAGATACTAACCAACGGTGCTATGGAATATATTATGAACCAACCTACAATACTCATAATAAGTATCTTTAGTAATGTAGCTTGATACAAATATCGCAGATTAGTCATGTACAAATGAGGTATAATTAAATTCCTCATTTAAACCTTGAGGAGCCAGAGTCTTAAAGGCAAAGATCCATTTGGATTCTTTTTGCAACAAAATTCTGTTAAAATTGCCTTTTCTCGGATTGGGCAGCATTTTTTCAATAGCCTGAAATCGTAAATTCTCCGGCTTTCCATCATGAAAATGTAAAAGGTGTCTTGCTACTGGAGTGGGAGTAACAGTATTGTTGATGGAATTAACATGTTGTAAAATCCTACGTCTAAATTGTTGGAATGTTTTTCCGATGTATTGAATTCCACAACTACATGTAATCAGATAGATAAGTCTTGTGGTGGTACAATTTACAAGAGCATTGGTCTCAATGCAGATGTGTGTTTGAGTCGATACTGTTGACCTTGAAGGAAGAATATATTGACATGCCTTACAATGTCCACATTTGAAAGTTCCCTAGAGATTAGTTGGTCTGCGTGTTGTAAGGAGTGGATGGCGAGGAAGAGTCTTTTTTAATATCGGATCGTGTAAAAGTATTGGCAAGTTTTTCTTTAAGATACTGGACATACCTTCCAACCCTTGATCAAAGGTAGCTATACAACGTGGAGTCTGGGACTGTTGTACTATTTTTTTAGAGTTAAGACTGGAACCTCTATCAATGTCACATACCCTATGAAAGGCCTGTTTGAGTACACGATTAGGATATCCCAGTTCTTTAAAACAGGATTAAAGAATCTTACATTCATTGTAAAATGTCTGATCCTGTGAAAAGTTACGTCTAGCCCTGAGATATTGACTATAGGGGATAGAGACATTTAACCGATAGGGATGATGACTGGTCCAATGTAATAAATTGTTAGTGGCTGTCTCTTTCCTAAATAGTTCAGTTTGAATAGTGCCATCTTCTTCCAACAGGATCTTGAGATCCAGGAATACAAGTTCATGCTCATCGATTACATGTGTCAATTTTAGATTAATGTCATTGTTATTAAGCATTTTAACAAATTCTTCAAAAATGGGGACAGAACCTGTCCACAGGAGCAGCATGTCGTCAATATATCTGTGCTAACTCAGGATATATTGATGAAAACAACTAAACCTGGTGGTAGTGACGACATGCTGCTCCCACCATCCCAAAAATAAGTTCTCATAGGTGGGTGCACAGGCCGTCCCCATGGCTGTGCCTGAGATTTGAAGATAGAATGCCCCATTAAACAGAAAATAATTATGTGTCAAAATTAATTCAAGAGAAGCTAAAACAAAATTTATTTGTGAGTCATTGTATGAGGTGTTATCCAGAAAAAATCTGCATGCCCTCAAACCTATATGATGGGGTATGTTCGAATACAAGCAAACCACATCAAGGCTGGCAAGTTGAGTATATGGTGGGACAACCAAGTTCTGCAACATAAGTAGAGTAGACTTGGTGTCCTGAAGGTAAGATGGTAGTTTTAATACAATGGGATGTAGAATTTTGTGGAATTTTTTTTTTATTTTAGCTTCTCTTGAATTCATTTTGACACATAATTATTTTCTGTTTAATGGGGCATTCTATCTTCAAATCTCAGGCACAGCCATGGGGACGGCCTGTGCACCCACCTATGCAAACTTATTTTTGGGATGGTGGGAGCAGCATGTCGTCACTACCACCAGGTTTAGTTGTTTTCATCAATATATCCTGAGTTGGCACAGATATATTGACGACATGCTGCTCCTGTGGACAGGTTCTGTCCCCATTTTTAAAGAATTTGTTAAAATGCTTAATGACAATGACATTAATCTAAAATTGACACATGTAACCGATGAGCATGAACTTGTATTCTTGGATCTCAAGATCCTGTTGGAAGAAGATGGCACTATTCAAACTGAACTATTTAGGAAAGAGACAGCCACTAACAGTTTATTACATTGGACCCGTCATCATCCCTATCGGTTAAAGGCCTCTATCCCCTATAGTCAATATCTCAGGGCTAGACATAACTGTTCACAGGATCAGACATTTTACAATGAATGTAAGATTCTTAAATCCCGTTTTAAAGAACTGGGATATCCTAATCGTGTACTCAAACGGGCCTTTCATAGAGTATATGACATTGATAGAGGTTCCAGTCTTAACTCTAAAAAAATAGTACAACAGTCCCAGACTCCACGTTGTATAGCTACCTTTGATCAAGGGTGGGAAGGTATGTCCAGTATCTTAAAGAAAAACTTGCCAATACTTTTACACGATCCGATATTAAAAAAGACTCTTTGTAGCCATCCACCCCTTACAGCACGCAGACCAACTAATCTCTATGACCAATTGGTCCACAGTCACCTTTCATCTCCTACATTACCTATGAATTGGTTATCTGGTCTCAAGGGAACTTTCAAATGTGGATATTGTAAGGCATGTCAATATATTCTTCCTTCAAGGTCAACACATCTGCATTGAGACCAATGCTCTTGTAAATTGTACCACCACAAGACTTATCTATCTGATTACATGTAGTTGTGGAATTCAGTACATCGGAAAAACATTCCAACAATTTAGACGTAGGATTTTACAACATGTTAATTCCATCAACAATACTGTTACTCCCACTCCAATAGCAAGACACCTTTACATTTTAATGATGGGAAGCCGGAGAATTTAATATTTCAGGCTATTGAAAAAATGCTGCCCAATCCGAGAAAAGGCAATTTTAACAGAATTTTGTTGCAAAAAGAATCCAAATGGATCTTTGCCTTTAAGACTCTGCCTCCTCGAGGTTTAAATGAGGAATTTAATTATACCTCATTTATACATGACTAATCTGCGATATTTGAATCAAGCTACATTACTAACGATACTTATTATGAGTATTGTAGGTTGGTTCATAATATATTCCATAGCACCGTTGGTTAGTATCTGTTTCCAAACTGGCCTTTGCTAGATATTATCGTCTATTTACACTAGTAATGATAAACAATCATGTTAGCAATATTTATATTTTACAATAATGTGATTTTCAAACATTTTAAGTGCTGATTGGGATGTATTCATCATTTTTCATTTATTTATATCCTATTTATATTCACTGTTCACAGAGACTTCCTGTTACATCTTATTATTGGTACTACTATCTGTCCATTTGATAATTATTTATGTCCAGAACAAATGGACATGAACTATTTATCTCTGTGACACTTTGTTGCTTTACTGCTATGTATTCCGTATTCATTTATTTATTTATTAATTTTCGTGTTCAGAGACATTCCACTTTAATTCTCGGTACTTTCATCTTGATAGTCGGTTTATTTTGCTGAGACATACTACATGGTTTGATCCCACTGAGTTACCATACCTATGCACACACCCCCCTACTTGTAATGGACAAATTAGGTGGCAGGACGGGCTATTTAAATGTTTAACTTTTGCAGGGAGCTATTTTCCCCTGATGAGCCTTAGAATTAGGCGAAACGCGCGTCGGGTTTTACATCAGATCGACATGTTTGGATATTGGATAGACATATCTACATTATGCTAGTTGTTTGCATCTTAGAATGTACAAGTTCTTAGACTCTGGTGAGAGGTTGACACATTATACTCCTCTTCCAAAGTTTATCACTAATATCTGCACTTCGGCGGCCTTATAGCCATGTGCATTTAATTGTGTGCAATCAGCACACCGACCAGGTTTTTTTTACATCAGATCGATATGTTTTGATCTTAGATTGACATAGTTACATAATGCTACCTGTTTGCATTTTAGAAGGTACAAGTTCTCAGGCTGTGGCGAGAAGTTGATACACTATTCCCCATTAAACCTTAAACAGGTAACGGGTCTGCGTTTCAGACCATTCGTTTAACTCTTTCAGAATTCACCACAAATATTTGCACTTTGGCAACTTTATAGCCATTTGCATTATATCTTGCGCAATTAACACACCGATCAGGGTACTCTGGTTAAGCAATATACCTACTAGACCAAAGTTTGTTATTCAGCTTTTTGGGGCTTTTTATCAGATATAGGTATTTACATATAATTTTGTGCAACTAGCATACTGATTAGGGTACTCTGGTAATTAACACATAGATTAGACCAGAGTTACTAGCTATCCAGCTAAGTTCTATTTTCTGCACTCTTGTATTTTTGTAGATTACTGTTATCTTGTTTTGAGCAATTTCTACTTATGTGTACTTCTTCTTTACTATAACCGGTACCCATGAAGGCACCATTCTCTTTCTATTCTATTTTTTACTATTATATCAACATATCAATATAACAAACAGTAAGTGGATACTATTATGCAGACGCAGTTTATGTGACATTATATCAAACTATATCGTGGACGTCTGTTTATCATTAATATAAGTGGACACAATTGTGCAGACGCAATGTTTATGTGACATTGTATCAAATATATCGCGGACATCTGTTTTCCAGTGACATGATTACTAAGACCAGGACTGTTACGATTTATTACACTCTCCTCTTTGTATCTACCAATTTATCTATCAATTAAATCTGCAATTTATTTGAGTGGTCCTATTTTAGACACTCATTTTTGATTTAATCTATGGTCAGTATTGTAGTATATATGTTTTGTGCATATTTTTGGTAGATCTCATTTGGCACTATAGATCTCTATTGTTTCAAGATCAATATACACACCATGAATGTACTCTGTTTGTCTTTCTTTCTACCTTGTTAAGATTTCCGAATTAGCTGTGTTGTACATGTAGACTCTGGTAATTGCTACCAGTTATTACGTTTTTATTTACACTTTTTTGTTATTATTTCAATCACTGTCTATTAGTGTATTGCACTTTTTTCTCCCTATTCCCCCCACCCATCCCCTATATACACACTAATAGTATTGGTGTGTTGGCTATTCTGTCTGTCCATTTGAGACAGTCAGTCAATATTACATTACACTACTGTGCTATCGGTAGTCTATTAGGGGAATGTCTTGTTAACATTTATCAATAAAGTATTTATTATTTTTATATATATATTTATTAATTAGGGACAGATTTTCTTTGTTTTTTATCCATACTATATTTCAGGGTTATTCCCTTTCTGTCCTTTTCACAGATGAGAATCTCATAGGCCACTATTCCTTTTTAATGATACAAATAATGGTATGTAAAGAAAGCCTCTTTTGTCCTGAAAAAAACAATATATAATTTGTATGGGAACCGTAAATGAGAGAGGAAAATTACAGCTTAACACAGACACCACAAAAGTGTCAAAACAGCTCTGGTCCTTAACGTACAACATGGCCAAAACAGTCCGGTCCTGAAGGGGTTAAAGATTGCAGTTTATTGATAAGCCTTCTATGTGCAACAGTGTCAAATGCTTTACTGAAATCTAGGTAAGCAATGTCTACTGCACTCCCCCGATCTATTATTTTAGTTACCCAATCAAAAAAATCAATAAGATTAGTTTGGTATGATCTCCCTGAAGTAAACCGATGTTGTCTCTGATCTTGAAATCCATGTGATTTTAGATGTTCAACAATCCTATCCTTTAACATGGTTTCCATTACTTTCCCCACTACTGTAGTAAGGCCTACTGGCCTATAGCTACTGTAGCTCAAATAGCTGAAAAATGTAATGCTGGCCATGATAGAAAGGTGTCAGAATTTTTGTTCAAGGTGTTCTTGTTCATCTTAGGTTGTAGTTATCTAATTGTAAGACCTTGATATGTAAAACCACTTAATTCAGAGACTGTACTTTTCCCATGACACTGTTTATACCAATTACTCACTAAACACCAACTTCAAAGCTCACAGAATGTAATAGGTTCTTTTTCTTTTTTTTTTACACATCTAGACTAGGCAAAAAAATGGGAGTTTAGTTACAGTATATGATCATACATTGCATAAGCCTGCCACAATGCCAATGTACCACACACATATGAATTCTGTCTAAGAGATGATTAGCATAATTAGTATTGTAACCTATATATTTCAAATTATACAGAGAAGCTCAGAAGAAGAATGGACTTTGAGAACCTTGACATTTATTGGATGTGGAGTGTCTCTAAGTGCTCTGCTGGTGACGTTTGTGCTCTTTCTAGTAGTTGGGTAAGTTTCTTTTTGGCTTTAGACGTCTTATCAATAATAATGTAGCACATTTAAACATTTCCAGGATCTGATTATTATTGTACATCATTTTGATAGGCTTATTTGCAGAAGCCTTGTCTCTTTGGAATGGAATAGCAGGGGTGGATCCCGAGTACAATTTCAGGAGGGACACTGAACGTTTTTCTTTTCCATCATAGTGCAGTAGATTTAACAACCAAAAACCACATCATCACTGAGTATTTTAATGCGTGGGGCACTACAATGAAATATTCTTTGTGTATGAGAGCATAACAACACAATCCTACAACAATAAAGTGCATGCTGGACTGTGAATGTAAGCATGCATTTGTATGATTGTTACAATAAACTCCAAACTGTAATGAATTGAAATTGCTGGGCTGTAGGAACCTCCCTAAAAAAATAACAAAGTTAAAAAGTTACAAAAATGAAGTGGTTTCAATACTTTCTGAATGCACTGTTGATATATACACTGATCAGGATCAATTTTAAAACCACTGGAAGGTGGAGTGAATAACATTGATTATATTGTTACAATGGCACCTGTCAAAGGGCGATATATATTAGGCAGGGAATTTTATATATTGGGAGCAGGAAAAAATGGGCAAGCAAAAAACAGATCTGTGTAACTTTGACTAGGGCCAAATCGTGATGGCTAGATGACTGAGTCAGAGAATCTCCAAAATGGCAAGTCTTGTGGGGTGTTCCCAGGATGCAATGGTTAGTACCTATCAAAAGTGGTGCAAAAAAAGACAAATTGGTGAACCGGCATCAGGGCCATGGTCACCCAAGGCTAATTGATGTACGTGGGGAACGACCGCAAACCCATCTGATTTGATCACACAGAGCTACTGTAGCTCAAATAGCTGAAAAATGTAATGCTGGCCATGATAGAAAGGTGTCAGAATACACAGTGAATAGCAGTTTGCTGCCAATGGGGCTCTATAGCCACAGACCGGTCAGAGTGCCCATGATGACCCCTGTTCACCACCAAAACCCTTTTAATGGGGATGTGAGTGTCAAAACTGGACAATAGAGCAATGGAAGAAGGTTACCTGGTGTGATAAATCACGTTTTATTTTTGATCATGTGGATGGCTGTGTGCATCTGTTTTTATCAGTGTTATGCTCTGGGCAATGATCTTCTAGGAAATTTTGAGACCTGGCATTCATATGGATGTTACTTTGACACCTACCACCTACCTAGAGATTGTTGTGAACCATGTACACCCCTTCATGGCAATGGTGTTCCTTGATGGCAGTGGCTTCATTAAGAAGTATAATGTACCTTGCCACACTACAAAAATTGTACAGGAATGGTTTGATGAACATGACAAAGGTTTAAGGTGTTACCTTGGCCTCCAAACCCTCCAGATCTCAATCCAAATAAGCAGTGAATTGTGCAGAAACAACAAATCCTATTGATTGAGGTTCCACCTTGCAACCTGCAGCACACAAAAGATGTGCTGCTTGTGCTGTATTACCAAACTATACAAATTATGTACGCATTCACATATAACCACTGGTCCGTCTACTTTAACAAATATTTATTCTGAGACAAAACAACGATATACAAAAAAAGAAACACAATGTAACTGACTAAAACAACAACAACCACAATCTAACCACTAGCAATAACAACTAAACCTTATGAAGTCATCAGATCCCACTCACAGTTCACATGAGAAAAATATTCCCATGTCTGCCCAGCAGCACAGCCAAGAAGGAACAGGAAGGAATGGAGATAGGGGGAAGTTGTTATCTCTTTCTGACTTGTAAAGGTTTTGAATTACTGTAGCGGACCCCTGGTGACCCGACTGGTTACCTCCATTAATTCCTCCTCTCAGCCAGACTGGAACCATTAAATACTCAAGCATCCCTTTCCCCAGTAACTAGACGAGACATATGTAAGGATCCCCTATACTCAGACTGAATATATCCATTGTAATTCTCCCAAGTCCCAAGTGAAGCAGTTATTAAAGCTCTGAGCTACCCAAACATCAGCCTAGACTTGATAAAGGGTACAAGAAGACTGATTTTTATTATGGTTAGATGGCCCACTTATATACACAGCAAGGATACAGTAAAACATTCCCAGATCACTCCCACAACACACCCCTGAATGTCTGTCAGAAGGACTAAGCATAAAAATATAGAACATAAAAATGTCCCCAAACATCATAAAAACATAACATAACCACACAAATGATACATTGTTAAATAGCCCTGATCTGAGCGTCCAAGTTGTCCAAGTAGCGCTCATAGCCATGCAGTGTAGGAGAAACGCCACCGTTCAAGTTCTGACCAGCCGCACGCGTGGTCCTATGCCCAAAGTAGTTCCAGGATGTTTTGTGCTTTGGCCGGTCAATTTCGGGAGCTCCTGTGGCCACAGTATGGGGTGCTCCATCTGGGTCTCAGTCAGTTTGTTCCCCTTAGTCCCAGACACCTTTCCTCCAAAAAGCGATCTCCTGGCGAATTTAAGATGTTCAAAACCCTGGACCAAGTTGTCTGGGAGCCACACGGTCACCTCATGCCAAAAAAAGTTCCATAACATTCGTGGCTTAGTCTCGAGGTGACCGGGACCCCACGAAGTCCTCATGACAAATTTAGTTCCAGAACGATCGCGGCTAAGTACAACTAAGGGCAATTTGTGGGTTTCATCATGCGAACGGCCACCAGGGAGCTAGTGTTCGGTTCCATTTAAATGAAGAGAAAGTGCCAAACCAGGGGACCCAGGGAAAACTGCTAATGGTGGCTGGAGAGATTTTATTCCTGAACAGGGTCTCTGTATATGGCCCATAGTCCTTGGGCAGGAGGCTTGCTAGCAGGCTTCTCCAGGAGTTCATGGCAAACATCCCAGGTAAGGAGCAACATAGTTCTGGGAGTCAACTGATTTTATTTTGGCCACACACGGTGATATAGATCCAATGTGATCTTTGGTATATTCAGGGGAGCCCAATTTATTATTTCAAGTGCACTTGGAGAAGCGTGAATTAGACACCAGACACCTGTTGGTAATCAAAATAAGCCTCTGACCTTTATTTTGTCAGTTATGTTTTTATACATTGGCAGTAACCCTTAAACTTCTCAGTACATGTATTCTTAAATTGCTATGTGTGTCAAAAAAATCACCAATTATTGTTTATTTTTATTTTTTAAATGTGGCATAGATTGGTGGTAAAAAAAAGAATCAAAATACCCCAAGTTTAATACCTTAGGTTAACTTCTTTAAAAAAATATATACACTGAAGAAAATTATAAACGCAACACTTTTGTTTTTGACTCCATTTTTCATGAGCTTTTTCATGAGCTGAACGCAAAGATCTAAGACTTTTTCTATGTACACAAAAGGCATATTTCTCTCAAATATTGTTCACAAATCTGTCTAAATCTGTGTTAGCGAGCTCTTCTCCTTTGCCGAGATAACCCATCCACCTCACAGGTGTGGCATATCAAGATGCTAATTAGACAGCTTGATTATTGCAAAGGTGTGCCTTAGGCTGGCCACAATAAAAGTCCACTCTAAAATGTGCAGTTTTATCACACCGCACAATGCCACAGATGTTGCAAATTTTGAGGGAGCGTGTATATACACATATAAAAATAAGATAGATATATTAATATAATGAATATATAATATATATGTGTGTGATATATAACATTATCAATATTTTATTTTTTGCAGTTCACTGATGCATTTTTGTAACATAAAATAAGGGTATGTAAGGATACATAAGGATATTTACCAAAATCAATTAGAAGGACCCTAGGGTCGAACATTACTGCTGGACACTGTAGTTCAATAAAATGCCAATCTAAGCCTTGGCGTGCCTGGATCTTTTTTTTTCTTTTTCTTCAGTGACATTATTAGGTTATAAATTAGGTTTATAATTTCATATTAGGATTCAGATTATGGTTCAGATTAGAATTAGGGTCAGCACAGGCATCCCTTGCTGAATATAGCAAGGGAATTCCTCTGCTGACACCAGCAGGGGGAATCATTTTAACACTATTGCTAAAGGTAGGATTAAAATTAGGATTAAGGTTATAATTAGGGTTACATATGGGTTAGGATTGTGGTAAGGGTTTATTATTAGATTGAGGGCTAGATTTGGGATTAGGATTTGGTTTAGAATTAGGGCTTGGTTTAGGTTTTAGGTTTAAGGATTTAGATTGGGATTAAGATTAAGATCGCTACTTTCCAAAGATATACATATGGGGTATATTTGTACTGAGAAGATGTTGCTGAGTACATCTAAGATAATTTTATGACAGTGGGACACACG
>OW240920.1:97494514-97546890 GCA_933207985.1 Pelobates cultripes | reverse complement strand
CAAACCACACAGCACATATAGTTCCCAATGGAACTAATACACATTTCTTTATTTTTTAACAAGGAATAGCCTTTGGTGTATTGTCCTTAAATATGTGGTAAAAAGCATTTAAAATACAAATATACAGAACATTGGAGAATGAGCAATTATAATTAATACATTGAAAATATTACTTGTATTAAATTGTTAAACACAACAAAAACAACAATATATACATTTAGGTACTTATTTGGTTGCCCTTATTTGCATACCAACATTATAAAAATGTACATATTTCTATTCAGTCAGCAGAGGGCGCTGCAGACTTGTCAAACTAACAATGCATACTTTGTATATTAATTGCTACTATCACAACCCTTTTTCAGGGGCTTTTGGCATCAGGCCAATAGTCTGTTTGCAAGAGGCTACAAACCAAAGGCCGAGGCATGGGAGCTTCTTGTTCAACACTCATGCACACATGCACAGGAACACTCATGCACAGAGGCATACATGAACATAGACCAAACACACAATCCATTGCATGCAGATACATATATAAACATACTCCATTGCAAATAGAAATACACAGTCATGTAGACACATTCAAGTACACACAGAAACACACATACCAACATGGTCATATACAGAGACACACACAGAAACTGTCATTATAGACAAATATAAAGATACACTCATGGACAGAGACAAATACACACTCATACACAGTGGTTAGATATTCAAAAGTCAACAACACTATTACACAGTAATACCTAGATAAGAAGTGAAAAAACTGACACACAATTACATTTTTCACTTGTGTTTCTTTCGCAATACCTCCCCATTTGCCTCTCTTCATGCCTTCCCCATACACAATTATGCAATTATGCATCCCACTATCTCCTCCCACATTTAGTTCTCTCTTCCTATTTCTCCCACATTTGTGTTATTGCAACAGTAGAGAAATTTACTAACTTAATTTAAAATTTGGCTTTCAATTAACTACAATTGGCTAATGAATCAATACGATTAATAATCAGTTTGAATTAATTTGCAAAATATGTAACTCAGAAATTCCCCTCATGACCTGCAATTTATACCATCGTCTCTAAAACTCTCACCCTTACACATCTTTCTAAAGATACCAGTTCATTAAATGTTTTCTGGTGACTATGACTGTGCTGATATGCAAAAAAGGCTACAATATTGCCTGGCCTAATTGATATTCTATCATCAGCTGGGCAACAGTGGCCTTGTGAGTTGTCTTCCTGGAGCTACTGTGCTACTCCTGGAGCTACTACTGAGACAGGAGACGTATTTTAAATATGGCTAAGCTAGCAAAGCATGCAGGGGAATTGGATTTACTTGTCCATCTAGGAACAAATGAATTGGCTTGCAATGAGGTTTCAGATATAAAGGACGGTTTTTGTGTTTTTGCCAATGATATACAGCAGGTTAGACTGTAAACTGTAATAAAGCGCTGAATTATAGTTGTGTGTTAAGATCTATAAGATAAGGCAGAAAGAGGCTAAGCAAGTTATAAGAGCTTCCAAATCACACACACAAGAGAAAATGGCACAGTCAGTAAAAAAATAGGAGACAAAACAAATTGTAGATACATAAATGAGAAAAGGAAAGTATAACAAGGCTTAGTTAGATTAAAAACAAAATACGGAGGTTATGTCGAAGAGGATCCAGTGATCATCAGTCAGTGTGGTTTAATATAAGAACAGTGACTGCGTCACACCACACAAAAACAAAAGTTTTAGATTTAAAAAAAACAGACTTTACTAAAATTAGAATATGTGTAAAGGAAGCATTATCAGACTGGAGCAAGTTAAATAGAGTCCAAGAGAAATGGGATTATTTAAAAGTTGCACTGCTGAAGGCAACAGAAAATTGCATTAGGCTTGTCAGTAAAAGCAAAAAAATTTAAGAAACCACTGTGGTACTCTGCAAACGTAGCCAAAATAGTAAAAAACTAAAAAGTTAGCATTTAGTAATTATAAAAAAAAAAAAGAGTGCGGAAGATAGACAGGTCTATAAAATTAGGCAGAAAGAGGCTAAGCAAGTTGTAAGAGCTTCCAAATCACACACAGAAGAAAAAATAGCACAGTCAGTAAAAAAAAAAGGGGGAAAAACATTTTTTTTAGATATATAAATGAGAAAAGGAAAGTAAAACAAGGGTTAGTTAGATTGAAAACAAAAGAAGGAAGGTATGTAGAAGAGGATAAACGTCTAGCTGACTGCCTCAATTAATATTTTTGTTCAGTATTTACAGACGAAAATGAAGGAAATGGGCCTCAGTTAGGAAAAGGGACAAATAAGTAATTTGTTAAATGTGAGTTTACAGAGGAATATATTCTATTTCAACGGTCAAAAGTAAAGGCAAATAAGTTGATGGGGCCTTATGGAATACACCCAAAGTTATTAAAAGAGCTTAGTGGTGTACTAGGAAAACCATTAAAGGACCACTATAGTGCCAGGAAAACATACTTGTTTTCCTGGCACTATAGTGTCCTGAGGGTGCCCCCACCCTCAGGGTCCTCCTCCCGCCCGGCTCTGGAAGGGGGAAAGGGGTAAAAACTTACCTTTTTCCAGCACTGGGCGGGGAGCTCTCCTCCTCCGATCCTCCTCTTCTCTTCCCATGTGGCTGAATGCGCACGCGCGGATTCAGCCGGTCACATAGGAAAGCATTATCAATGCTTTCCTATGGACGCTTGCGTGCTCTCACTGTGATTTTCAGAGTGAGAAGCACACAAGCGCCTCTAGCGGCTGTCAATGAGACAGCCACTAGAGGAATTGGGGGAAGGCTTAACCCATTCATAAACATAGCAGTTTCTCTGAAACTGCTATGTTTATAAAAGAATGGGTTAAGCCTAGCTGGACCTGGCACCCAGACCACTTCATTAAGCTGAAGTGGTCTTGTTGCCTAGGGTGGTCCTTTTAACAGATTTATTTAACCAATCATTGTTAACAGGAATAGTCCCAGAAGATTGGAAGTTAGTGAATGTTGTGCCCTTTCACAAGAAAGGTAGTAGGGAGGAGTCTGGCAACTATAGGCCAGTAAGCCTGACTTCAGTAATGGGGAAAATAATAGGAACCATGTTAAATGATAGGATTGTTGAACATCTAAAATCACATGGACAACATTTGTTTACTTCAGGAAGAAGGAATCTTATTGATTTTTTTTTGGTTGGGTAACTAAAATTATAGATCAGAGTGGTGCAGTAGACATTGCTTACCTAGATTTTATTTATTTAAAAAAAATAAAAATAGATTTTGTATTTTTGCTGTGCATATGAATTTTACATGCATCCTGAGGTACCCCAACGGCATTCCACAGGTTCAACATATTGCCATACAATTGTAGTATACGAGAACATAAGCACAATTTTATAATTTGTAGTAGCATGACATTACATCTATAATCTGGTCTAACTAGTGTTTATACAGGCTATTTGAGGTGCGTGAGGAGTCGTTAGACAACAGGCTAAATATGTTAGTAGGCAATAGGCTAGATATACGAAATATATTGTTAGGCAACCAGGCTTTTCTGCCAACTAGGTGCAGGTTCACGAATAAGCGTTGTGGGGAAGCATGCTTTCTTTATGACTGTAGCTGGCTATTATGTATATACATCGGTTGTCTGGCTAGCATCTTGGTTACTTAGCTTAAACGGTTTATAAACAAAAGGGTAGGAAACATAAAGTACTTGGTAGTGTCAAGTTATCAGCTGACATGTTGTGGAGTGGCAGTAAGTACTTTAGGGGGGACACGGGTACCATGCTCGGGGTCACATGGCACAGATTAGCCAATGCCTCGGCTAGGTATGACCGTGTGGCCCTTGGGAACCATCTGTTTTTTCTTTGTGTGATCCTGCAGTTTCACTGGATACAAGTCGTGCTCGCCGTCCCGTTTATTCCAGGCTGCATTGGGGGCCCAAACTGGCGCGCCCCTGTCTCGGTGTTTCCCGTGTGGACCTGAGTTTAGTGTTCCTGAGGGTCATATGGGTCTGTGGTTTGCCGCTTGTACCCTTCTGCCCCGGTCCTTTGCGAGAGCTGGTGGCCTGGTGCCATGAGCCTAGGTTCCTATGCGGCCCAGGGTCGTCCCTGCTGGAATGGTGCAGTGGTCTGTGGTCATCTGTCTTTGTTTTCTTTTTTCTGCCCTCCGCTGGTGTGGTTGGCCTCTTTGGGGTTCGACCCCTGTTGCTCTCCACCCGGGAGGGCCCCGGCTTCGGGAAGTTGTAGTTGAAGGCTCCTATACATCTTGAGGAGGTTTCCCAGGTCTTCCCTTTGCTTGCTCTGTGCATTTTAGTCTCTGTATGACTTGGTTCAATTGACTGTAACCGTGCCAGTAGTTTAGCCCAAAACCAGTCAAATATTATGTTGATTGAGTCTCTCGCTTTGGTGTCTGCACCCCGTCTGATAGGTGGTTGCTCGTGTAGCATTGCTGAGTCTGGTGAGTCCACCATCTTGGAGGTCCCCTCTCCCTCCTTGCTTAGGAAGGCCGTGGATGCAGTCGAGGGGCTAGGGGCTTGGGATCCTCCGTTCTGCGGGGACCGGGTTATCCCCCGCCGGTCCATGGGGGGGGTGAGTGTGTCATACCCATGTCTGGGTGTTCCCGCTTGGTGGGAAAGTGGGCACCTTTCCTCGCTGCCTCCTTTGGTAGGCCTAATTTTGCCGTTGCGGTGCCCGGTCTCCACGGGTGCAGTGTTTGGTACCGCTGGGTTCTGGCTGCTTCCCTCAGTGCTGTGGGCTGTTCCGTCGGAGGTTTGCGGCTCTGCAGCCCCATTAATTCGCAGGTTTGTGTCCGTTGGGCAGCAGCTCCAACGAAACACGTCTTGTCGGCTCTCTAGTTAGGCTACGCCCCCTGCTTACCTAGATTTTAGTAAGGCTTTTGACACTGTTGCGCACAGAAGGCTTATCAATAAACTGCAATCTAAATCCAAAATCTAAGTTTGGATTCTTATATTGTTAAATGGGTTAGGCAGTGGCTGAGTGACAGGCAACAGTTGTAGTCAATGAAAGCATGGTCTTGTTACCAGTGGGGTACCTCAGGGATCTGTACTTGGACCCATTATTTTTTATATTTTTATTAGTGGTATTGCAGAAGGTCTAGATAAGGTATGTCTTTTTGCTGATAATACTAAGATATGTTATTGTCATGTATACATCCTTTCCATTTGCTATGCACAACATAAATCACCTTTCCAGGGGTAAGAGAAGTGCTGCTTGGTGGTCCAATGATGTAAGACCGGGCTTTTGTGACATGCTAGTGGCCGCCGGCCGCTGCAGATCTACACTGTTATGTAGCACCACGTCTGCCCACAGTGGTAGCGACGTCAATGTGCGGGTGATGTTTTGGGGTCAAAGGCCAGGTGCGCCCAATCGAATTCACAAGAGGGATATTTAAACTCACTAATTTCTTCTACTCATTGCCCTGTCATGGTTTCCCTTTGCTGGTTTTCTGAGAGTGTGTTCCTGATCGTGTTTCTTTGGTTATTTCTGACTTCCCTGAATTCTGGTATTCCTGACTATTGGCTATTCCTTGCAACTGTGTTTTGTTCTGTGTTCCTGACCTCAGCTAGTATTTCGACTATTCTCTGGTTCTATTCTCTGGCCATTCTAAGGTCCGGTTAGACATTATCCTTATTCCTAAGTGTGATACTAATACTGTGTGTTGGATCAGTTTTATTCCTGACATTATGACATGGCCATAGATCCTTCAGATTTGTGTCAGCACATAGTAGCTTGTGAGAGAAAGCTAGAGCACAATTATCACCGTATGGATCAGTTCACCCAAGCTTTCAATACACTACTAATACGTACAGCTCATTTAGAGCCTGAGATTCCGTTGGCAGGTACACCCCCACCTACTGTACCTACTCCCACGGAATATAGGTCACCTAATATCACCCTATCATCATCCCCGCATTTTGAAGGTAATATTCATGAATGTCTAGGTTTTTTGAATCAGATTGAGTACCATTTTGAGGCCTCTCCTGAGTCTTTTCCCACAGATAGAGCCAAAATTGGATACCTAATGAACCGACTGCAAGGTAAAGCCTTCGCATGGGCCAATCCATTATGGGAAAGTAATAAGTCTACTGCCCATAATTACTTGGAATTCCTTACATAATTCAAACTAACGTTTGAACCATTGGGTAGAGAGACCAACGCTGCTACTGCCGTAATGCGTATCAAACAAGGGAACCGGTCTGTCTCAGATTATGCTATTGAATTCCGCGCTCTAGCTTCTGAGGTAGAGTGGACTAATAGCGGATTAATCACTGCCTTTGCAGAGGGATTATCTGAAGCTATCCTTGATGAGATTGCAGCCAAAGAACTACCAGGGATGGTAAATGACTACATCACATATGTGATGCATATCGACAACCATATCAGAATCAGGGAGAGTACTAGAAATAGAACCAGACGCTTGAATATGTCCCTAGCACCTCGCTTCTCCAGACCTGTTGTCTCTGGCCTTCCTGTACAGTCTGAGCCAGAACCTATGCAATTAGGGGTTACAAGACTGTCAGAAACAGAGAAACAGTTTAGGAGAAAGGAGGGCCTTTGTTTATACTGTGGCAAGAAGGGATATATGAGAGATGCTTGTTCTTTACGTCTGGAAAACTTCAGCACCTAAGAACCTTAAGGGGACAGGTCTTGTGTGATGGATATGTCCTCTGTTACTACCCAAAGTAGATTTCTCTTTGATATTACCTTCATTTGCAATAAGAAAAGTTTTGCATGCAAAGCCCTGATGGACTGGTGCTGCAGGAAACTTTAGCGACACGCAATTTGTCAACAGACACTCCATACGTATCAAGGAGAGATCATTACCCCTGCCTCTGGAAGCTATTGATGGGAGACCTCTTTTTCAGCCGTTTATTACCCACAAAACTATGCCTATAAGTATTATTATAGGAGTGTTAAACAAAGAGACTATCACATTTCATATAATTGTTTCTCCTTCTTGTGCCATCATATTAGGATTCCCATGGCTTGTTAAGCACAACCCTCATATTGACTGGGCTAAGGGTGAAGTACTGGAATGGGGTCAAGACTGTAGTGAAAGATGCATGTCACCCATTACTAAGAGAGTGGGCATCGTTACTTTGTCTACTTCCACACCTCAAACATCTGAAATTCCTGTGCAGTACTGGGAAGTTAGAGAAGCATTCAGTAAAAGTCACACCGACACGCTGCCTCCTCAAAGATCTTATGATTGCTCCATAGATCTGCTATCTGGCACTATGCACACTAATGTGGCAGTGTATGCCGTATCCCCACAGGAGAGTAGGATCATAGAGGAATATATTAGAGATTATTTACTCAAAGGCCATATACGTAAGTCTTCTTTGCCTGCTGGTGCGGGGTTGTTTTCTTTTATCCAAGAAAGATGGAGAATTCCGCCCATGCATTGATTATTGGGCATTGAACAAGATCACTATACAAAATGCCTATCTCATTCCCCTTATCTCAGAATTGTTTGACAGACTTCTAGGCCCTAAGGTGTTTACCAAGCTCGACCTTAGGAGTGCTTACAGTTTGGTAAGGGTTAAGGAAGGTCATGAATTGAAAACTGCATTTAACACTAGAAGTGGTCACTCATTACTAAGAGAGTGGGCATTGTTACTTTGCCTACTTCCAAACCTCAGACATCTGAAATTCCTGTGCAGTACTGGGAAGTTAGAGAAGCATTCAGTAAAAGTCACACCGACATGCTGCCTCCTCACAGATCTTATGATTGCTCCATAGATCTGGTATCTGGCACTATGCCCACTAAGGTGGCAGTGTATGCCCTATCCCCACAGGAGAGTAGGATCATAGAGGAATATAGTAGATGCATTTAACACTAGAAGTGGTCACTATGAATACCTTGTCATGACCTTCGGCTTATGCAAAGCCCCGGCCGTATTTCAAGATTTTATCATTGATGTTCTCAGAGACTACATATACAGTTGCAAGAAAAAGTATGTGAACCCTTTGGAATGATATGGATTTCTGCACAAATTGGTCATAAAATGTGATCTGATCTTCATCTAAGTCACAACAATAGACAATCACAGTCTGCTTAAACTAATAACACACAAAGAATGAAATGTTGCCATGTTTTTATTGAACACACCATGTAAACATTCACAGTGCAGGTGGAAAAAGTATATGAACCCTTGGACTTAATAACTGGTTGAACCTCCTTTGGCAGCAATAACTTCAACCAAACGTTTCCTGTAGTTGCAGATCAGACGTACACAACTAGTTATTAGATCCAAGGGTTCACATACTTTTTCCAACCAGATCAGATGTGACCATTCCTCTTTACAGAGTTGTTTCAGTTCAGCAATATTCTTGGGATGTCTGGTGTGAATCAATTTCTTGAGGTCATGCCACAGCATCTCAATCGGGTTGAGGTCAGGACTCTGACTGGGCCATTTCAGAAGGCGTATTTTCTTCTGTTTAAGCCATTCTGTTGTTGATTTACTTCTATGCTTTGGGTCATTGTCCTGTTGCAACACCCATCTTCTGTTGCGCTTCAGCTGGTAGACAGATGCCTTAAGTTCTCCTGCAAAATGTCTTGATAATCTAGGGAATTCATTTTTCCTTCGATGATAGCAATCCGTCCAGGCCCTGACGCAGCAAAGCAGCCCCAAACCATGTTGCCCCCACCACCATACTTCACAGTTGGGATGAGGTTTTGATGTTGGTGTGCTGTGCCTTTTTTGCCACACATAGTGTTGTGTGTTTCTTCCAAACAACTCAACTTTGGTTTCATCTGTCCACAGAATATTTTGCCAGTACTGCTGTGGAACATCCAGGTGCTCTTGTGCAAACTGTAAACGTGCAGCAATGTTTTGTTTGGACAGCAGTGGCTTCCTCTGTGGTATCCTCCAATGAAATCCATTCTTGTTTAGTGTTTTACGTATTGTAGATTCACTAACAGGGATGTTAGCATTTGCCAGTGACTTTTGTAAGTCTTTAGCTGACACTCTAGGAATCTTCTTCACCTCATTGAGCAGTCTGCGCTGTGCTCTTGCAGTCATCTTTACAGGACGGCCACTCCTAGGGAGAGTAGCAGCAGTGCTGAACTTTCTCCATTTATAGACAATTTGTCTTACCATGGACTGATGAACAGCAAGGCTTTTGGAGATACTTTTATAACCCTTTCCAGCTTTATGCAAGTCAACAATTCTTAATCGTAGGTCTTCTGAGAGCTCTTTTGTGCGAGGCATCATTCACATCAGGCAATGCTTCTTGTGAAAAGCAAACCCAGAACTGGTGTGTGTTTTTTATAGGGCAGGGCAGCTGTAACCAACACCTCCAATCTCATCTCATTGATTGGACTCCAGTTGGCTGACATCTCACTCCTATTAGCTCTTGGAGATGTCATTAGTCTAGGGGTTCACATACTTTATCCACCTGCACTGTGAATGTTAACATGGTGTGTTCAATAAAAACATGGCAACATTTCATTCTTTGTGTGTTATTATTAATTTGAAAGAATGAAAGAAGAGAAAAAAGAAGAGCCTTCAAACACCGGAACCTCCATGGGGGTTAACCCCTAATAGATTAACAAAAAGAAAGGAAGAGGTTGGGGATTCCCGTGTTACTTCATATTGCCACCAGAGGAACACTAAGATATTTTGTTTAAACTATCAATTAAAACGTTACTTTTAATGTTTAAATTTAAAAGTCCCTTAATCCTAAGGGCACTACACACACTATTACACCAAAAACGTACATACAACTACACATATGCTGATACTAACCACCATAAGTAGATGACTTAATGATTTCACTAGAGTGAGGTTAAATGATAAAATGCCCGCTACAGACTTTATTAGTCCTTAAAGTGAAATCCTGAAATATCATAAATGGATTTACATACGAAATCTTGCTTAATGGTGAACCAATTGCAGGGTGTGCAAAGTGAAATCCTATAGTCTAATAAAAGATAGTTAGTCTATGCCGAGAAGTTCCTATTATTAGTAGAATTAGCGAGAGTCAACTCCTGTAACTAGAGAAAGTACTTATCTCTCCAGAAAATAGTTTTTCTGTGGTATTTCACAGACTTTTTTTGGGGGGGTCGATGTGTTGGGTAGCGGTTTGATAGGAAGGACAGAGCTTGGAGCACCAATTGCTCTAGAAGATTTAGTAAGAAAACTTGGGTTTACTTTTGTGCCCTCCTTCCTTCCCCCACGTCATATACTACTACGAGAAGTGGCTATGCTGAATATTTAGGCGTTTATATGGCTAGTGTGTTTTTTTGCCCTCCGATGGAGCTGGACATTTGATAGGGACTACACTAACAGAAAATTGGTTACATTTCCTTATCATATTGTAACGAGAGAAGTCTATAACAGTCACAATAACAAGTAACATTGTTACATGAGGCTAGCTACTTCCAATAACGTACATATGAATATTCAGAGATACTTTACCTGATTAGAAAATCTAAAGTTACAGGAGATATTCGTACTATATTTTACATTTTTTATTTCTATTGTTGCTGAAAAATCGGGAACTACCATTAGATATTGGGCGTAGACTCATCTTTTCTCATATTAAATGGGTTACGAATAAATAAGACCATTTATGGAAATCCACTTATGAGAATATAGGATTTCACTTTGCACACCCTGCAATTGGTTCACCATTAAGCAAGATTTCGTATGTAAATCCATTTATGATATTTCAGGATTTCACTTTAAGGACTAATTAAGTCTGTAGCGGGCATTTTATCATTTAACCTCGCTCTAGTGAAATCATTAAGTCATCTACTTATGGTGGTTAGTATCAGTATATGTGTAGTTGTATGTACGTTTTTGGTGTTTGTGTGTTATTAGTTTAAGCAGACTGTGATTGTCTATTGTTGTGACTTAGATGATGATCAGATCACATTTTATGACCAATTTGTGCAGAAATCCATATCATTCCAAAGGGTTCACATACTTTTTCTTGCAACTGTATACCTTTGTATTAGTGTATTTAGATGATATCCTTTTTTATTCTCCTGACCTCCAGACCCATCATAAACATGTCAAACAAGTGTTGCTAACTTTATTGCAAACTTGAAAAGTGCATATTTGACCAAACAGAGGTTCAGTTTTTGGGATATAATATTTTGGCCTCTGGTTTCAAAATGGACCCTCGTAAACTAGAAGCTGTTCTACACTAGCCATTACCTAATGGGTTAAAAGCCATTCAAAGGTTTATTGGGTTTTCTAACTACTATAGGAGATTCATTAAAGGATTCTCTTCTGTGATAGCCCCCATCACCTATCTGACACGTAAAGGGGCTAATTGTACTATATGGTCTAAAGAAGCTAGCGAGGCTTTTGAGCTTCTAAAGGAATTGTTCAACTCTACTGACATATTGGTACATCCTGACACTAGCAAATCCTTCATACTTGAGGTTAATGCCTCAGAAACAGCGGTAGGCGCTGTTCTTTCTCAGAGGGAGAGTTAGGACACCCATTTGCATCCTTGCGGGTACTTCTCTAGAAAGTTGTCTCCAGCAGAGCGTAACTATGATATCGGTAACAGAGAATTGTTGGCCATTATACTAGCTCTTAAGGAATGGCAACATCTTTTGGAGGGTACCAAGAACCCCCTTTTGACAGATCACAAAAACTTGGCATATATTGGTGATGCTAAATGATTGTCTTCTAGACAAGCTAAATGGTCTTTGTTCTTATCTTGCTTTAACTTTATCATCACTTATAGACCAGGTCCCAAGAATGTTAAAGCTGATGCCTTATCTAGGCAATTTGACATTGAATCAGAACAAGAACAAGAGACATCCCCTATTGTTCCACCTGAATGCATTATTGCATCCACTGTCCTTTCCTGGTCATTCCCTCTTCTTAGTGATATCATGGCAGGTCAGTCCCAGGCACCTTGTGATAAAACTCAAGATTGTTTATTCCTCTGTTAGAAAGAAAGGAGGATATCCGGGTATTAATAAAACTATATAGTTTTTATTTATCCACTTTCTTGAGATCGTTTTGGTGGCCTTCACTCAATAAAGACTATGTGGACGCTTGTACAGTTTGCGCGGTTTCCAAAGTTCCCCATAAACTTCCATGTGGGTTATAACCACTTCCTGTACCCAGTGTCCTATGGTCTCATTTGTCTATGGACTTCATTGTTGAACTCCCGAATGCTAATGGTTATACCACCATCCTTATGGCGGTTGATGGCTTTTCTAAAATGGCACACTTTGTTCCGCTCAAAAAATTGCCTTCCTCCCAAGATCTAGTTCATATATTTATACGTGATATTGTCAGGTTACATGATATTCTGTAAAATATTGTGTCTGACAGAGGGATCCAATTTGTGTCACGATTTTGGAGAGCATTCAAACAGTTAGGTATTGAATTATCCTTTTCTTCTTTGTACCATCCTCACACTAATGGTGCAGCTGAGAGGGCTAACCTGTCATTGAAACTGTATTTTACGCTGTTTTATCAATAGCACACAGGAGAATTGGTCTGAATTGTTACCTTAGTTGATATGTAGATGGTGGAACTGCACTCATTCCTTCGCTATGGAATCTCATGTTTCTCCCGGATCAGTCCCAGTACTAAAGAGACCATGTATAACATATTATAGTAGAAAATAATCCAGGCACTCCAAATTGTTCCAAAACAGATGTTTTGGAACAATTTGGAGTGCCTGGATTATTTTCTACTATGAATTGCTACTTTAGGCCTAATTTGCCTGGAATAATGCTACCCATGACTCAGCCGGGCATAGTCCATTTTTTGTCAACAACGGTCACCATCCTTCTATTCTCCCTGCTGTGGATGACCCCCTTACTTCTATAAGTGAAACTTGGATTAAAGTCCACTCAGCTCTTAAGAATGTGGCTGCTCGTTTCAAGTTTCATGCTGTTACGCAGCAGGGTGCCAACCCTGTTTACCAGGTGGATGATCGGGTGTGGCTCTCCTCACGTAATATCAGACTCAAGGTTTCTAGCATTAAATTTGCTCCCAGATTTATTGGTCCCTTTCGTATTGTTGGGAGGATCAATCCTGTTTCATACTCTCTTGCTCTTCCTGCCTCCTTATGTATACCTAATTCATTTCATGTCTCTTTGCTTAAGCCTCTTATTTGTAATAGGTATACTGTCCCTTTTGTCCCTCCCCCTACCCTGATTGTTTCTGGAAGGGAGGAGTATGAGGTCTCCTCCATAATTGACTCCAGGTTTTTTAGGGGGTCCTTGCAATATGGGCCGGCTGATCGTTCCTGGGTTCCTGCCCCTGATGTACATGCTGGCCGCAAACTTTGTGCTTTCCATGCCAAATTTCCTCTCAAGCCTGGTTCTGACCGCCTGGTGGGTGATCTTTGGGGGGGGGGGGGTAATGTCACATATACATCCTTTTCATATGCTATGCACAACATAAACCACCTTTCCAGGGGTAAGAGAAGTGCTATTCGGCGGTTCTATGCCGTAAGACTGGGCTTTTGCGACTTGCCGGTGGACGCCGGCCGCATCAGATCCACACTGTTATGTAGCCCCACGTCTGTCCACGGTGGTAGCAATGTCTACGTGCGGGTGATGTCACGTGGAGGACGCGCTCGCACGTTTTGGGGGCAAAGGCCGGGACTGCCGAATTGGATTTACAATAGGAATATTTAAAATCACTCATTTCTTCTACTCATTGCCCAGTCGTGGCTTCCCTTTGCTGGTTATTCGAGAGTGTGTTCCTGATTGTGTTTCTTTGGTTATTGACTTTGACCTTGTTCTGACCTGAATTCTGGTATCCCTGACTATTGGATATTCCTTGCAAGCAACTGAGTTTCGTTCTGTGTTCCTGACCTTGGCCAGTATTTCGACTATTCTCTGGTACGTTAAGTCCAGCCATTCTAAGGTCCGGTTAGACGTTATCCTTCATTCCTAAGAGGGATACTAATACTGTGTGTTGTATCAGTTGTATTCCTGACAGCAACAGGGTTGATGTTCCAGAAGGGATAAGCCTCCCGAGGAAAGGGAAAGGGCAAATGACTTAAGTAAACTAGAAAAACGGTCAGAGCTGTGGCAACTGACAATTAATGTGGATAAGTGCAAGATAATGCATTGTGGACGTAAAAACCCAAGGGCAGAGCATAGAATATTTGATAGAGTCCTAATCTCAACATCTAAGGAAAGGGATTTAGGGGTAATTATTTCAGATGTAGGTAGGCAGACAATGTAATAGTGGCAAGAAATGTTAGCAGAATGCTTGGTTGTATAGGGAGGAGTATTAGCAGTAGAAAGAGGGAAGTGTTCTTGCCATTGTAGAGAACACTCGTGAGACCTTACTTGAAATATTGTATGCAGTACTAGAGACCATATCTCCAGAAGGATATTGATACTTTAGAGATAGTTCAGAGAAGGGCTACTAAACGGGTTCATGGATTACAAGATATAACTTAAAAGGAAAGGTTAAAGGATCACTATTGGGTCAGGAACACAAACATGTATTCCTGACCCTATAGTGTTAACACCACCATTTAGCCCTCTGGGCCCCTCATGCCTCCATAAATATAGTAAAAAGCTTACTGTATTCAAGCCTGAAGCTGTAAATCTGCATGCAGTTAGACTCAGAAAAACAAGCAGTCTGCTGACATGTGATAGCCTGATCCAATCACAGTGCTTCCCCATAGAATTGGTTGAGACTGACAAAGAGGCAGATCAGGGGCAGAGCCAGCATGATTCAAACACAATCAGCATCTCCTCATAGAAATGAATTTATTCAATGAATATCTATGTGGAAAGTTCAGTGTCTGCATGCAGAGGGAGAACATACTGAATCACAGGATGCTGTGCACAGTGCTGCCCTGTGCTCTGCTGACAGCAGATCTGAGTGGATGGAGGCATATTATGCCTCCATCAACTCAGAAGTCCCTATGGTTCACTCTGAGTGACTGCAACTGGAGGTGTTCCTTGCTTTCAATGTAAACACTGTATTTTCTCATTAAGCTGAGTTTGTTCAGGTGACTATAGTGTCCCTTTAAAGGATCTTAACATGTATAGCTTGGAGGAAAGATGAAGGGATATGATAGAAACATTTAAATATATAAAGGGAATCAACACAGTAAAGGAGGAGACTATTTTTAAAAGAAATACTACCACAACAAGAGGACATAGCCTTAAATTAGAGGGGCAAAGGTTTAAAAATAATATCAGGAAGTATTACTTTACTGAGAGGGTAGTGGATGCATGGAATAGCCTTCCAGCTGAAGTGGTAGAGGTTAAAATAGTGAAGGAGTCAAGGCATGCATGGGATAGGCATAAGGCTATCCTAGCTATAAGATAATGCCAGGGACTAATGAGAGTATTTAGAAAATTGGGCAGATTAGATGGGCCGAATGGTTCTTATCTGTCCTTACTTTCTATGTTTCTATATGCAATTTTACAATGAGAATTCTGAGTTTCCAAAAAATTATTATTTTACATGTGATTATAAAAATAGGAAGTGAGAAAATGTCTCCCAACTGCATCTGAGGAGGTAGCAGGCACCTTGAAACTCAGTGAGGCAGGTCAAACCCACTACAATGAAAGGCATTTAAAAAAAAAAAGGGGGAACTGCAGCAACAACAGCAGGATAAATGTAATTTAAAAAAAACAATATTCACTGACGCATTTTACAATAATATTACAAATGTAGAAACAAACAAATGTAAAGTGAGTGCCCAATTAGATCTCAGGTAGCAAATGGCGACTTCTCAGATATCAAAGTGAAGAGCATGGTAACCCAAGTCTGGGTAACTGAACTTGAGAGAGGTTATTTTCTCCATCAGTTGCAAGGACATTTGTGAGTATTGGGGATTCAAAATGAATCATGTAAGAAAAACCATTATCTCACTTTGAACAGTGGTCATTGGAAATGTCAATAGCTGCTGGACAACCAGGCACAGAGACCACATACTGTTCTTCTCATCCCAGTAGCTCAAAGTTTAAGAGTTGAAGGCAAAGCTTGATGATTCACTTTTTGCCCCCCTTCCCAAACTTACAACAGCATTAAGCCAAAACAGCACCACGCTGATGTCTTGGGGTTATGCTGCCATCGGTTCCTCAGAGACAATAACAACATGTTAGGTTCAATGTGCACATCTTCCCCTACCAACATGCCTCTTTTTCAATACAAATAACGGACCATGGATATAGGTCTTTCCTTCCGGTATGCCAGATTGTTGGATCGGAGTGCACTTTCCTTTAATCCTAGGATCACACGGGGAAACTAACATCAGTTTTGGCAGTTATTAATTTGTTCATGAAGATGAGCATTGAGTAGACCATTTGTTAACTACATCAGTGTGGAGTGTGCTGCGATGAACAAATTCCCTGTTTTTCGAGAAGGCATTCATTATAAGTGTCATGACTTACCTTTGCTCCCTTGCTGCTCTGGCGGCATCTCCAGGTCGCAGCCACCCATACACACGCGTGAAGGCTGGGGATGTACCGCGACCTACAAACTCTGATCATGTCACGTCTCCAAGGCAACCATTGATGCCAGGAGGTGTGCGTGAGTGTTCCACCCTGCAGTTGTATTACAGCTGAGCCCTAACATGGAACTTGCAGACTTGGCTGAGGCTATGCTAGCTATGAACTACCAGATGGGGCTGCTCAGTCTATTTGTGCAGGATATGCAGCAGAGTCAAGTGCACCTACACACTTAAATGAGAGAGCTACGTGCTACGCCACCTGTTGGTCCCATGTCTGTTACTTCTACAGATGACCCACAGTCCTCTAAACCTGACGAAACCATGCCAAAACGCTTCTCTGGCGTTCATGCTTCGTACCAGGGATTTATGATACTGCAATGCCTATGTTCACTATTAAACCTCACACTTATTGTAACAATTATGTCAAGGTCAGGACTGTTATCTCACTACTAGCTGGTGAACCACGTACTTGGGCTCATTACCTCATACAAATGCAAAGTCCCGTCTTGAATACCTGGGATTTGTTCTCTGCAGAACTTAATGTATTATATGATGACCCCAATCGCCTTGTCAATGCCCAAGCAGCCATCCAGGTTTACAGACAAGGGAAGAAAATAGTTGAAGCATATGCTACAGAGTTCAAGAGCATTGCCATTGAGACCTGCTTGAATGAAATAATGCTAAAAGACCAGTTCTGCATAGGCCTCAATGATGCTCTCAAGGATGAATTCACTAGAGTGGATATCCCTAAGACACTAGAGTAACGCATACAAGCTGCCATTCAACTGGACCAATGTAGACAAGAAAGACCTACCTCCCCATCTTCCTTTGGGAAGCTTCCTGCTATTTCTTCATCCCCTGTGGGAGCACCTGCACTTGTCATAGAAGAGCCCATGAAAATTGGCCTCATAAAGGGACACCTGCACCCGATGACATTCACAAAAGGATAAATAATAAGTTATTGCTGTAAACCCAATCAAGTTGTCCCATAGGTCAGGTCACAACCTGGCCTGAGAAAGGTGCTAACCGCAATGGCAGTCCTGTCATGTTTTGCCTTTTTCCTCCAATATGGCACCTCCTGTTCTGTTGCAGTGGAATGAGAAGAATGTGATGGTAAAAGCCATGATTGATTCTGGAGCCAGTGGCTGTTTTTTGTATATCTATTTTGCCACTGCCATGTGTACTCAATGTTGCAATAAAGAATATCCTGTATGCACTAAAGTTGTGGATGGTAGTGCTTTGAAATCTGGGCTAGTTACCAAAGAAACTGCATCTTATTATTGGTATTGTTGACCATCATACCAAAAAAATGTGGCTTGACTTGGTGTCCTCTCCTCTATTTCCTGTCATACTGGGGTTGCCATTGTTGAGAATGTAGAATCCCCTTATATGCTGGACTAAAGGCGTGGTGTCCGTTCAGTCACACTAGTGTAAAATGAACTGTCTAACTAAAACACCTCCGGTGATACACATAAACACCATCCTAGATGTTAATAAAAAAAAAGAGTTGTTTTATTTATCTTCCTTTTGCCTACAAACAATACTGCAAAGTGTTAAATAAGAAAGGCTTTGATTCATTACCCCTGCACTGATCATATGACTGTCCTATTTAACTGTTCCCTGTGGCACTTACCATTTCAGACGTATATCTATCCACTGGCAGAACCTGAATTAAACATATTGAAGAAATACTTGAAAGAAAACATATTGTGCGATCTACTAGACCAATTCATGGTGGTATATTTGGGCGATTTACTAATCTTTGCTCTTGATCTCGAAACCCATCGTCACTACTTATGTTCAGTTCTTGAGACTTCACTAGCATCATCTATTGGCCAAACTTGAGAATCGCAAATTCAAGACCACCAGAATTGATTTCCTTGGATATCTGCTAACCACTGGGCATTTGGAGATGGATCAAAAGAAGTTGGAAGCAATCATGAATTGGCCTACCCCAATGAAAAAAAAGAAGTACAAATATTTTTGGGGTTTGCTAACTTTTTTAGAAAATGTATCTGCAATTTCTTGCTATTGCATCGCCACCTGACTAAACTTACCCCATTACCACCATAATATAGAATATCTTAGGTCTGCCTGTAGACTCCATCCTAGACAGGCAAGATGGGCTTTATTCTTTTCTCAGTTCCAGTTCCACATCACATACAGAGCGGGTTCTAAAAACGGAAAAGCAGACCCCTTATCCCATATCCCTTGCCCATCAGATGCTCCAGCTGTAATCCATGAAACCATACTCCATTAGGGATATTTCACGGCTACCCAGTCCCTTCTCCTGAATAAAATAAAAAGACTAACTCAAAACACCACTATACCTGTACTTCCTTTACTTCCACAAGCTGGCAGTTCGCTCTACATTCCTGAGGCAATCAGAACCGAAGTTTCTGATTCAATGTCATGATTCTCCAAAGGCAGGTCACGGAGGTCAGAGTCAGACTTATGATCTAGTCCAAGGTTCCTTCCAGTGGATGTCCATGCAAAAAGATGTTCGCTATTACGTCAAGGCATGTTCTGTCTGTTTCCATTCCAAAGAACCTCCTGCTTATCCTGTTGGTTGACTTCATTGTCAAGTTACCTGCTTTTCGTGGATATGCCTCTATAATGGTGGTAGTCGACAGGGTAACCAAGATGACCTACTTCTTTGCAGCCAAAGGAACACCCACAGCCAAACAAACAGCACAACTATTTCATAGACATGTACCAGAATCTATCTTGTCTGATAGAGGATCTCAGTTTACATCAAAATTTTGGAAGTCATTCTGCAGTCTCCTTGAAATCCAGATACGTCTGCCCACTGTTTTCCACCCACAGTCGAACGGTCAAACAGAAAAGACTAATCAAACACTAGAACAATACATAAGATAAGGTGGTAGAGGTTAACACAGTGAGGGAGTGTAAGCATGCGTGGGATAGGCATAAGGCTATTCTAGACTTAAGATAAGGCCAGGGACTAATTAAAAGTATTTTGAAAATTGGGAAGACTAGATGGGCCAAATGGTTCTTATCTGCCGTCACATTCTATGTTTCTATGTAAGATGTTACACTACTTACTTGCAAAATTACTGGTATGAACTCCTACCCACTGCTGAGCTTGCCTGCAATGAACACTTCCATAGTTTTTATTGTATGTCTAATTTTATAGTGAACTATGGATATAATCCTGTCATGCATCCAGACCAGCCTATCTCATGTCCTCTACCTGATGTTGCACAATTTACCCGTGATCTTCAGAAAGGATTCCAATACGTTTATACTATCCCACAAGAAACCCAACAAAGATACAAAGTCTTTGCCGAGAAGAAGCGCAGACTTCCTCCCATCTATCAAGTAGGTCAGAAGGTGTGATTATCTACTAGACATCGGAGGATGTCCTGTCTTAGCAACAAACTGGGAACTAAATTCATGGGCCTTTATCATGAAGAGGCAGTACTCTCTCCTGTGATGGTACTGTTACAGTTGCCTCCCTCTCTACATATACATCCCATTTTCCATGTGTTTTTGTTGAAACACATGTTCCAGACAGATATCCAACTCAAACTCCTCCTCCTCTGTGTCCCATACAGGTCGATGGTGAAGATGAACATGAGGTGGAAAAGATCCTTGACTCCTGTGCTCACCCTGGCCATCTTTAGTGTCTCATACACTGGAAGGGGTATTGCCCAGAAGAAAGTTTTTGGGAACCTTCCACCAATGTCCATGCTCCTCGATCGGTACATTCCCAGGACAACCTGCTCCACTACACCTCCGTAGGATGGGCCTCAGGATGGGGTATTGTTAGGACTTACCTTCGTCTGAACTCCGATAGATGCTGGGAGGCATGCACGATTGTTCCACTCCGCAGAACAGCTTGGCTTAACAAACAGTCACTCCCCGCGGCAATCCCAGATGATAGTCCACCCCATACAACAATATGGTGTTATGGAGGCTTGTCAAGTAGGTGGACTTTCAATATGGCACAGTAATTAAACCTAGAACAGCTGAGCTTTCATTGGACAGTTGTTCTGTGCTACATCCTGCTGTTACACGTGTTATATGTTTTCGGAATACCTGTTACCTGACCTTGGATTGCCTCACTGTTACCGAACCCTTGCTGCTTGTAATTTGACCCTTGGATTGCCTGACTTTGCCTTGCCATATTGGATTTGTTTGCCTTGGACTTTTTTTTTTATTATTTTGCTAGTACAAGTTCTGCATTTTTAGATTCCATATGTCAAACCCTGACAATGTGGTGTGTGAACAAGGGCATGAACTCCCCCAAACTGGTTCAAAATATCTGTCATGTTCCTAAATGGAAGATATGGCAATGGGTAGATATGGGAAATGACCGAGCTCCAAGAGATTCCTTATTAAACCTTATTTTGGCTCCCAAACCACTACGCCGGACAGAACCACAATTATTCCCCACCACTAAACTATCAATCCAGCAATGGGGCACACTACAAAACAACAGAAGCCAATGCTACTCTAATCCCAGAGCCCCTCTGACAGCCTTGACAGCAATCTCACTGTGTCTGACAATACAAGCATAAATGAAATGCTGCAATAACTTGCATGTCTTTCTTTGGTTTAGAAAATAGATAAATCCCTAATAGACAGGGCATTTCCTCCATTGATGATAAATGCCAAGAAGGCAACATTATACTTTTTCATGAAATACAAAAAAATAAATATATAACTCACCCAACTCTGCTATTTTCCAATACTTACAGTTGACAGGCATCATCTTCACATAAGTGTTGAAGCACCCATTACTCATACACACAAACAGATACTACATGAATAATATATGAATATATATATATATATATATATATATATATATATATATATATATATATATATATATATATATATATATATATATATATAGCAAAAATAGAAAAGTCCTTGCACTCACGCTTGGATGATTTAATAACCGGGTGCTTGTAATCCAGGAAAATTCAAATAAATTCAGATAGTGATCAGCACTCACGGATTTTCAAGAATTAAAATTAACAATTTATTAAGTATCCATTAAAAGATCAACGTTTCAGTCCCAGCATGCCTGATCCTGATGAAAGTCCCTGCTGGGACTGAAACGTTGATCTTTTAATGGATACTTAATAAATTGTTAATTTTAATTCTTGAAAATCTGTGAGTGCTGATCACTATCTGAATTTATATATATATATATATATATATATATATATATATATATATATATATATATATATATATATATATATACTGGCACCTGATAATCCCAAAATACTGTATTTATGCTATAAGTCCATAATGAACTCTGTCCATGAAAAACCATATTCTTTTGAAACACAATGGTCCAAAGAAAACACCCAATTCCCCTCAGGTCCACAAAAAATGTGTATACAAGTGGTACCTAACCACAAACTGACTTCACAAAATGTACCCCAATGTTTCAGCATTTTGCTGTAGATGCAGAATAACAGAGGGAGACATGAATCATATTTGGTGGGAATGCTCCGTGTTCAAACCACTGTGAGATAAAGAACGTGACCTACTTTTAACACTAAAAATCACATATTTACTACCCAATCCATCCACCTGTCTCTTTATCATCTTCCTCCCACTTTCCTTAAAGCCTCAAAACAGCTAGCAATAATAATTATCTTAGCAGCAACCAATATTATATCTACGAATGTATGTCCGTAGCGTTACCTGCACAACTCCAGTCCTTCAATGCAACATGGCAGCACTTAACATACCTCATATCTAGCTCTGACTCGAAACACTCAAAACAAAAACTCTTAGCTCCACTTTTTTCCTTCCCATTGACTACTTACTCCCCATTTCTCCCAGCTATCCCATCCCTCAATTGTCTACTCTCCATATGAAGACCTTGTGAGGCCAACTTGACAAATGCAGATTATCTACACAAAGTATAAAACAGTCTCTCTTTTGTTTGATAAAACTGTTCATACAATAGTCTGTTATCGTTCTTCCCTCATATCCTACTAACTTTTCGTTTTGTACCCTTAAACACCCCAAAAACTTTTCTCTTGTTACAGGCAAAATACTGATATTAACGTAACCACTTTAATAGTCAAAGTACTATTGATTTTGTATGTATGTAAGCATGCTCATGACAACTTACCTTCCCATAGCACAATGTACTGTACCAAACTTGATATTTCTTTTTGACATAAACCTAATAAAAATGTAAATTTTAAAAAAAGTATTTTATCAAAAAATATTAAATCATTTGAAAAACAAATCCAAAAATATTAAATTGAGGTATATATAATATGAGTTTATGCTACATTAATTGTCCTACATATACAGTTCATGGTCCAATCTTTTTTTCTTTCTTTATTTTTTTTTTTTTTAAAGTAGTGCAGAGATTAGTTTGAAATGAATTGTTTTCTTCATGATATTATATGGGCTTACTTATATGATAACAATATTATTTGTCTGTCAGGTTGTTTGCATCACTGTTACGGCCTCTCTCCATCTGTTCTTCATGGCAGCCTTTGCATGGATGTTGGTTGAGGGTCTTTTGTTGTGGAGTAAAGTTGTCGCTGTTAACATGAGTGAAGATCGAAGGATGAGGTTTTATTACATCACTGGATGGGGTGAGTTAATTATTTAATGCATAATCACAAATGATTAATCACTTGAGACAGCAATGTTAAAGACATAATTATTTTGTTTTATTTGCAAAAAAAAATCTCATTTAAAATCTCATTTATAAAGCATGTTTGGTAACCTTTTTTTTCAGAATTTTTACAAAATTATATTATTACAAGATGGACAAGCTATAAGCATTTTTTTTAGTTTGTACAATAGTTTCATGAGATTCCATGGTTATTTAAAGTAGCTCTGTCACCAGATATAATGTTTGTCATATCTGTTTCTTTACAGCTCCCTGTGTTTCTTTCTGATTTCTTTCTGATTGCTCTAGTTTTCAAAGATTTATAAGGAAAAGCATGGGCTACTTGTCCTTAATATAATGTTCCTTTTACCAAATATTGAAAGGAATTTATGTTTTTAGATAAAGTAAATGTAAAGACAGTTAGAAAAACTCATCCTTACCTTTAGTATATTATGGGATCCATCAGTCATATACATGCACCTTGAGTCAGATAGTGTTTGAAAACAAATAGTTATTCTCTGTGGCCTACTTTGCTCCCTGCACAGAAGTAAGGAAGACTATAGAGACTACCTGCCAATTTATAACACTGTATGACCCAAGGTGCATATATGTTAGACTTGGGCATTGAGGAAGATTTTATGTACATTCGAAGGAATTCAAACTAAAATAGATTTGTTTTGTCAGAAACAAATTGTCCATTAGTTGGTTTGTTTCAGATTAAATTAGTCTAATATTTTTGGTTTGGAATTCCTACTCACATGAAGGAAATGCTGCAATCGCTGGCAAATCTTTCTTTGGTTTAGAAAGTAGAGAAGTCCCTAATTTGGTACCCTTATGTGGGATTGCCATATTTAAGGGTATTAATTTAGCTGTATTTAGTAATTAGGTTTATTTTTTGTTATCTTTAAATATGGGAATTCCTTAGAAGGATACCAAATTAGGGAGCTATCTATAGGCAGCTGAAAGAACAAAATTAAGAATTGGAACAAATTGGAAAGAAAATTGACTTTTCTTGTAGTTAATAAAAAAAATTGTAAAAAAATTCTTTCAAAGCCTGAATTATTATATTAAAAAATATTTATGACAATGGTACTTTAATGAAGGTTCTATTTTTATTTGTATTTAATCCAAAAGAAGGAAGAAAAGATAATCAATAAATAAATCCCTTCCCCTTCCGCGCTGCCATTTGCTTCTTTTTTGCCTTTTCTCTCTCTATTTTTTTACTTCTATATTTTTGTGTGCATGTGAATAACAGACATCTTACAAAGCTCCAACAGCATTGGTAAGACAGCTAACTGGACAAAGCATAACAGTTAGAAAGGCATTCAAGTATACTGTACCATTTTTCAATGTAGTGTAGGGTACAGGCTAGGCTGAACATGTCTAGGGTAAATATTGAGAGAGAGATGCTGAGCTATGCTAAGTCATTGACATATTGACAGGGGTACTCTATATTTTCTTATCTGTCTTTTTCTTTCCAACACACATCTCATATTTGTTGGTAATGTTTTTTTAAATACCAAGCCTTGAGTAAAAGAAGTATTCATCTTATTGTTTTAAGAGTTTGTATGAAACATTATTGACATCTCAATGTGTATCAGGTTTATTTACTAAAGTGAGAATTCAGAGTGAATTCAAAAGTAATTTCAAATTTCAGGCTTATGTAGCCGAACTGGAAGCATAGCTTGTTTCAATTTGGCTATTTTGGCCTTGAATTTAGAATTCACGTTGAATTCACGTTGAATTTTCACTTTAAGGAATACATCTGTATGTGCTACTGTGCATATTAGACGTTAACGGATGCTTTCAATGGTTGTGAGTAAATGGTTGAGAATAAACAAAACCCTTTATTTTTCCTTTAAAAAGTTAAATTTATATTACAATGGACAGTAGGCTGAGAGGCAAATATATTTTGTAAGTGAGAATGTGTAAAAAAAAAAAAAAAAAGAAAATGTTCAACTCGAAACAAAATTCTAAGTTCAGATACGTTCAGACTGATAGTTATATAGCTGAAAAGAGACATCTAGTTCAGTCTTTCTCACATCTGTTTTTGCTGTTGATCCAAAAGAAGGGAAAAATTCAGTTTGAAGCTCTTCCAATTTTGCAACAAACTAGGAAAAAAATCCTTCTTGACTCAAAAGTGGCAGTCCATCTCCTTGGATCAAGAAGGTATTGCTCCACTAATTAAAAATGATATCGCTGAATATTCTATTTTTGGAAGTATTTATTCAATTGCTTTTTCAACATCTGTATAGACTTCAAAAAACAACCTACCTCTTCAGACAGAGAATGCCACATCCTTATTGTTCTTAGTGTAGAAAACCTATTCATTTGCCTTATATGTATAGTACTGTTTATTTAATAGATTTCCATACAATGGTTTGTAATGGCCACAAATATATTTAATTTTTTTTTCTAAAATGTTTCCCTATATCTGCCTACATAGATGTAAGCAGTAAGTGTTCAACTGATGATTTCTCAGAGATCGCACATAAGTTTCATCCTGACTCAAGACTCTTTGTTAAATTTATGCAGAGTCTTGAAAATGAATTAAATATAATATTTAGCAAATTAGAAACAGATATGGGCCCCATGAGTAGATAACAGAATATTAACATGAAGGATTGTAATCCAGTAGTGGTTATGGTTCCTCGAGTGTTCCTTTAAGCCATTTCATCATGCACATGAGCAAGAGAGGGTTAGCTAATATTTGACATCAAGTAGTCCAATCCGGCTCCAAACCAGGACATCATCCCACCATATTCTTTCTTAAATGTATGCTATAATTTATTTTACTAATATGGCAAAAACTAAAAGACAAGACTTCATACTAGAAGGATATATTTTAGTATTGTGCGGTGAGGCATTCGCCCACAATCCTTACTATACTAGTAACCCAGAGGATGGTCCAGCCCCCCCCCCCCATTTATTGAATATGATGTAACATTGCAGCTGTTGGTTATGTTCTCTCTTTATTTTAGGACTTCCAATTGTAATTGTCAGTGTGACTTTGGCAACGTCTTTCAATAAGTATGTGGCAGACACTCATTGCTGGCTGAATGTGCAGACTGATATAATCTGGGCATTTGTGGGACCTGTTCTCTTCATACTTACGGTATGTATTAGAATTTAACAACTGTGTGCCAGTTATTATTTTTTTTTTCTAATAGAATAAATCTGCAGAAACTTACAAAATAAAAGGTTAATTTTGTATGTATAGCCTTGGTTCAAAAAGGTTTATTAAGACTAACTTTCAATAATTCCAGTCATTAGCTCCTAACTGCAAGTGTGAATAGCGTTTTTTCACCTTTTCAGGTTATAGATGGATAGTTTTCTTTGAATATTCAAAGGTTTTATTTTCCTTTAAAAATGAATTATAGCTTGTCATAAAATCATCATAGAAACAATATAGCATCTTCCTTGACAAAATGAGCCATGTGAGACTGCTTCCTTTTCTGCCTTTACATACCTAGAGCTTTTTTACCTTGCTGTTATATCTCAGCTTTAATATACGGTGAAGCTCAAAACCTTTAAGGGTCTTTGTTTTCCCTCCCACGCTTCCTTGAGTATCTCTCATGATATAGCTTCTTTAATCATTTTTCTCTGCAAATGCTACAAGGTCATTGTCAGTAGGTTAACACTCAACCATAAAGTAAGATTATAAGTCTTGCTTCAGGACAAATGGCATTTTCTTCATTATAGATAAAAAAATAAATTTCATTGTGTAAGCTTAAAATGTGACAAATTAAATGTAGGTTAGAACAAGACATAAAAAAATATTTGTATTTATAATCAAATTATCTAATGCTCCATGAAATACAGACTAATGGTATATCATAGTAAATATGGACTGCCTTCATGCATTCTATTCCAAATTCAAGATAATATGTTGGGAAAGACATATGTAACCTCGATTGCCTTGCAAACTCAGTTCATGTGGGCCCAAAGTCAGGGGCATTTTAGGCGCGAGGCAAACAAGGCATTTGCCTTGTGCGGCATTTGCCTTGGGCGGCATTTTTCAGGGGGCGGCAAAAAACGCCGCCCCCCAAATGCCCAGGCAAATGCCTTGTTAGCCTCGCGGCTAAGTGACATGCCGGGCGCTGGGCTGGCGGGTGGCGCTGGGCAGCCGGCCGGCCGGCGAGGGAGCTCTTCCCCTGAGGGGTCTGCTCCGCTCCCTCGCACGCCGCCCGCAGAGTGAGGCTGGGAGCCGGAATATGACGTCATCTTCCGGCTCCCAGCCTCACTTTGCGGCGCGCGAGGGAGCTGAGCAGACCGCTCAGTGGAAGAGCTCCCTCGCCGGCAAGCCGGCCGCCCAGCGCCGCCCAGCAACCACTGGACCACCAGGGAGGTAATGAACCCCTCCCCCCAGCACTCCCAAAGGTAAGGTGTGTGTGTGTTTTGTTAGTGTGTGTGTCTGACTGTGTCTGTTAGTGTGTATGTGTGTGTCTGACTTTGTGTCAGTGAGTGTGTGTGTGTCTGTGAGTGTGTGTGTGTCTGTGAGTGTGTGTGTGTGTCTGTGAGTGTGTGTGTGTGAGTGTGTGTGTGTGTCTGTGAGTGTGTAAATGTGTGTGTGTGTGTGTGTGTGTGTCTGTGAGTGTGTGTGTCTGACTGTGTCTGACTGTGTGTCAGTGAGTGTGTGTGAGTGTGTTTGCCTGTGAGTGTGTGTCTGTTAGTGAGTGTGTGTGTCTGTTAGCGAGTGTATGCGTATCTGTCAGTGAATGTATGTGTGTGTGTATTTAGAAGGCGGGTTGGGGGCGGCGCCTGAGTTTTGTCCTGCCTAGGGCAGCACAAAACCAGGATACACCACTGCCCAAAGTAATCCACTTTGTACCAACATTTTTCTCAATGTTTCAGTGTTACCCCTGCCCCCCCCCAAAAAAAAAACAGCTTCCAAAACTTGCACACACTAAAATTGATTAAAAACATTGCATTGCAAACTCAGTTCATGTGGGCCCAATGTAATCCATTGGGTCAACTTTGGTCTAAAAGATTCTGTTCACTTTGTACCCACATTTTTCTCAATGTTTCAGTGTTACCCCTGTCCTCCCACCCCCCTCAAAAAACAGCTTCCAAAATTTGCACACTCTAAAAATGAATAAAACATTGCCTTGCAATCTCATTTCACGTGGTCCCACAGTAATCCATTGGGTCAACTTCGGTCCAAAAGATTCTGTTCAATTTGTACCAACATTTTTCTCAATATTTCAGTGTTACCTCCAGCCCCCAAAAACAGCTTCCAAAACTTGCACACACTAAAATTGATTAAAAAACAAGCCTTCTTTGTACAGTCCCCTGTATCCTAGCAACAGTGGAAGAAAAATTACAATAGCCTAATACATACTATTGGCACTTTGGACCTGATGTTACCAGCTATTCTACAAGAAGAAGGGTTAAGATGTTTATCACATGAAAACATCAAAGGACTGGTCATTTATTGCTTGAGTGAGTAAATATCTGATCCAACATGCAATCGTAATGAGGTCTGACATAAGAGATAAGAAGGGGCCCTGGTGGAGTATGCAGAGCAGTCGTGCTATCAATTTAGTGGCGGAAAATATGGCTAAAAAAAAAATGATGAGGATTTGGTCTTCGTAATAGCAAATCTGACTCCGTCTGGCATGAAAGCTATGGAGTGAAAGGCTTAAATACCAGAAACTCTACAGAAAGACACTAGAGAAAGGAGAAGGGCCAGTTTAGCAGAAAGCTGGTGTAGAAATAAGGCTTCGTTAGAAGGTCAAGACTCCTAAAATGAACTCGAGAGACATCACAGAAATTAGAATAGCTGGGGGTAGGAGGTCTCGCCAACCATATGCCACATAAAAGTCTACAAACGGAAGGGTGTTGTCCTATTGGCGAATTATCAATAGTATCATGAGCTGCAGAGATGGTGGATCAAAATACATTTATTGATCAATAAGATTTGCCTTGATCAAAGAGAGAGGATAAGCAGTTCAATAAGAATGTAAGACATGCTGAAAAGGGATCAATATCCCTTTCCAGACACCAGCTGACCCAAATTCGCCATGCAGAAAGGTAAGTTTGTCTAGTTCCTGGGGCCCATGAATCCTTTCATAGGAGTGTTTGAGCTGTGAGCAAAAGTCCCACAACTTGCCAGGATTCCCTGAAACAGTCCTTGCTACGGGGTGAAGATGGCCCTGCAGGACGAGTGGGTGGCAGTTGCCTACACGATGACTGAGGATATGGAGGGATCGAGGCAACAGAAGGTTATAATCCACAGATAGTTCCAGCAGAGTGAGGAACCAGGTCTAAGATCTCCATAATGGAGTTATTATCACTATTTTGACATTCTGAGCTCTGACCAGGTGAAGGGTTCATTGGATCATTGAGAAGGATGGGAATGCATATGCTCCCCTTGCTGGCCATAGCTGCAGTAACACATCGACCACCAAGAACAGGGGGTCTGGATGCCAGCTGAAGAAGGCATCCGTTTGGCGATTCAGTTGGGATGAGAAGAGATCAAATTTGAGAGGTCCTCGTAGGAGGTAAATGTGAATTACCTCGAGAAAATGATGTGTAGTGCCCGTACAAAAGGCACTTTGGTTGAAAACTCAGAACAAGTTGCTCTGCATCCCAAGAGGCTGGTACCTGACCCCAAAATGAAGTCTGGTTGTAATCTGAAGATCGCTTTCCCGTTCCAGGCTTCCATATTGTGAAGCCACCAATGCAGTTCTATACGGACCTCGTCCGTCACGGATCTGAATTGGTCGTAAGAAGTGGAGCAATGCAAGTAAAAAATTTTAATCGTTGCATGGCTTGGTAATGCAAAGGTCACGAAAACATAGCCTGGATGGAAGCAGAGAGAAGTCCTATAATGTGTATGTAAAGTCGTGTAGACAAAGTCATTGAGTGGACAGCAATTTCCAAATTTCTCTCTTTATAGTTTTTATTTTGGAGTAAGGCAGTTGTAGAATTGCCTGTATAGAGTCTATCTGAACCACCTGAGAAGGTTCCAGATCCGATTTCTGCAACTTTATAACAAACAATAGGTTTTGCAGTAAAGCAGAAGTCAAGTTCGTGTGATGTGGGTCCTGATTCATTATCAGGATGTCATCCAGAAATATAATAGAACCGGAGTAACGCCATAACCGGTTTCATCAATTTGGTGAAGCACTATGATGCAAAGGCTGAAAGGAATGCAGATGAACTGCCACATTTCTCCTTGCCATAGGAATTGAAGGAAAGCACGTTGGCTTTGGGCGACTGGGACTGTGAGGTATGCGTCTTTGTGGTTGAATCTGGAGAGCCAGTCTCCCAAACAAAGGAGGCCTTCCATCTTGAAATTATGGTACCTGACATATTGATTCAGGTTCTTCAGATTGATAATTGGGCAATGATCCTGTCTTTTTGCGTATAAGGAATATGTTGCTGAGAAAAGTACGGGGAAAAGGCAACCATTCGATTGCCCCTTTCTCCATGAATTTGCATAACTTTGCATAAAGAGGTTATGTTGTCTCCCTTTGACATCCATAATAATAATTATAGATAACAATAATTAATACTTATAGAGAAAGTAGTTTCCACTGTTGGAAAAAAATGGGTTAGTCAATTTGCAGTAGGTACATTGAAATAAGTAAGGTCTATTACCTGAAGCAGTGCAACCGTTTAGGGAAGCAAAACTATGTCATTGAACAGATCATCTGTTGTTAAAGAATTGGCGATAATAGGATTGGATGAGTCCTGCAACCCAGTAGTCTGTGGAGAATACCGAGACATGCTTAAAGAAGTCTCTGATAAAAGTGTCACCGAATAATAGGCCGTTGGCTTCTAGTCCCAATTCTTTGGAACTTAAACCAACCAATTTGGCATCAATTTTGTAAAGTGCCACTTTACGCCTTTCAGTTGGGATTGCCACATTGACATTACCTAGAAGGCATAATGTTATGAGCCCAATCCCTCACAGTATGCAGATCAAACTCTACACTAGTGAGTGCTCATCTGCTAGGTGTTTGTCTTGGGTTGCTTTTAAGCCTTGTTCAATACCCTTGCGTGCCAGATTTTGTGAGAAAAATAACCAGCATAGGATCAAATTCTGGTGTTAAAGTTACTTCATCTGAGATAGTTGGCCGGAGGCATTCGGCCTTCAATTTAGCTCTAATTTCCTTCTCTAAGGACTTGCACAGCCACATTTTACAGAAATTAGCAATGTGATCTGGAGAAGCCCATTCGGCAGAGCGTGGATGCCAAATTATCCTAGCGTCAAAGAGTGGGAGACCAGAAGCAGGATGTCTGAAGAAGGCTCCTTGGAATTTTTTGTAATAAAGGTCTCCTTTATTACTGATGTTTAGAAATCTTTAAGCACATTTGCCGGAAGATTTGCATCAGAATAGTTGACATCATAGTCATCATGTGATCAGCTAGGGGCTGAAAGTGAAGCCCACTAGAGGGTCTAAGGTATCGTTCATAGTAAGTGGCAGGGACAATTTAAGTGATTTGGCAGGAGCTTTGCTCTAGCCTGCAGAAGCGTTATCCCCTTTCCAAGGTCGTTTGCGCATAGCTCCTTCCTGATCCAAAAGATGAGAGTCCTCAGAATCAGAGAGGTGGTGTGCAGGAGGATTAGCCTCGGTAGAAGCTTGTTCATGAAAGACTGCTAAAGCCTTAGGTACTGACTTCGCAATAGTAGAGAAAGGTCATGCCCATAATTCTGAGGAAATGGCATGGTCTGAATGATCAGAAACATTGGCTTTAATTGTGTAAAGTTATATAAAATAATGCAAAAGATAATATAGGTGAATAAAAATTCTCAATCTTAGGTAAAAGGCAGAAATGCACTGCACTAAAAAATAAAATATAAATGACTAATCTTAAGAAAAAGGCAGGGATGCACTGCACTAAACAATAATGAAAATAAGAGATGAGGCAACTCCGGTAGATCAGTGGGATTCACCCACACAAGATAAATCAGTGGGGCTCACTCACAAGTAACAGTTTAAAAGGGGAGAGGAGATGCCCACAGTTCTGTCCATTATTAGCGCCGGTAAAAGAGATGGGAAAACGGAGGACAGACACTTTGAGTACAGGGAGTCGGAAGATCACGTCAGAGCTGATGTGGATGGGAGTTAGACTGTGAAAAGGCGTGAAAAATCTTGTCACGGTCTCACTGGGAAATGTAGTCTGCTGCTGTGGGGAGGCAGGTCAAGAGAGAGGCCCAGAAAAGCCTTGCAGAAGTGGTAATCATGGTGGATTCCCCACAGGCTGTTATAAAAATCGCTCGCCGGGAACTAAATCAGATTTAGAATTAATTACAGAATTATGGTGACGCAACACCAAAAAAAAATAAGATAGGCATAGAAAAGTTATACAGAAAGAAGAAAAATCTAGGCTAGGTAGTACAAAGACAAATTATATAAAATACATTTTAAAAAAAGTGAGTGCCCCTAAATATTAAAATATAGCTTTTAATAGTATAGTTAAAATAAATGGTGTACACGCTATAGATATGAAAGGAGAAAATAATGATTCTATATATACAAAATAGACCATAAAAGTAACAATCCTAAAGGGAAAACAAACTCACACTAAATGTAACTACAATCAAGATATAGATAAAGAGGCCCTGTTCAAAAGTTTTCAGGATCCTTCTCCTAGTAATGTGCAAAAACCATACGGTTTTTACAATACAGTTGTATACAAATAAAAGTATACAGGGTGAGTTGTGTCCCAAAGGTACAAATAAGCTGCATACAATGATGATTAAATCAATAAGCCATGTTTAGATAGCACAGGGATACCTGCATCTAATATATATGTAACAGTGGATTGCCGAAAAAAAACTTTTGGTTACATATGACAGTGTATAGTATTCACTGTCCCTGTGCATCTAAACAGGCTCAGAAGAAGTATGTCGCTAGTGCTGACAAACCTATGTCTTGCACAATTGAATATCCACATTTACAGTGCTTTTTGGTTAAAAAAAAAAAAAAGGAGGCACTGGAGTGTGTTTAAGTAGTGCAAGAAAAAATAATGTGCACTAGTTAAAAAGAAAACTCCTACTGCAACGAAACCGGGGAGTAATGCCTAATTGAATTAGGTATATGGTCCAAATAAACCCCCATTATTATAGCCAGAGTTGAGCTCGGGATTGCACGGTCAGTGCAAGAATAAATAATAAGTTTTGGTCTTTAGCACCAACCAATGTTATGCTCCTCTGAGGATACCCTAAGAGGGTCTATGGGGCCACAAAAATGCCTCTAAAAAAACTCCTGGAAAGAGCTAGAGAGCTGCAAAAGCAAGTAAAAGCAAGTAAGGGTAGGACAAGTGCCCTGCAAACAAATGTGGATAGGGAAATCACTTAAAATAACATAAAAATTTAAAATACAGCTGAGCCATAAAATAGCACTAGATGGAATCTTTGATTTTAGCTTTGGAAGAACATAAATCAAAATCTAAAGCATGACATCAGGATAATCACCAGAATTATCCATTTGAGAGAGGATTGGAGTGCAGGGTATTCGCTTTCATTGTTCAAACTGAGATCAACTCCTGATGCATGGAGAAAAGGCCTTCACAAGCCTCTGCTGTTGTGTACATAGTTTATACTAAGTGACCCATAGGTTGAAGAGACGGTGACCGTGGCGGTGGAGGAGGAGGATAAGGTAGCCAACACTGTTATTTATGTTTTTTTTTTGTTTTTTATTGTGGTAGCCCACATAATATTGGGACATACAACAAAAGAAACATTTGCGGCCTCCGGTTTACCTAGTTTATACTAAGTGACCCAGGATGTCATCCAGAAATATAATAGAACCGGAGTAACGCCATAACCGGTTTCATCAATTTGGTGAAGAAGAGGCAGTGACCATGGCGGTGGAAGAGGAAGCAGCGGTGGAGGAGGAGGATGAGGTAGCCAACACTGTTTTAAAATATCTATCTATCTATCTATCTATCTATATATATATATATATATATATATATATATATATATTTTACTTGGGGTAGCCCCCAAAATATTGGGACATATGAAAAAATACAACTCTGTTCCTCAGAGTAGCTGTTGACATTATAGTTGTGCAGGAACTTTGTTGACTCTAGAGAACCTCGGGCAAATCGCACATCCCCGTGGCGGCGACTTTGCATGCGGATGTCCTCCATATCAACTTTCAAAGCCAGTTTCTGCGCCTACCATGGGGACCACGGGTGATGGGGATCAGGGTTCCATTCCGTAGAGGGACCCTGAGAAACGGCTACCACATGCAAGAAAGGCAGCAGGCGCGCAAATGAAGGTAGTGACGACAAATAACAAGACAGGACTCTTTAGAGGCCCTGTAATTGTAATGAGTCCACTTGAAATCCTTTAACTCTGATCAATTGGAGTAAAGTCTAGTGCAGAGCCACTGACCCGTGCGTGCTGCAGCTGAAACACCACTATCGCCTGATGCTGCTTGCACAGTCTCATGAGGCAATGAGCAGGAAGGCCGCAGTTACGCTGCAGTGCAGACAGAAGAGCAGCAGCAGGATGACAAAGCCAAAAGTGCGCACAGCCGCTACAGTGAATGTCGCATCCTGTTCCAAGTTGCGGATCAATCTGGTGATGGCTTCTGTATCAAGTACTCTTTTTACTGAAGCTGCATCAGGGCACTGTGGCCGCACAAACGCTGGTGCTCAACACCATGGGGTGTGCTGTTACCCTGCACCAGACCCTGCTAATCCATTCCACACTGTGACTCCTAACTTCAACATCAGTGTCTGGGTCCTGGTTACCGGACTGCCCACCTCACTGTGAAACTACGAATAGATCGTTAAATCTGGTACGAACCCGAACTTTGCAGTTCAGGTTCGCTCAAGTTTATTATGTATCCTTTGATCGCTACATGTATTACTTGGATAACTGGTAATTCTCGTGCTAATACATGCCGATGAGCACGAGGGGACGGCCGGTCCGCTTTTGCATCCTGCTCCCTCTTATGCTGTACTGGTGCCCCTGTGCGACCAGCGCCTCGTCCTCCAAACTGTACACGTCACTCGCATGACCTTGATTCCACTTCACCTAAGTGTTGCTTCTAAGTGTGTAGTTGGAGATATTCTGGAGAGTTTTACAGAAGCTTCAACTGTCTAAAAGTTGTGCTAAGAGCTTTCTTTTCTACTGTTACAGGTAAGATTCATCTGTAGGAAAAGGTTACTGATTGCACAAGGTTTGAATTTCTGTTGGTAATTATAAGGCATTTGATTTGATTAAGCTAGTTACTTGCTATTGATTGCTGGTTAATTAGCTATTGTTTGCAAATAAGCAGAGGCCTGCCCAGGTGTTAAACATTCCTAGTGTGTGGGGATTTTAGGAGTTATGTAAGGCTTGTTGTCATTAGCTTGGCTAATATAGCTTGGTTGCTTCACCTAAGTGTTGCTTCTAAGTGTGTAGTTGGAGATATTCTGGAGAGAAACTGGAGGTAATCTGAGGTATTCAGGAGGATAAAGAAAAAAGTTAAGATTAGTTTGAGTTAAATTATTGTCCTCATTGGAATGGCAGACTTAGTTCAGCGTAATAGTTGCTATGCATTTGTTTCACGTTCTACTTTTTGGAGATTTGGTTGTTCTCTAATCTGTAGACAGTTCTCTATCTTGCGGCAGGAGATTGTATTTTTGAAGTCTGAGATTTGTAAATTATCTGGTGAACAAACTCAGACTGGAACTGCTGCAAAGCCACTGCCGCAGAGACATACTAGGAATGGCAGATAGATTACTGTAGGATCTGGTAGACTTAGAGTTGTGGAACAAAGGCATTTTGCACAGTCTGTTGCTCTACATAATTCATTTTCTGCACTTTCAGAGTGTAATGGTGTTGTGGAGAGAGGCACTGAGGCTAGTGGTGTTGTGGAGAGAGGCACTGAGGCTAGTGGTGTTGTGGAGACCAGCTTGGAGACTATGGTGAGGCCTAATAGAAAGCAGTTGTTGTTGGGGGATTCCATCATAAGAGGTGTGGAGATGGACAATGGTGGTCTTGTGAGGTGTCTTCCCGGAGCTATTGCTCACAGAGACAGGATACATATCTGTAATATTGTTAAGCAAGCAAAGCAGGAAGGGGAATTGGATGTACTTGTCCATCTAGGGACAAATGACTTGGCTTGCAATGAGGTTTCAGAGGTTATGGAAGTTTTTAGTGTTTTTGCCACTAATATATACGGCAGGTTGTTTCCACAATGTCATTCTCGGAAGTTCTGCCTGTGCATAACACTCAGAACGACAGGCGGATGCGTATTAGGGACTTTAATTTGTGGCTTGGTGAATGGTGTCGGGAGCAAGGATTTGGCTTTCTTTCTCATGGCAGCTCTGTTTGTAATGGAAATAAGCTGTACAAAAAAAGATGGTTTGCATCTTTCTCAAAAGGGAACAAATGTTCTCAGTGAGCAGTTCAGAGGTTTTGCTAGGATGTATTTAAACTAGGAGGGGGGGCAAAAGGGTGATAAAACATCAATCCAATTGTCCCCCAAAACAAGGACAGAAGGTGCCTGTAGCAAGTGTGTTAAAAAAGGATAAGCTTAGAGTCATGTCTACAAATGCTCGCAGTTTAGGGAATAAGATCCATGAACTTGTGGCAATAATGGCAACTGATAGTGTAGATTTAGTCGCTGTTACTGAGACATGGTACAATGAGAAAAATGACTGGGACATAGCAATACCAGGGTACTCTTTATATAGAAAAGATAGGGAAGGCAAGAAAGGGGGAGGGGTGGCCCTGTATGTGAAGGATAGCATAAAATCTAGCCTAATAAAAGTTAGTGAGACAAACATAGAGTCCGTTTGGGTTACGTTAGAATTTGGTAATCACACAGTAACTCGTGTAGGTGTGATTTATAGGCCCCCAGGACAAATTGAAGAGTTAGATAATCTACTAGTTGAGGAAATAGCTAAAATGACAAAGAAGGGGAAGTTATCATCATGGGTGACTTTAATCTTCCTGATGTAAATTGGAAAACAAAATTAGCTACTTGTGCCAGGAGCACACATATTCTAAACTCACTACTGGGATTGTCTCTAAAACAAGTTGTTGAAGAGCCAACTCGTAAAGAGGCCATACTAGATTTAGTGTTAACAAATGGAGATTTGGTATCAGATATTACTGTAGGTGAAAGTTTAGGATCCAGTGATCATCAGTCAGTGTGGTTTAATATAAGAACAGTGACTGTGTCACACCACACAAAAACAAAAGTTTTAGACTTTAGAAAAACAGACTTTTCTAAAATTAGAATATGTGTAGAGGAGTCATTATCAGACTGGAGCAATTTAAATGGAGTCCAAGAGAAATGGGATTATTTAAAAGTTGCACTATTGAAGTCAACAGAAAATTGCATTAGGCTTGTCAGTAAAAGCAAAAAATTTAAGAAACCACTGTGGTACTCCGCAGATGTGGCCAAAATAGTTAAAAACTAAAAGTTAGCATTTAGGAATTATAAAAAAACCCAGAGTGAGGAAGACAAAATGATCTATAAGATTAGGCAGAAAGAGGCTAAGCAAGTTATAAGAGCTTCCAAATCACACACAGAAGAGAAAATAGCACAGTCAGTAAAAAAAGGGGACAAAACATTTTTTAGATACATAAATGAGAAAAGAAAAGTAAAACAAGGATTAGTTAGATTAAAAACAAAAGAAGGAAGGTATGTAGAAGAGGATAAAGGTCTAGCTGACTGCCTCAATTAATATTTTTGTTCTGTATTTACAGATGAAAATGAAGGAAAAGGACCTCAGTTGAGAAAAAGGATAAATGAGTCATTTATTACACGTGAGTTTACAGAGGAAGAGGTTCTATTTCAACTGTCAAAAGTAAAGGACAAATAAGTCAATGGGACCTGATGGAATACAACCAAAGTTATTAAAAGAGCTTAGTGGTGTACTAGCAAAACCATTAATAGATTTATTTAACCAATCATTGTTAACAGAAGTAGTCCCAGAAGATTGGAAGTTAGCGAATGTTGTGCCCATTCACAAGAAAGGTAGTAGGGAGGAGTCGGGCAACTATAGGCCAGTAAGTCTTACTTCAGTAGTGGGGAAAGTAATGGAAACCATGTTAAAGGATAGGATTGTTGAACATCTAAAATCACATGGATTTCAAGATCAGAGACAACATGGATTTACTTCAGGGAGATCATGCCAAACTAATCTTATTGATTTTTTTGATTGGGTAACTAAAATTATAGATCAGGGTGGTGCAGTAGACATTGCTTACCTAGATTTCAGTAAGGCTTTTGACACTGTTGCACATAGAAGGTTTATCAATAAACTGCAATCTCTAAGTTTGGATTCCAATATTGTTGAATGGGTAAGGCAGTGGCTGAGTGACAGGCAACAGAGGGTTGTAGTTACTGGAATATATTCGAAGCTTGGACTTGTCACCAGTGGGGTACCTCAGGGATCTGTACTTGGACCCATTCTCTTTAATATTTTTATTAGTGATATTGCAGAAGGTCTTAATGGTAAGGTATGTCTTTTTGCTGATGATACTAAGATATGTAACAGGGTTGATGTTCCAGGAGGGATAAGCCAAATGGCAAATGATTTAGGTAAACTAGAAAAATGGTCAGAATTGTGGCAACTGACATTTAATGTGGACAAGTGCAAGATAATGCATCTTGGACGTAAAAACCCAAAGGCAGAGTACAGAATATTTGATAAAATCCTAACCTCAACAATTGAGGAAAAGGATTTAGGGGTGATTGTTTCTGATGACTTAAAGGTAGGCAGACAATGTAATAGAGCAGCAGGAAATGCTAGCAGAATGCTTGGTTGTATAGGGAGAGGTATTAGCAGTAGAAAGAGGGAAGTGCTCATGCCATTGTACATAATACTGGTGAGACCTCACTTGGAGTATGTCAGGGATCCGCGGGCGGCTAGGAGGGGAGGCTGCACGCCACTTGCAGCACTCACCCTCAGTCCGGCGCCGCCCGCGGTCTCCCCTCGTCTTACCTGTCGGAGAGCGGCGTCTCCTCTCTGCCGCTTGCCGCTCGCGTCCTCCACGCCCCCCAGCGGCAGCATGTATAACGCTGCACGCTGGGAGGTCACTAAATTATGCAAACGCCGGGGTCACATGAGTGACCCCGCGTTAAAGAAACAGTACCACAATCACAGTGGGAGGTATAGATATCCCCCACGTGTGATTGTTAATTCTGATTGGAAGTTATCCAATCAGAATTAAACCAAGGGTATTTATACTTACCTTTCCTGTCCCTCAGTGCCCTGTTGTGGTCTTGTGATACTTGTAGTGCTGTTCTCTCGTGTTGCTCTCTGGTTTCCGATTACGTGGCTCGTTATTCCGATTATCCTGTCTTCTCCACTCCTTTGACCTCGGCTTGTTTCTCGTTCTCCCGTTTTCTGTCTCCCTTTACTTGGCTTGTCTCCTGACTATTCTTAGCGTGCTTAGCCCGGCCACTCTAAGGACCGGTATAGCACCCTTCCTCTCTGTATTCTGTTAGTGTGTTAGGTTCCGGAATCGTGACACTTCTAAATTAGAAGCCATATTTTCTTGGCCTCTCCCTCAAGGTCTTAAGGCAATACAGCGATTTATAGGCTTTGCCAATTATTATCGCAGGTTTATTAAAAACTTTTCATCGGTCATTTCTCCTACCACGAAACTAACTAAAAAGGGTTTGCACCCCAGGGTTTGGACTCCTGAAGCCATCAAAGCCTTCGAAACTCTCAAAAAGGCATTTGCCACTGCCCCTGTGTTACACCATCCTGATCCTTCCCTTTATAATGGAAGTAGACGCTTCAGAATCAGGTATAGGAGCTGTATTATCACAAAGATTATCCTATAACGAACCCCTCCATCCCTGTTGTTACTTTTCTAAAAAACTGTCTGATTCGGAAAAGAATTACGATGTTGGGAATAGGGAACTATTAGCTATTGTGATGGCTTTTAAAGAGTGGAGGTACTTATTAGAAGGAGCTAGACACAAAATCCTGGTTATAACTGATCATAAGAATCTCTCCTATATAGCTGATGCTAAAAGGTTGTCCTCTCGTCAAGCCAGATGGTCCTTATTTCTTTCACGCTTTCAGTTCATTATCACATATAGGCCTGGGTACCGTAATGTCAAGGCTGATGCTATCTCCCGACAATACGAACCTTTGGAGTCTATCGCCCCCGCTCCTGAACCCATTGTACCCACGTCTAAAATAATAGCTGCTACCCGTTTAGTTATTTCATCTCTTTTCCTTGATGGTATCAAGGCCTACCAAACCCAAGCACCCTCTGAGACACCTGTTGGTAGATTATACAGGAAAGAAAAATATAGAAAGAAATTGTTAGCTTTATTTCACACCGCCAAAACGGCTGGCCACCCAGGGGTTACCAAAACATACAAGGGTCTCCTTCAACAGTTTTGGTGGCCTTCACTTAAGCAAGACGTAGTGGATTATGTGCAGGCTTGTCGTGTTTGTGCACAGTGTAAGTCCCCTAATGTCAAACCCCCGGGACTCCTAATGCCTTTATCCGTACCCAAGAAACCATGGACCCACTTATCCATGGACTTTATTGTGGATTTTCCTTCATCCGATGGAATGACAGTAATTTTGACTGTGACTGATAGATTCTCTAAAATGGCACACTTTATTCCACTTAAGAAACTACCTTATGCGGTTCAGTTGGCTCAGGTATTTGCCAAAGAGGTTTTCCGCTTGCATGGTATACCACAGGATATCATATCTGACAGGGGTCCTCAATTTGTCTCTCGGTTTTGGAGGGGCTTTTGTGCTGAGATGGGGATTTCCTTGTCGTTTACTTCCTCCTATGACCCGGCGTTAAAGAAACAGTACCACAATCACAGTGGGAGGTATAGATATCCCCCACGTGTGATTGTTAATTCTGATTGGAAGTTATCCAATCAGAATTAAACCAAGGGTATTTATACTTACCTTTCCTGTCCCTCAGTGCCCTGTTGTGGTCTTGTGATACCTGTAGTGCTGTTCTCTCGTGTTGCTCTCTGGTTTCCGATTATTTGGCTCGTTATTCCGATTATCCTGTCTTCTCCACTCCTTTGACCTCGGCTTGTTTCTCGTTCTCCCGTTTTCTGGCTCCCTTTACTTGGCTTGTCTCCTGACTATTCTTAGCGTGCTTAGCCCGGCCACTCTAAGGACCGGTGTAGCACCCTTCCTCTCTGTGACCTGTTGGCGTGTTAGGTTCCGGAATCGTGACAGAGTATTGTACACAGTACTGGAGACCGTATCTTCAGAAGGATATTGATACCTTAGAGAGGGTTCAGAGAAGGGCTACTAAACTGGTTCATGGATTGCGGGATTAAACTTACCAAAACTTAACATGTATAGCTTGGAGGAAAGACGAGACAGGGGGTATATGATAGAAACATTTAAATATATAAAGGGAATCAACACAGTAAAGGAGGAGACTATATTTAAAAGAAGAAAAACTACCACAACAAGAGGACATAGTCTTAAATTAGAGGGACAAAGGTTTAAAACTATCAGGAAGTATTACTTTACTGAGAGATAGTGGATACATGGAATAGCCTTCCAGCTGAAGTGGTAGAGGTTAGTAAAGGAGTTTAAGCATGCGTGAGATAGGCATAAGGCTATCCTAACTACAGGGAGTGCAGAATTATTAGGCAAGTTGTATTTTTGAGGATTAATTTTATTATTGAACAACAACCATGTTCTCAATGAACCCAAAAAACTAATTAATATCAAAGCTGAATTTTTTTGGAAGTAGTTTTTAGTTTGTTTGTTTTTAGTTATAGCTATGTTAGGGGGATATCTGTGTGTGCAGGTGACTATTACTGTTCATAATTATTAGGCAACTTAACAAAAAACAAATATATACCCATTTCAATTATTTATTATTACCAGTGAAACCAATATAACATCTCAACATTCACAAATATACATTTCTGACATTCAAAAACAAAACAAAAACAAATCAGTGACCAATATAGCCACCTTTCTTTGCAAGGACACTCAAAAGCCTGCCATCCATGGATTCTGTCAGTGTTTTGATCTGTTCACCATCAACATTGCGTGCAGCAGCAACCACAGCCTCCCAGACACTGTTCAGAGAGGTGTACTGTTTTCCCTCCTTGTAAATCTCACATTTGATGATGGACCACAGGTTCTCAATGGGGTTCAGATCAGGTGAACAAGGAGGCCATGTCATTAGATTTTCTTCTTTTATACCCTTTCTTGCCAGCCACGCTGTGGAGTACTTGGACGCGTGTGATGGAGCATTGTCCTGCATGAAAATCATGTTTTTCTTGAAGGATGCAGACTTCTTCCTGTACCACTGCTTGAAGAAGGTGTCTTCCAGGAACTGGCGGTAGGACTGGGAGTTGAGCTTGACTCCATCCTCAACCCGAAAAGGCCCCACAAGCTCATCTTTGATGATACCAGCCCAAACCAGTACTCCACCTCCACCTTGCTGGCGTCTGAGTCGGAATGGAGCTCTCTGCCCTTTACCAATCCAGCCACGGGCCCATCCATCTGGCCCATCAAGACTCACTCTCATTTCATCAGTCCATAAAACCTTAGATAAATCAGTCTTGAGATATTTCTAGGCCCAGTCTTGACGTTTCAGCTTGTGTGTCTTGTTCAGTGGTGGTCGTCTTTCAGCCTTTCTTACCTTGGCCATGTCTCTGAGTATTGCACACCTTGTGCTTTTGGGCACTCCAGTGATGATGCAGCTCTGAAATATGGCCAAACTGGTGGCAAGTGGCATCGTGGCAGCTGCACGCTTGACTTTTCTCAGTTCATGGGCAGTTATTTTGCGCCTTGGTTTTTCCACACGCTTCTTGCGACCCTGTTGACTATTTTGAATGAAACGCTTGATTGTTCGATGATCACGCTTCAGAAGCTTTGCAATTTTAAGAGTGCTGCATCCCTCTGCAAGATATCTCACTATTTTTGACTTTTCTGAGCCTGTCAAGTCCTTCTTTTGACCCATTTTGCCAAAGGAAAGGAAGTTGCCTAATAATTATGCACACCTGATATAGGGTGTTGATGTCATTAGACCACACCCCTTCTCATTACAGAGATGCACATCACCTAATATGCTTAATTGGTAGTAGGCTTTCGAGCCTATACAGCTTGGAGTAAGACAACATGCATAAAGAGGATGATGTGGTCAAAATACTAATTTGCCTAATAATTCTGCACTCCCTGTATAAGATAAGGCTAGGGACTAATGAAAGTATTTAGAAAATTGGGCAGACTAGATGGGCCGAATGGTTCTTATCTGCCGTCACATTCTATGTTTCTATGTTTCATTGCTTCTATGTGGGGTCTAGGACCTCATCATCCTCCACATCATCTTCCACCCACTCCTCAGCCTTGCCCTCCTTGCCGGTATGCACACTGCAGAAAGCCACAGCAGTTGGCACCTGTGTTTTTCCAGCATGTAAAGTCTGCAAAGGACATATGGAAATTGTTTTAGAATTTCCTCCAGACAACAGTTTTCCCTATAAACTGACATCTCAGTTTGACTTGTGAGGGTATTGCCCCAGAATTACAATATTTTTGAAGTACCTCTTAGCTATTGATCACTGGTTTAAATATAGCAGCTTGTTATCTGGTAGTTTCTAGTGTAGAAAATATCAATCTATTTTCTATCACTTAGATCTGTGTAACAAGTGTTGTAGGTGTGAAACAATATTACAAGTGACCCACGTAGTAAATTCGAATCAAAGTTAAGCTTCGATTTGATACTCAGATATGAAGTGAACACCCCAAATATACTATTTAGCACCAAAAAATATAAAACAATAAAAAGAATTTTACTTTTTAAAACTCCAATGTAAGCAGCAGATTAGCAGCAAAACAATTAGAATGTTTACAACTGCGCAGTCAGCGCACTATTTGACGCTTCAATTTTACTCTCAGATATGAAGTGCACGCACCAAAATGTACTATTTAGCAGATTAGCAGCAAAACAATTAGAATGTTTACAACTACGCTGTAACCACAGTATTAGACGCTTCTATTTGACTCTCAGATATAAAGTGCACGCCCCAAAATGTACTATTTAGCAGATTGGCAGCAAAACAATTAGAATGTTTACAATTGCGCTGTAACCGTAGTATTAGATGCTTCTATTTGACTCTCAGATATGAAGTGCATGTCCCAAAATGTACAATTTAGCAGTTTAGCACCAAAACAATTTGAATTTTTACAATTGCGCTGTAACCGCAGTATTAGACTCTTCTATTTGACTCTAAGATATGAAGAGCAGGCCACAAAATGTACTATTTAGCAGATTAGCACACATAATCTTTCACCCACTCCTCAACCCTGCCCCCTTTGCCGGTATGCACACTGTAGAAAGCCACAGCAGTTGGCACCTGTGTTTTTCCAGCATGTAAAGTCTGCAAAGGACATATGGAAATTGTTTTAGAATTTCCTCCAGGCAACAGTTTTCCCTATAAACTGACCTCTCAGTTTGACTTGTTAGGGTATTGCCCCAGAATTACAATATTGTTGAAGTACCTCTTAGCTATTGATCACTTATTTGAATATAGCAGCTTGTTATCTGGTAGTTTCTAGTGTAGAAAATATCAATCCGTTTTCTATTACTTAGATCTGTGTAACAAGTGTTGTACGTGTGAAACAATATTACAAGTGACCGATGTAGTAAATTCATATCAAAGCTATGCTTTGATTCGACTCTCAGATAGGAAGTGAACACCCCAAATATACTATTTAGCACCAAAATTGTTTTTTTTAATAAATTGACTTTTTAAAACTCCAATGTAAGCAGCAGATTAGCAGCAAAACAATTAGAATGTTACAACTGCGCAGTAAGCGCACTATTTGACGCTTCTATTTGACTCTCAGATATGAAGTGCACCGCAGGACGCAAATGTACTATTTAGCAGATTAGCAGCAAAACAATTAGAATGTTTACAACTGCGCAGTAAGCACACTATTAGACGCTTCTATTTGACTCTCAGATATGAAGAGCAGGCCACAAAATGTACTATTTAGCAGATTAGCACCCAGAAAATAAGGATGTTTACCACTGCCCTGTAAACGCACTATTAAACGCTTCTATTTGACTCTCAGATATGAAGTGCACCCCACTAAAATACTATTTAGCAGTTTAGTACCCCAATTTTTTTTAAAGTTTTAAAACTGAAATGTGACATCAGTATTTGACGCTTCTATTTGACTCTCAGAAATGAAGTGCACCCCACTAATGTACTTTTTAGCACCCAAAAAGATGTAAGTTTTAAAACTGCAATGTGACAGCAGTATTTGACGATTTTATTTGACTCTCAGATATGAAGTGCACCCCACTAATGTACTAGCCCACTAATGTACTATTTAGCACCAAAAATACTTTCTAAAACTCCCATGTGACCGTGGTATTTGAAGCTTCTATTTGACTCTCAGATATGAAGTGCACCCCACTAATGTACTACCCCACTAATGTACTATTTAGCACAAAAAAAAATTACTTTTTAAAACTCCGATGTAACCGCAGTATTTGAAGCTTCTATTTGACTCTCAGATATGAAGTGCACCCCACCCCACTAATGTACTAGTTTGCAGAATTCTTTCCTAAGCTTTCCCTATCAGCGCCAGCATCCTCTCCCTACACTAATAAGACCACATGTGCGTGCGGCGCAATGCGACTCCAGCTTATATATAGAGGCTGGTTCACATGCTTCACTGGCCAATCACAGCCAAGCCATTAGTAGGCATGGCTGTGATGGCTTCTAAGGGCACACAAGTCAAACGCTTGTTGATTGGCTGCCTTGCAGCCTTTCAAAACGCGCCATTAAATCGCCGAACACCGAACTCCAACCCGAACATATAGTGATGTGTCCATGTTCGGGTCCGGGGTCCAAAAACCTAATTTCGGTACGAACCCGAACTTTACAGTTCGTGTTCGCTCAACTCTAGTTACATGTGCTTCCGATTGTTCCTTTTGTTAATTATATTTGCGCTATCCTTGACATGACACAAGTTTTGATAATTTATGATGAGAAAAATGGGTAAACAAAAAGGGCTAAAATGTTCTTATCTGTTTTAGATTATTATGTTTAGAAAATGTGTTTTTATGCAACTTCATCTTTTATATTTGTAGCAAGTACAGGAAGGGTTAATAAACAACTCAAGACCTTTATTTTCAAATGTTAGTTGCTATGCAACCATAGTTCAGAATCAACCAACATAAGGTCAACATTTACGTGTTTAACTGCTTTTTACATTAAGACACATAGAAATCATAACATGTATTGACACATTAACAAAACACTTCAGTGATGGCTGAAATTACTTCTAAGGTATGAGAGATTTATTTTTTTCCCTGGGTTATATTGCAAAGGGGACAAATGCATTTTAGAGTGTCTTTAATGTGGAATGTAATCCAATTCTGGGGTGACCTTAATACAACTATAATGCATATGTTATGGTAAACATGACTTGGTATAATTTTCTGAGGAGTGTTACGTAATGTATACATAATGCTAGCAAATGTATGTAGTTGAGAAACTACCCTATTTAATTTATTGATCTTTAAAACTTTAAAACTTTGCAACTTAGTATTTAAAACTTTGCACTGCCTCCTGGTAAACTGTGCAATGCCAAACATGATTGGTGGACAATAGTGTTTTTTTTTGTGTTTTTTTAAAAAATATTTTTACATTTCATCCTACAACACACAGTTTCTGTAGTGAACTGGGAAATACCCCACATGGCGATTAATATTATGTGTTTTACTGTGGCTCAGTTGCTATTGGGTTTATTTACTTGAAATGGAAGAAAAACTATTGTTGCCAGAATAGATGAACTAGAATATATATTTGCTTATTTACTGTGCCTTTAATGTCTATATTCAACTTTCTTGGATGGTCATGTTTTGCAGTGGTTACAACCTTCATTTCAAATGGGCTTTACTGGCATTTTTACACACAACATACTTAACATCTTACAATTAAGGTGTTAAATATTTTGTTTTGTGAATCAAAAGTTATTTAAAAATGATTAATGAAAAAATATATTTATATTCTGTTTATGTAAATATGCATTCAATAATTTTTTTAATTATCTATATAATCTGGTAACACAGCCTCTTTATTGTTTTTACTGTAAATAAGCCATTGCCTTTTTCCAGTACCTCTTGTCTGTTGCATATTCATAACTAATGCTTTCCATCACCCTTATTTGTTTTGTAGCTTGTCTTTGCAATTTTTCTAGTTCTGCAATAACCTTCTTTAAAACAGTTGCCCAAAATTGCACTACATATTTAAGATGATAGGGTCTTACCAATGATTTTTTTAAAGAAGAAAAATCATATTTGGATCACATTGACCAAACCCCTTTTATACACAGAAGCACCTTTTACTAGCTTTTACAACAGCTGACCATCAATTTTCCATATTCAACTGCACACTATCTTTAGGCCAGTGTTCTATCCAAGAAAACATTTATAAAATCACATCTATCGAATCACCCTGATCTATATTTCTACTAGCTTCTTCATAGATCACAATTAAGTGAGTTTGGCATGACCTCTCTTTCATAAAACCATGTTGCTTCCTGCTTATAATAATAATACTATTTTTTTGGTTGCATAAACCAGACACAGAGCCGCCATCAGGCATGACAACCATTGTTTGACCACTTTGGCAGTCCGAGCCCTACTATATATATATATATATTCATTGTACATTGCAGAGGGGGGCCTAGCAGCACAATCTGTCTTCCTTTCCAGCTGCACTGTGTCTAACTTTCTTGAGCCCTGCGGCTGTAAGAGCGTTGCCATGGGTTACCATGGCAACGCAACGCACAGCACACACACCGGTCTCGCGAGAGTTAGTCAGAGGAGCTGGAAAGGGAAGATAGAGTGTGCTCAGAGAGGAGCGTGTGCCCCCCCTCTGCAATGTACCGCAGCTAGCTTCTCCACCATGCCACTGGACCACCAGGGAATGCGATCTCCCCCTCTCTGGCAAGGTAAGAAGCAGGGAATAAAATAAAAGATACAAAAAAAACATGCTTCCCCCTCTATTTTACACACACACTTCATCCTTACAAGCACACACTCTATACTCACTACACACACTGCTTTCACTATACACACTTTGCACTAACTGCAAGCACTCTACATTCACTATACACACTTTGCACTCACTACAAACACACTACATTCACTATACACACTTTGCACTCACTACAATCACTCTGCATTCACTATACACACTTTGCACTTACTACAAGCACACTACATTCACTATACACACTTTGTACTCACTACAAACACAGTAAATTCACTATACACATGTGCACTCACTACAAACACACTACATTCACTATATGCACTCTGCATTCACTACAAACCCCTCACTACACAAACAACATTCACTATACACACTCTGCACTCACTTCACACACACACTACACTATACACACTCTGCATTCACTACAAACACACTACATTTACTATGCACACTCTGCACTCACTACACACACACTAAGTTCACTATACACACTCTGCACTCATCACACACACACTACATTCACTATACACACTCTGCATTTACTACATACACTCTGCAGTCACTATGCACACACTATACATCCACTACAAAAACACACACACTGCAGTCATTATACAAGCACACACTCTGCATTCACTATACACAAACTACACCCACTACACAAACTCACACTCTACATTCACTATACACACACCTACATTCACTACACACACTCTGCATCTAATGCATACAAACATTACATACATTACACAAAACGGACAATCTGCATCCACTATACACATTGCATCCATGATACACATACTGCATCCACTACACACATTCTACATGCTCTATACACAACACTTCATCCTTGTGGGCGGACTCGGGGCAGGCCCTGTGGGTGGACTGCCCCTGGGGCCCAGACCTTGAGCTGTATCATGGGTCCCAAAATGTTTGATGGCAGCCATGACCAGACACATAAGGCACTTTATATGTTTGGAGACTGACAGTTTATAAAAGTGCAGATTTTCATAGAAATCAGCACTTTTTTAATTTAATCATATTTCTTTATTTTTAAGGAACACTATAAGGTTAAGAACACAAACCTGTATTCCTAATCCTATGGTGTTAAAAACACCATCTAGCCCCCCTGAATCTCCCACCCTCCTTAAAGGGACACTATAGTCACCTGAACAACTTCAGCTTAATGAGGTTGTTCAGATGAGAACTATAGCTCCCTGCAGCCTTTCTCATGTAAACACTGTATTTTCTGAGGAAATACAGTGTTTACATTGAAAGCTAGGAACACCTCCAATTGCAGTCACTCAGAGTGAACCAGAGGGACTTCTGAGTTGATGGAGGCATAATATGCCTCCATCCACTCAGATCTGCTGTGCACGAGCATCCTGTGATTCAGTATCTCCTCCCATTGCATGCAGACACTGAACTTTCCTCATAGAGATTCATTGATTCAATTCAATTCATCTCTATGAGGAGATGCTGATTTGCCAGGGCTGTGTTTGAATCTAATTTGATGTATAAATTTGTTTTGCACTAGCCTCCATGGGATATTGCTTTTACCTTCCACCATCACCATTTTGATTGCAAGTAATAAATGAATCGTCATTCTTTCATCAAGAAATAGAAAGCCATGTTAAATACAGGAAAGCAAAATTGGAAAATGTAACTATCTCAATATAAAGGATGATGGCCAGAAATTCAAGGCTCTATCCCACTCATCTCATATTTTTTCACAACTCCCCCAGATATGTAAGAAAATACCTGCTGCTTGTAAGCATCTTCAAAATTCCGAATTTACATTCGGAAACCCAAACCCAAATCATCAGAACTGTTTGATTTATATCTTACATAGTGATGTCGCGAACATAAAATTTTCTGTTCGCGAATGGCGAACGCGAACTTCCGCAAATGTTCGCGAACCGGCAAACCGGGCGAACCGCCATAGACTTCAATAGGCAGGCGGATTTTAAAACCCACAGGGACTCTTTCTGGCCACAAGAGTGATGGAAAAGTTGTTTCAAGGGGACTAACACCTGGACTGTGGCATGCCAGAGGGGGATCCATGGCAAAACTCCCATGGAAAATTACATAGTTGATGCAGAGTCTGGTTTTAATTCATAAAGGGCATAAATCACCTAACATTCCTAAATTGCTTGGAATAACGTGCTTTAAAACATTAGGTATGATGTTGTATTGATCAGGTAGTGTAAGGGTTACGCCCGCTTCACAGTGACAGACCAAACTCCCCATTTAAGGCACCGCAAACAACCGCAAACAGAGGCGGCTCTCTAATTAGGTGGTTTAGGCGGCCGCCTAAGGCCTCGCGCTGGCTGGGGCCTCGCGGCCGCGTAAACCGCATTGTGGCAGACTGTGTCAGGTCCTCGGTCAGTGACCGAGGACCTGACACCAGGAGGGGGCCCAGTGGCTGCCTGGCCACCATCGCAGACACAGGTCTGCAGCTCAGCAGTGAGCAGAGCTGCAGACCATGTGTCTCGCAAGAATTGGCCAATCAGAGCGTTGCCGCGGGTTACCACGGCAACGCTCTGGTCCCGCGATATTACACGGCCTGCAGCTCTGCGGAGCTGCAGACCGGAAGAAGTGGCCACTGGACCACCAGGGAAGAGAAGTTAGGCTCCCTCACCATCCTCAGCCTCCCCCCACCAGCCTCCCCAACCCCCCCCACCAGCCTCACCACCCTCAGCCTCCCCCCCACCAGCCTCAGCACCCTCAGCCCCCACCAGCCTCACCACACCCTCAGCCTCCTCACCACCCTCAGCCTCACCTCAAGCCTTCCCACCCCCCCCCAGCCTCACCACCTCAGCCTCCTCCCACCAGCCTCACCACCTCAGCCTTCCCACCACCCCCCAGCCTCCCTCAGCGCCTTCCCACCTCCACCAGCCTTCACCACCACATTTCAGTTTTCCCATCCCCCTACCAGCCACACCACCACCACCTTTCCACTTCCCACCACCACCCTCAGCCTCCCCACCCGAAGCTAAGCTGGAGGAGGATGGTGCGTCAAGGTTGCGAGCAAAAGCTGTAGAAGATTGGGTGTCCTGTGTTAGCCAGTCAACTATGTCCTCAGAACTTTTCGAGTTCAGGGTACGTGGCCTCTGAACACTGGGCATTATTCTAGGGCCAAAGGGAATCACAGCACAGGGTGGTGTGGGGGGTAGTGAGGCTGGGGGTGGTGTGGGGGGGTAGTGAGGCTGAGGGTGTGGGAGGTAGTGAGGTCAGAGAGAGCAGATGAGTCCTTCAGGACTGTAGTGGACACTGAATACACTAGCCTAGCTATCAATTTCCCTATCAAATCAGCAGCAGCTACACTGTCCCTCCTCTCACTAAGAATGCAGCTTCACAATGAATGTAAAATGGATGCTGTCCAGGAGGTGGGAGGGTCTGGGAGGGAGGGTCTGCTGCTGATTGGCTGGAATGTGTCTGCTGACTGTGAGGTACAGGGTCAAAGTTTACTCAATGATGACGAATAGGGGGCGGACCGAACAGCGCATATGTTCGCCGGCCGCGGCAAACGTGAAAACGCGATATTCGCCGGGAACTATTTGGCAGCGAACCGTTCGGGACATCACTAATCTTACATAGTTACATGGGCTGAAAAGAGACAAGTGTCCATCAAAATCAGCCTTTCACATATTTGTTTTCTGGCTGTTGATCCAAAAGAAGGCAAAAAAAAAAAAAAAACGTTTGAAGCACTTCCAATTTTGCAACAAACTTGGAAAAAATTCCCTCTTGACCCCAGAATGGCAGTCAGATTAATCCTTGGATCAAGAAGCATTTAGTCTACATTGAAAAATTATATCCTTGAGTATTCTGTTTTTGCAAGTGTTAATAGATCTAATCAATTGAAGTCCTTTACACAATGGATGGCGTATTAAATTTGAGTTAAATGTAGTTTTAATAGCATTTGAAATCTCACTCGTTATATCAGTCACGAGAGATTTCAGAAAGCTCTTTATTCTACTATAGTTAAATAGTTATTTTGATGGTAGCTTATACTTGATTAATATTTGAGGAAAAGTTTTTTTATTTATAATCATTCATTAATAGACCATGCAGTTTATGTCTACTTGTTTACAATTTACTTGTTTACAATTGTCAAGGTTGTCTAAAGAAGCCCAACCTTGACCCTAACTCCCCGTCCAACTACCGTCCTATCTCGCTACTGCCTTTTGCATCCAAGATCCTTGAAAGATCCTTGAAAGACTTGTGTATGCAAGATTGACAGACTTCCTGCAGCTTTTGACACTGTTGATCATCAACAACTTCTTCTCATTCTCTGCAATATTGGTCTAGAAGATATTGCTCTCTCCTGGTGCTCCTCCTACCTCTCCCAGCACTCTTTTAGTGTTTCTTTCTCTGGCTCTGCTTCTT
>OW240920.1:97475459-97485908 GCA_933207985.1 Pelobates cultripes | reverse complement strand
ATATTGTTGTATGGGGTGGTCTATCATCTGGGATTGCCGCGGGGAGTGACTGTTTGTTAAGCCAAGCTGTTCTGCGGAGTGGAACAATCGTGCATGCCTCCCAGCATCTATTGGAGTTCAGACGAAGGTAAGTCCTAACAATACCCCATCCTGAGGCCCATCCTACGGAGGTGTAGTGGAGCAGGTTGTCCTGGGAATGTACCGATCGAGGAGCATGGAAATTGGTGGAAGGTTCCCAAAAACTTTCTTCTGGGCAATACCCCTTCCAGTGTATGAGACACTAAAGATGGCCAGGGTGAGCACAGGAGTCAAGGATCTTTTCCACCTCATGTTCATCTTCACCATCGACCTGTATGGGACACAGAGGAGGAGGAGTTTGAGTTGGATATCTGTCTGGAACATGTGTTTCAACAAAAACACGTGGAAAATGGGATGTATATGTAGAGAGGGAGGCAACTGTAACAGTACCATCACAGGAGAGAGTACTGCCTCTTCATGATAAAGGCCCATGAATTTAGTTCCCAGTTTGTTGCTAAGACAGGACATCCTCCGATGTCTAGTAGATAATCACACCTTCTGACCTACTTGATAGATGGGAGGAAGTCTGCGCTTCTTCTCGGCAAAGACTTTGTATCTTTGTTGGGTTTCTTGTGGGATATTATAAATGTATTGGAATCCTTTCTGAAGATCACGGGTAAATTGTGCAACATCAGGTAGAGGACATGAGATAGGCTGGTCTGGATGCATGACAGGATTATATCCATAGTTCACTATAAAATTAGACATACAATAAAAACTATGGAAGTGTTCATTGCAGGCAAGCTCAGCAGTGGGTAGGAGTTCATACCAGTAATTTTGCAAGTAAGTAGTGTAACATCTTACATAGAAACATAGAATGTGACGGCAGATAAGAACCATTTGGCCCATCTAGTCTTCCCAATTTTCAAAATACTTTTAATTAGTCCCTGGCCTTATCTTAAGTCTAGAATAGCCTTATGCCTATCCCACGCATGCTTACACTCCCTCACTGTGTTAACCTCTACCACCTTATCTTATGTATTGTTCTAGTGTTTGATTAGTCTTTTCTGTTTGACCGTTCGACTGTGGGTGGAAAACAGTGGGCAGACGTATCTGGATTTCAAGGAGGCTGCAGAATGACTTCCAAAATTTTGATGTAAACTGAGATCCTCTATCAGACAAGATAGATTCTGGTACATGTCTATGAAATAGTTGTGCTGTTTGTTTGGCTGTGGGTGTTCCTTTGGCTGCAAAGAAGTAGGTCAGCTTGGTTACCCTGTCGACTACCACCATTATAGAGGCATATCCACGAAAAGCAGGTAACCTGACAATGAAGTCAACCAACAGGATAAGCAGGAGGTTCTTTGGAATGGGAACAGACAGAACATGCCTTGACGTAATCGCGAACATCTTTTTGCATGGACATCCACTGGAAGGGACCTTGGACTAGATCATAAGTCTGACTCTGACCTCCATGACCTGCCTTTGGAGAATCATGGCATTGAATCAGAAACTTCGGTTCTGATTGCCTCAGGAATGTAGAGCGAACTGCCAGCTTGTGGAAGTAAAGGAAGTACAGGTATAGTGGTGTTTTGAGTTAGTCTTTTTATTTTATTCAGGAGAAGGGACTGGGTAGCCGTGAAATATCCCTAATGGAGTATGGTTTCATGGATTACAGCTGGAGCATCTGATGGGCAAGGGATATGGGATAAGGGGTCTGCTTTTCCGTTCTTAGAACCCGCTCTGTATGTGATGTGGAACTGGAACTGAGAAAAGAATAAAGCCCACCTTGCCTGTCTAGGATGGAGTCTACATGCAGACCTAAGATATTCTATATTATGGTGGTAATGGGGTAAGTTTAGTCAAGTGGCGATGCAATAGCAAGAAATTGCAGATACATTTTATATAGAAGTTAGCAAACCCCAAAAATATTTGTAATTCTTTTTTTTCATTGGGGTAGGCCAATTCATGATTGCTTCCAACTTCTTTTGATCCATCTCCAAATGCCCAGTGGTTAGCACATATCCAAGGAAATCAATTCTGGTGGTCTTGAATTTGCGATTCTCAAGTTTGGCCAATAGATGATGCTAGTGAAGTCTCAAGAACTGAACATAAGTAGTGACGATGAGTTTCGAGATCAAGAGCAAAGATTAGTAAATCGCCCAAATATACCACCATGAATTGGTCTAGTAGATCGCACAATATGTTTTCTTTCAAGTATTTCTTCAATATGTTTAATTCAGGTTCTGCCAGTGGATAGATATACAGAAAAAGGATAGGGGGCACTCCCAAGACCTGCATTTTGTATGAAAGGTGCTGCCGCAGTGACCAAACTTCATACATAAAACAATAAATAGTTGCAGTGCACTCAGACTACAAAACAATATATAATACAAAGAAGGCTACTAAAATGCCTATCTGAGAATAAATATGGGGATTTAGTTCCACCATATGGCCATATGTTGTTAAGCCCACCACTACTTTCAATGTACCCCAATATTGGTGGGTCCTACACTAAAAATGTGGGGGAACAAATTAAATAGTACTAGTGTTGAAAATTACAAGTGTTAAATTAAATCCTGATAAGAGCATAGTGAGTATACAAAAATGAGTGATGAAAGTAATTAAAAACAGTGTTAAAACTAAACAAATAATGTGTTAGTGCTAAAAAGAGTATACTCACTATAGCAGATGATATCTGCGCTGACTAGAGAAAATAATAAAAGTGACTAGACTACTGAGAAACTCCTCCTATATATAGACACCTGTGGCCACCTCTAAAGGAGCCTCTGAAGTTGGGGGGCCTGGGCAGGGTGCTTAACCCCTAAGGAATCTGGTCTGGATTCCAAATATAATGTATACAGAAAAAGGATAGGGGGCACTCCCAAGACCTGCATTTTGTATGAAAGGTGCTGCCGCAGTGACCAAACTTCATACATAAAACAATAAATAGTTGCAGCGCACTCAGACTACAAAACAATATATAATACAAAGAAGGCTACTAAAATGCCTATCTGAGAATAAATATGGGGATTTAGTTCCACCATATGGCCATATGTTGTTAAGCCCACCACTACTTTTAAAGTACCCCAATATTACCCCAATATTACTATAGCAGATGATATCTGTGCTGGCTAGAGAAAATAATAAAAGTGACTAGACTACTGAGAAACTCCTCCTATTTATACACACCTGTGGCCACCTCTAAAGGAGCCTCTGAAGATGGGGGGCCTGGGCAAGGTGCTTAACCCCTAGGGAATCTGGTCTGGATTCCAAATATAATATATACAGAAAAAGGATAGGGGGCACTCCCGAGTTTTAACACTGTTTTTAATTGCTTTCATCACTCATTTTTGTGTACTCACTATGCTCTTATCAGGATTTAATTTAACACTTGTCATTTTGAACACTAGTACTATTTAATTTGTCCCCCACATTTTTAGCGTAGGACCCCCCAATATTGGGGTACTTTGAAAGTAGTGGTGGGCTTAACAACATATGGCCATATGGTGGAACTAAATCCCCATATTTATTCTCAGATAGGCATTTTAGTAGCCTTCTTTGTATTATATATTGTTTTGTAGTCTGAGTGCGCTGCAACTATTTATTGTTTTAGTGGATAGATATACGTCTGAAATGGTAAGTGCCACAGGGAACAGTTAAATAGGACAGTCATATGATCAGTGCAGGGGTAATGAATCAAAGCCTTTCTTATTTAACACTTTGCAGTATTGTTTGTAGGCAAAAGGAAGATTAATAAAACAACTCTTTTTTTTATTAACATCTAGGATGGTGTTTATGTGTATCACCGGAGGTGTTTTAGTTAGACAGTTCATTTTACACTAGTGTGACTGAACGGACACCACGCCTTTAGTCCGGCATATAAGGGGATTCTACAGTCTCAACAATGGCAACCCCAGTATGACAGGAAATAGAGGAGAGGACACAAAGTCAAGCCACATTTTTTCGGTATGATGGTCAACAATACCAATAATAAGATGCAGTTTCTTTGGTCACTAGCCCAGATTTCAAAGCACTACCATCCACAACTTTAGTGCATACAGGATATTCTTTATTGCAACATTGAGTACACATGGCAGTGGCAAAATAGATATACAAAAAACAGCCACTGGCTCCAGAATCAATCATGGCTTTTACCATCACATTCTTCTTATTCCACTGCAACAGAACAGGAGGTGCCATATTGGAGGAAAAAGGCAAAACATGACAGGACTGCCATTGCGGTTAGCACCTTTCTCAGGCCAGGTTGTGACCTGACCTATGGGACAACTTGATTGGGTTTACAGCAATAGAAGCACAACTTATTATTTATCCTTTTGTGAATGTCATCGGGTGCAGGTGTCCCTTTATGAGGCCAATTTTCATGGGCTCTTCTATGACAAGTGCTGGTGCTCCCGCAGGGGATGAAGAAATAGCAGGAAGCTTCCCAAAGGAAGATGGGGAGGTAGGTCTTTCTTGTCTACATTGGTCCAGTTGAATGGCAGCTTGTATGCGTTACTCTAGTGTCTTAGGGATATCCACTCTAGTGAATTCATCCTTGAGAGCATCATTGAGCTCTCAAGGATGAATTGAGCATCATTGAGGCCTTTTAGCGTTATTTCATTCAAGCAGGTCTCAATGGCAATGCTCTTGAACTCTGTAGCATATGCTTCAACTATTTTCTTCCCTTGTCTGTAAACCTGGATGGCTGCTTGGGCATTGACAAGGCGATTGGAGTCATCATATAATACATTAAGTTCTGCAGAGAACAAATCCCAGGTATTCAAGACGGGACTTTGCGTTTGTATGAGGTAATGAGCCCAAGTACGTGGTTCACCAGCTAGTAGTGAGATAACAGTCCTGACCTTGACATAATTGTTACAATAAGTGTGAGGTTTAATAGTGAACATAGGCATTGCAGTATCATAAATCCCTGGTACGAAGCATGAACGCCAGAGAAGCGTTTTGGCATGGTTTCGTCAGGTTTAGAGGACTGTGGGTCATCTGTAGAAGTAACAGACATGGGACCAACAGGTGGCGTAGCACGTAGCTCTCTCATTTAAGTGTGTAGGTGCACTTGACTCTGCTGCATATCCTGCACAAATAGACTGAGCAGCCCCATCTGGTAGTTCATAGCTAGCATAGCCTCAGCCAAGTCTGCAAGTTCCATGCTAGGGCTCAGCTGTAATACAACTGCAGGGTGGAACACTCACGCACACCTCCTGGCATCAATGGTTGCCTTGGAGACGTGACATGATCAGAGTTTGTAGGTCGCGGTACATCCCCAGCCTTCACGCGTGTGTATGGGTGGCTGCGACCTGGAGATGCCGCCAGAGCAGCAAGGGAGCAAAGGTAAGTCATGACACTTATAATGAATGCCTTCTCGAAAAACAGGGAATTTGTTCATCGCAGCACACTCCACACTGATGTAGTTAACAAATGGTCTACTCAATGCTCATCTTCATGAACAAATTAATAACTGCCAAAACTGATGTTAGTTTCCCCGTGTGATCCTAGGATTAAAGGAAAGTGCACTCCGATCCAACAATCTGGCATACCGGAAGGAAAGACCTATATCCATGGTCCGTTATTTGTATTGAAAAAGAGGCATGTTGGTAGGGGAAGATGTGCACATTGAACCTAACATGTTGTTATTGTCTCTGAGGAACCGATGGCAGCATAACCCCAAGACATCAGCGTGGTGCTGTTTTGGCTTAATGCTGTTGTAAGTTTGGGAAGGGGGGCAAAAAGTGAATCATCAAGCTTTGCCTTCAACTCTTAAACTTTGAGCTACTGGGATGAGAAGAACAGTATGTGGTCTCTGTGCCTGGTTGTCCAGCAGCTATTGACATTTCCAATGACCACTGTTCAAAGTGAGATAATGGTTTTTCTTACATGATTCATTTTGAATCCCCAATACTCACAAATGTCCTTGCAACTGATGGAGAAAATAACCTCTCTCAAGTTCAGTTACCCAGACTTGGGTTACCATGCTCTTCACTTTGATATCTGAGAAGTCGCCATTTGCTACCTGAGATCTAATTGGGCACTCACTTCTCCCTTTACATTTGTTTGTTTCTACATTTGTAATATTATTGTAAAATGCGTCAGTGAATATATATTTTTTTTTTAAATTACATTTATCCTGCTGTTGTTGCTGCAGTTCCCCCCTTTTTTTTTTTTTAAATGCCTTTCATTGTAGTGGGTTTGACCTGCCTGACTGAGTTTCAAGGTGCCTGCTACCTCCTCAGATGCAGTTGGGAGACATTTTCTCACTTCCTATTTTTATAATCACATAAAATAATTTTTTGGAAACTCAGAATTCTCATTGTAAAATTGCATATAGAAACATAGAAAGTAAGGACAGATAAGAACCATTCGGCCCATCTAATCTGCCCAATTTTCTAAATACTCTCATTAGTCCCTGGCATTATCTTATAGCTAGGATAGCCTTATGCCTATCCCATGCATGCCTTGACTCCTTCACTATTTTAACCTCTACCATTTCAGCTGGAAGGCTATTCCATGCATCCACTACCCTCTCAGTAAAGTAATACTTCCTGATATTATTTTTAAACCTTTGCCCCTCTAATTTAAGGCTATGTCCTCTTGTTGTGGTAGTATTTCTTTTAAAAATAGTCTCCTCCTTTACTGTGTTGATTCCCTTTATATATTTAAATGTTTCTATCATATGCCCCCTGTCTCGTCTTTCCTCCAAGCTATACATGTTAAGATCCTTTAAAGGAACACTATAGTCACCTGAACAAATTCAGCTTAATGAGAAAATACAGTGTTTACATTGAAAGCAAGGAACACCTCCAGTTGCAGTCACTCAGAGTGAACCATAGGGACTTCTGAGTTGATGGAGGCATAATATGCCTCCATCCACTCAGATCTGCTGTCAGCAGAGCACAGGGCAGCACTGTGCACAGCATCCTGTGATTCAGTATGTTCTCCCTCTGCATGCAGACACTGAACTTTCCACATAGATATTCATTGAATCAATTAATTTCTATGAGGAGATGCTGATTGGCCAGGGCTGTGTTTGAATCATGCCGGCTCTGCCCCTGATCTGCCTCTTTGTCAGTCTCAGCCAATTCTATGGGGAAGCACTGTGATTGGATCAGGCTATCACATGTCAGCAGACTGCTTGTTTTTCTGAGTCTAACTGCATGCAGATTTACAGCTTCAGGCTTGAATACAGTAAGCTTTTTACTATATTTATGGAGGCATGAGGGGCCCAGGGGGCTAAATGGTGGTGTTAACACTATAGGGTCAGGAATACAGGTTTGTGTTCCTGACCCTATAGTGATCCTTTAACCTTCCCTTTTAAGTTATATCTTGTAATCCATGAACCAGTTTAGTAGCCCTTCTCTGAACTCTCTCCAAAGTATCAATATCCTTCTGGAGATATGGTCTCTAGTACTGTATACAATATTTCAAGTAAGGTCTCACGAGTGTTCTCTGCAATGGCAAGAACACTTCCCTCTTTCTACTGCTAATACTCCTCCCTATACAACCAAGCATTCTACTAACATTTCTTGCCACTATTACATTGTCTGCCTAACTACATCTGAAATAATTACCCCTAAATCCCTTTCCTTAGATGTTGAGATTAGGACTCTATCAAATATTCTATGCTCTGCCCTTGGGTTTTTACGTCCACAATGCATTATCTTGCACTTATCCACATTAATTGTCAGTTGCCACAGCTCTGACCGTTTTTCTAGTTTACTTAAGTCATTTGCCCTTTCCCTTTCCTCGGGAGGCTTATCCCTTCTGGAACATCAACCCTGTTGCTGTCAGGAATACAACTGATACAACACATAGTATTAGTATCCCTCTTAGGAATGAAGGATAACGTCTAACCGGACCTTAGAATGGCTGGACTTAACGTACCAGAGAATAGTCGAAATACTGGCCAAGGTCAGGAACACAGAACGAAACTCAGTTGCTTGCAAGGAATATCCAATAGTCAGGGATACCAGAATTCAGGTCAGAACAAGGTCAAAGTCAATAACCAAAGAAACACAATCAGGAACACACTCTCGAATAACCAGCAAAGGGAAGCCACGACTGGGCAATGAGTAGAAGAAATTAGTGATTTTAAATATTCCTATTGTAAATCCAATTCGGCAGTCCCGGCCTTTGCCCCCAAAACGTGCGAGCGCGTCCTCCACGTGACATCACCCGCACGTAGACATCGCTACCACCGTGGACAGACGTGGGGCTACATAACAGTGTGGATCTGATGCGGCCGGCGTCCACCGGCAAGTCGCAAAAGCCCAGTCTTACGGCATAGAACCGCCGAATAGCACTTCTCTTACCCCTGGAAAGGTGGTTTATGTTGTGCATAGCATATGAAAAGGATGTATATGTGACATTACCCCCCCCCCCCAAAGATCACCCACCAGGCGGTCAGAACCAGGCTTGAGAGGAAATTTGGCATGGAAAGCACAAAGTTTGCAGCCAGCATGTACATCAGGGGCAGGAACCCAGGAACGATCAGCCGGCCCATAACCCTTCCAATCAACCAGGTATTGCAAGGACCCCCTAAAAAACCTGGAGTCAATTATGGAGGAGACCTCATACTCCTCCCTTCCCGAAACAATCAAGGTAGGGGGAGGGACAAAAGGGACAGTATACCTATTACAAATAAGAGGCTTAAGCAAAGAGACATGAAATGAATTAGGTATACATAAGGAGGCAGGAAGAGCAAGAGAGTATGAAACAGGATTGCTCCTCCCAACAATACGAAAGGGACCAATAAATCTGGGAGCAAATTTAATGCTAGAAACCTTGAGTCTGATATTACGTGAGGAGAGCCACACCCGATCACCCACCTGGTAAACAGGGTTGGCACCCTGCTGCGTAACAGCATGAAACTTGAAACGAGCAGCCACATTCTTAAGAGCTGAGTGGACTTTAATCCAAGTTTCACTTATAGAAGTAAGGGCATCATCCACAGCAGGGAGAATAGAAGGATGGTGACCGTTGTTGACAAAACATGGACTATGCCCGGCTGAGTCATGGGTAGCATTATTCCAGGCAAATTAGGCCTAAGGTAGCAATTCATAGTAGAGAATAATCCAGGCACTCCAAATTGTTCCAAAACATCTGTTTTGGAACAATTTGGAGTGCCTGGATTATTTTCTACTATAATATGTTATACATGGTCTCTTTAGTACTGGGACTGATCCGGGAGAAACATGAGATTCCATAGCGAAGGGATGAGTGCAGTTCCACCATCTACATATCAACTAAGGTAGCAATTCAGACCAATTCTCCTGTGTGCTATTGATAAAACAGCGTAAAATACAGTTTCAATGACAGGTTAGCCCTCTCAGCTGCACCATTAGTGTGAGGATGGTACAAAGAAGAAAAGGATAATTCAATACCTAACTGTTTGAATGATCTCCAAAATCGTGACACAAATTGGATCCCTCCGTCAGACACAATATTTTACAGAATATCATGTAACCTGACAATATCACGTATAAATATATGAACTAGATCTTGGGAGGAAGGCAATTTTTTGAGCGGAACAAAGTGTGCCATTTTAGAAAAGCCATCAACCGCTATAAGGATGGTGGTATAACCATTAGCATTCGGGAGTTCAACAATGAAGTCCATAGACAAATGAGACCATAGGACACTGGGTACAGGAAGTGGTTATAATAACCCACATGGAAGTTTATGGGGAACTTTGGAAACCGCGCAAACTGTACAAGCGTCCACATAGTCTTTATTGAGTGAAGGCCACCAAAACGATCTCAAGAAAGTGGATAAATAAAAACTATATAGTTTTATTAATACCCGGATATCCTCCTTTCTTTCTAACAGAGGAATAAACAATCTTGAGTTTTATCACAAGGTGCCTGGGACTGACCTGCCATGATATCACTAAGAAGAGGGAATGACCAGGAAAGGACAGTGGATGCAATAATGCATTCAGGTGGAACAATAGGGGATGTCTCTTGTTCTTGTTCTGATTCAATGTCAAATTGCCTAGATAAGGCATCAGCTTTAACATTCTTGGGACCTGGTCTATAAGTGATGATAAAGTTAAAGCGAGATAAGAACAAAGACCATTTAGCTTGTCTAGAAGACAATCATTTAGCATCACCAATATATGCCAAGTTTTTGTGATCTGTCAAAAGGGGGTTCTTGGTACCCTCCAAAAGATGTTGCCATTCCTTAAGAGCTAGTATAATGGCCAACAATTCTCTGTTACCGATATCATAGTTACGCTCTGCTGGAGACAACTTTCTAGAGAAGTACCCGCAAGGATGCAAATGGGTGTCCTAACTCTCCCTCTGAGAAAGAACAGCGCCTACCGCTGTTTCTGAGGCATTAACCTCAAGTATGAAGGATTTGCTAGTGTCAGGATGTACCAATATGTCAGTAGAGTTGAACAATTCCTTTAGAAGC
>OW240920.1:97380939-97475359 GCA_933207985.1 Pelobates cultripes | reverse complement strand
GAGAAATCCGCTTCATCTCCAGACATACCTGGAGAGTTCTGTAAGTCAACCTGAGTGGGTGTTATAGACCCAGAGGGAACTGTGAGATCCCTGTCAGATCGCTTTTTAAAATAACAAGGATAGTGAATGAAATATAAACTAAATAAAAAAGGGTTGAGTAACCCACAAATAAAACAGGTTAAATGGAGTAAAGGGAGTAAAATGTTACTTACCGTAAGAAGTCACAGAGAAAACACAAGAGCCATCTGACCGCCACTAAAACTAAACCCCATCTCCGAAATCAGGCAGTTGGAGGCAGAGCTAGGGAACAAATGCTGGAAAAAACAATAAAATGGTTGCCGCGAATGCGAACGTCACCATGAACAGCAGATAGACAAAAGTCAAAGAATTTCTGAATGTGTTCGGAAACTACCAAATGCTGCGTTCGTGGGAAAAAATCTCGAATGCCGCCTTAGATTGAATGTCGCGTTCATGGGAAAAAACTCCTGAACATGGTCTAATTTGACAAAAGCACCGAATGGAGAGAGACAGAGCCCCTAGAGACACCCCCGAGCCCAGAGGTTTGGAATATTGGGCCAGAGAGGTAAAGGGGGAGAACAAATAGAGAAAACCAAGTAAAAGATAAGTAAATATAAAAGATATAAAATACATATAAATATATACATAAACAATTAAATAGAATAATTAAATAAATAATTAATGATGAATAACAACAGATAATTATATAATTATGCAATTAATAAACTACAGTAATGAGAATGTCAAGAAGAAAGATCCCACAGTTAAGGAAACAGTGGGACCTGGTGCACTTAACTGAGGGTGCAGCAAAGCAAGAGGAAGTAGTTTATTGATAACTGCCTATAATGCTGGAAAGTGGAATCTGATTGGCTGTTCCAGTTGCTAGGAAGATACATGTTATTGACTGTTTCTTATATTGATTTCTATGCTAATTTTTTTTATTTGCTGTTGATTGAAATAAAGAAAGAGTGCAGCATAATAGGAGCCTCCCTGTCTTAAAGGGACACTATAGTCACCCAGACCACTTCAGCTCAATGAAGTGGTCTGGGTGCCAGGTCCCTTAGGTTTTAACCTTTCAGATGCAAACATAGCATTTTCAGAGAAACTGCTATGTTTACATTTGGGGTTAAGCCAGCCTCTAGTGGCTGTCTTCTGGATTCATATTATGCCTCCATTGTGCACAGCGTCCATAAGAAAGCATTGAGAAATTGTTTTCTATGGACACTTTGAATGCGCGCATGGCACTTGCCGCGAATGCACGTTCGGCTTCGCTGACGTCGGCGGGGGAGGAGAGGTCACCAGCGCCAAGGGAGCCCGGTGCCGGATTAAGGTAATTAGCTGAAGGGGTTTTAACCCCTTCATCGCCACGGGAGGGGGACCCTGACGCTTTGTTTTCCTGACACTATAGTGATCCTTTAATAAAATTTAGATTTTTTTTTTGTCAACCTTTTCAGTACAGTCAGCTGTTCAGGGTGGGTTTACAATTTTCCAAAAAAACTGGTATAAGCCAACTGGCAGTGCGGTAATAATAAAAAAAGAGGACTATGGTTGAGGGTGTATATGGAAGCTGTATATTTGTGATAACATGTATACAAGATATTATATGTGCCAGTACTGTTGAATAACTGTGCATTGACACCTTATATGTGAGGATGTACTGTTCCTAATATTATTACCTTCATGCTTTTAGCCCTATAGATGAAGGTGGCTATCCACCATTTACATATGTGGTAAAAAAAAAAAATATGTAGAAAAAATGTAAAGAGGGTAGGGCTCAGTAGTGAAGTCTGCATAAGGGCAGAACTGACTCTGTAGTTCTGTGCCAGTGTAGATATGATTCTCTGTTTTACTACATGCATGAAAGAAAGTCAAGATGCATTTGTTAATAAAACCACACACCTAAAAGTATTTTTTTTCTTGAAACCAAATTGTTTTTTTTTTTTTTTCTTTCTTTATTCACAAGAATAATTTATCTGAAACTGTATTTTTATTTTTAATGCATGCTTACTGGAAAAAAATAAAAAATATATTTTTGAACTGAATGGCACTTTTTAAATTCTTTATTTTAGATCAACAGTTAGCATTACATAGTTTGTATGCAAAAAATATCAGTTTGACACTTGTAAGTGCTAAAGGTTATGACTTAAGCATAATACAAACTTATAAGATCATAAGAAACCTCTTCAGGTATACACTAGTATAATTACTTATATACAATATAAGACTTTCACCAACTGTCATTTAAATAAAGTAAAAGAAATATGATAACAAAAAGAAGGTACTGTCAACAAAAATATACTGCAAATACATGGGAAGATTAGCTGTGTGCTTCAATGCCTTTGATTGCCCTGAACAAAAAAATAACTCAAAAGGTAGTGGTCATTTGAGTGGTCATATCTTTTATTATCCATGTTCAACACTTGGAAAAGGTATTGTGAAATCAAGAAAAAAATAAGGAAACAAAAGTGATAAAAGAAGGGGGTGGGGGCCCCCTTTAGAAATTACCCCTCTGGATATCTCTTTTATTTTCTGGGTGTTTACACCAATTGTCTCTCCACAATATTCATCACATGAACTCAATACCTTATGGAAATTTTTAGAGCATTTTGAAGCTGTGCAGTAAGCTTGCCAAAAACTAGGTATCTATAATTTTAACATAACCTTATTAATCTACAGAGTATTGACCCCAACCACACCCGAGACAAAGCTTTCCTTGCTTCCAAAGTAATTGTTTCAAATAACTTTTGTAAATGCGAAGAAAAACTTTCTATTTGCTTTGCAAGCAAAAATGACGGGGGTCAAGACCCATGGGTCTGTGAAAGACTGATGGACATTGCCACCACATATGGATGTACCAGGTCGCATTCTGTCTAGCACAAATCCGAGGTAATCCTAACAATTCTAAGCAGTTTAACTGGCATAGTGTACCACCAAAAGAGTGTTTTATTTGTTTGTTCCTGTGGGGCAACACAGATAAAGGATTTTGATTCGGCCTCCCATATATCCTAACAGTTGGTTCCTCTTCAATGTTTGTTTCTGATCAGTTCCCATTGATCAATGTGTCTTAATTTACACTACTCTACTGAATCACTAATATGAGTGCAAATTGCTATAAATTTCCTCTTTTTTTTTGGTGTTTCAGTGGCACACAGCTGTTCAAAAACGGTAAGGGGGTTTCTTTCTGCCACCTTAACTGTCTCTTAGGGCAAAGTCATGTAACTGCAGATATCTAATGTAGTCTCTCTTTTTTAGTGAGTCCAATATTTTTAATTTGTCAAAGGTAAGCATTGTAGCTCTAGCAAATAGATGCACAATTTTTTTTTTTTATCCAATGCTTTCTATTCATACCTGGTGGAAATGCTCTATTTCTCAGGTGGTTAGTAAGAAGTGATGAGGTTGTAGGCATATGACCCACTTGTTCTATAATCTCATTGAGTTGAGGATGGCTGGACACTGGCTATGTATAAACGGTCTATCTGTTTTGGGTACCCATAACAGTAGATCGGAACCCATAAATAGAGATTCCATATATACCCATCTTCTTATATCAGGGGCCGAGTGCCCCAATTGCTCAGCCACATAATATAGATATGTGTGTGAGGCCAAATCCTCCTCTCTTTTCAGGGCGATAAAGTAAGCTTCTAGAAATTCTGTGGTGTTTTCATTGCCAAATGAACTGATCAGTTGTACATTTTAGATTAGAAGATTTTTGCTGCATACTGCAACTTCTCTGTTCATCTGCAAGAAAAATAAAATTCTAGGCAAAACATACATTTTCATCATGTGGATTCTGTCTATCCAGGACACTGGTTTGCTGGACCATCTGTCAAGATCCTGTCTAAATGTCCTATTCAGTTTGGAATATTTTTCCTGATATAACTTGGCCGGGTCAGGAGTCAGCGTTATTCCTAAGTATTTTATAGAAGCCTGGGAATGCCATATTTTATATCTGGACCCAATGTGTGTCATGTCCATAGCTAACAGGTGGAACGGCATTGCCATATAATTTTCCAAGCTTATCCTGTACCCTGATGTACAGCTACACTCATTCAATAGCTTTTGCAGGTGGACCATTGAATTTATGGGCATCTGTGTATGCAGAGGCTTGAACACCTGCTATCCCTGAATGGGATATAATACTTTGCAAAAGTGGTTCCTGTACTAAAATGAAAAGTATAGGGGATAAGGGACATCCCTGACTCGCTCTGTTACCTAGCAGGGACAGTTCTGCTCTTGCCCCAGGAATGATAGTTTTAGCCCAAGGCTTTCACCACTATAATAAAATCTGATGAAAATTACATGTGTTCTAGAAGTTCAAACATAAAAGGCCACTGGACCAGAGAATGTGTACTTCTAGACATCACCCACCAGACCAGGCTATCCCCCTTCTCATATTTGAATAAATCCGCCCATCAGGTACAAATCTGAAATGATCTGGATGAATAATGTGCTTTAGTAAAGAGCTTAGGCATATGGCTAAAATTTTTGCAAAAAGTTTCAGATCAAAATTTATAAGAGAGATCGGCCTGTAGTTAACAGCCACTGTGTGGTCTCTACCTGGTTTTGGTAGAAACACTTTTTTTGCTATCATCAAGGGTGTTCTCCCTTCATGAAGTCATTAACAAGAACCTTTAAAAGTGGTATTAATTCATACCTGAACTGCTTATAATAGCTCCCGGGGGTTTTAGTCAGAAATAACTATACTGATTTCTTTTTTAGTGATCATGGAACCTAGTGAAGCAAGGCAGTCTTCTACTATATCAGATTGGGGTACCTTGTTTAAGTCACTGGCATTTAATTAATTTATTTGTAAAGACATTTAAATAAAATGATTTGTGTATGTAATTCTCAAGGGACAGAAAAAATGCCTCTGTTGTCAGGATAGTGATACCCAACATGCAGAGTTCTGGAGACGTGGGAAGTTTAGCAAGTGGTATAAAGGGTGCCATTTTTATCTTTCTGACATTGGTGGATTGACTATAAAATCAATGGCCAGACTAACCAAAGATATGTTGGGCATTTCAGAACCATGTAGCTATGAAAGAACAAGTTTTATGTATACCAGGGTATACAGTAATCTCACTGGCATGGTTACAGTAAGTAAGTAAAGTATTTCTACCAGATGTTCAGGAGGCTGTTTTGGTGCTTGACATTGCATAAAGTGATTCTATTAATCCATGGAAGTCAATACATGGTCTGAGGTTACCCTCTTTCTTAGAAAAAAACAGCTCTTGCCTGTGACGAGGACCTTCTGATAAAAGCCTTTCTCAAAAAAGTTCTCAGCAGCCCCAGAATCTATCAAAGCCTTTGTGTGTAATGCATTCCTTTCTAATGTCAAAGTGAAAGGACTTACGCTCATTATGCTCATTATTAGTAAGTATGGAGGACATGTCCCCCCCCCCAAAAAACAAACAAAAAAAAAACAACACAACCTTTCTTTCCTTCTGTATTGTTTTTCAGCCTGAGATAAATGCCCTTAGCTGCATGGGTTCAGGAAGGGCCAAGGCCATGTATTAAATGAAGAAGTTAATCTGTCTGGTAGAAGCCCCTCTAGGTTTGTCCTTGGTACTCTGCCTGTGTCTTAGAAGTGCTTTGGGATATCCATAGTGATAACCTAATCAAGAATCACATCAGACAAACCATTTATATAAACGTCTAAGCATGCCAGATTGTTCCAGCTTACTTCTCCTGCAAGAGAACGGAATTCCAAGGCATATTCTACTAAATATATATTTCTCTGTTTTAAGCACAGTAGGGATCTGGCTGCATTAGCCTTTCTACCTGGGGGGTCAAAAAATATCCTCAATGTGTCCATGAATGACTATCATTCTCTCATAAAGGATTCACCCACACCAAAGCTTTATCAATCAACAAGGTAATAATGAAGTTATGTTGGCTTTATCTGCATTTAGAGTGCTAGGCTGCAATTCCAAACGTATGCTTATCTGGTTAAGAAAATCACAACAAGCATTAGGATCTCCACCGTAAGTATTTGAAGTTACATGAGAGGAAGTATAAGTGGCAGACGTTTGTAACCCAATTAATGTCTCAGTGCCTGGAGAGGTTTATCCCTCAGATTGCAGGGTTGTGATATATTCAGGAGCATCTGCAAAGCAAGGGAAAACTGGTCCATACGATGATCCAGAATCATAAAATGCCCTCTGGGGATTTACACCTGCGGGGTTCATAAGGCCCTGTTGTAATGTCAAGATTGTGAAACCCAACATGCAAAATGTTTCCTGAGATAATGTATACAGGTCCTTAGGGTGGCTGGGCTTTATGTGCTGGGCTCACTTCTTCAATAAAGCATATCAATTAAACTGTTAGCAGGTTTTTATCCCCAATCCCCCATGACTCCTCTCCTGCAACTGTCAAAAATTACCTACTAAGCCCTCAATGAATACTTTTCTTACAACCTAATGTACCCCTACTTTTACCTTTTGTATCACTATACCCCACTCCCTCTAGAATGTAAGCTCATTGAGCAGGGCCCTCCACCTCTGTTCCTGTACTTCCAATTGTCTGGTTAAAATTACGTCTGTTAGTCCACCCATTGTACAGCGCTACGGAATGTAAAGGCGCTATATAAATAATAAAATAATAATAATAATAATGTGGGTAAGCACTGAATAGTTAGGGACAAGTCAAATACAGAGAAACTAGAAATCAGAAATAGCGAGTTACAATAACCAAGTCAAGTATTACAGAAAGGAGAGTAATCAAAAATTGTCAAGATCAGAACCAGAATAATCAATAAGAATAATAGCACACTATTGAAAACTATAAGGAACCACACCAGGTCATTGGACTGAGTCCAGAGTAACTATTTGTAGTGTGGTTCATTAACAAAGTAACCATCCCCTAAAACATGTGGGAACACCGATTATGACATTGCAAGACATCATCAGCATCATGACGTTGGTGCTCAGGTGCCTCATCATAAAAGGGGGCGGAGCCATTGTGGACCTCTGAAGAGAGTGAGAGAGCCCTGAGAGAGGTTACAGCTAGGTATGATATCTTAAGGAGTGTGTACCACAGCACCTGTCAATCTATGCTCACCCAGGCTTCATGGTTGTTGGTTTTACTTTGGGAGAAGTCTTCATTCTTTGATTGACCGGAGAGTGGTTTTACACTCCCACTTGCCACTCGGCTTCTCTGATAGGGCAGTTCTCAGCATTTTCCTGTCTAGTGGAATTCTTAAAAATCCAGACAGATGATTAGCTTCTGCATTTTCCTTTCACAAAGGTGTCATTCAGAACACTAAGTGCGCGTCAGGCGTTTTTTTACCTTCACTATAGCACTCAAAATGGGGAGCCCTTTTTTGTTCTTTATTTTAATTTTTTTTTTCTTCACCTCCTTTAAGAGCAGTAGGATTATATAATAGGTATCTGTAAGTAAATGTAGCTTACATGTGCAGTAGCTTTAATTTTATATATATATATATATATATATATATATATATATGTATGTTTTACCTCATTTTATGGGTTCGTAAATTGTTTGTTGTGTGAATACAAGGTACCCTGACATCTATATATATATAGACCTCATAGGATTTCCCATGGTATTTGTAATCTTTGTTTCTGCCATCTAACATGGAACACACTTCAAGTTCCCGCTTTCCCATGGAGTATGTCACGACAGTGACCCCTTCACGCAGATATTAACCCAGAAAGAGACGTATACCGGACCTTAGGGTGGCCGGGCTTAACATCAGAGAATAGTCAAAGGAATAGCCAGAGGTCAAGGGAGTACAGAAAATGGAATACACGAGAAATAACCAAGCTAAAATTCGGGGAGCCAGAGAGGAGAGTAGTCAGTAAGGAAAGCCAAGGGTCAATATACCAGAAAACAGACAAATTTACCAAGAGCACTAGAGGGAACAAACAAGAACCACACTAGGGCGCTGAGGGAAGGACAGGGCCGCCCTTATATAGTGAGGTGTGTTTTGCTCTAAAGCCATGCCCCCAAAAGGTCTGGGAGCGTGGCCACGTTTTAATTTTTCGCTGCAAAATCCTGATCATGTTGGTGCGCATGAGCCGCATCATAAGAGTGGTTTTGCCGCGAGCGGCTAGCGCCCAACAGGCTGCATCGCCTCCCGGAAGCAGCCAGGGAGACCGCCACGCTGCTTGGGTCCGGAGGAGAAAGGTATCATCACAGAGTAAAGCAAAGAGGAGGAAAGGGAAAGAAGGGGAACTAAAAACATAACTTGAAACCAAAACATATTTAACAAATAAAATATTTTCTCTAGTCTTAAACATCACTAGGTCGATCGGGGGGTGGCCATGCACCTTGCAGGAGAAGTAGCCTCTTGCAGCCAGGTCGATCAGGGGGTGGGCATCCACCTTGCAGGAGAAGTAGCCTCTCGCAGGGGTGATCACCAGCCGCCGAACACCTGGCCGAGCTCTTAAGTGCATTACATCAGATGGGATTAAGTCATTCTAACAGAATATTATAAACACCAAATATGTTAGACCTTGGTTTAGTTTTCTATTGTTATAATAAACATTTCAAAGGAAGACAAGCTTGTGTTCCTTGATTCTCGCTGTGACCTGTCTGCTCATGTCTGACACAAGTGGGCTACCATAGCAATTATCGGTCCCTTCAAATGTTTTGCCAAACATATATTTTTGACTTTGGATGGGCAATTCTTCTCAGTATATTAGATCAAAACTACACACCACAACAGATCAATATTTGCCTGCTGCTCTAGAAAGTGAAAAGCATAAAAACATTTTTTTTTTTTTGCATTTTTATGTTAAGTATAGTTTTTCTGTTTTGTAATAGTTGTCCCACCCTGTTGGAGATGAGAGCAGCCTACCATTTAAAAAGAGAATTGAGGTCTAAGCATATAAAGCAATAACACCATTTCTCTGTGAGACTAAAAAGGTAGCAATAGACAAAAGATATTTTAAGGAAAAGGGAAATGCAGATATAGTTAAAAGTGAACTCTGAACTCAGTGTTTGACCCCACTCCACCTGTGCCCAGTAAAGAATGACTTTGACATGTAACATACATAAATCCTGGGCTATGTAGAAAAAACACCTCAAGGAAGATCACTTTCCATGCATTCTCTTAGAAGCAGTCCCAGGCCTTCATGTTTCCTCCCTGGAAATTTTCAGGTATCTCAAGGTCTAATCCTTATAAGAATTGACTTGGGTCAGTGCTTGGCAGCATTATGGTGTGATTTGTGCCCTTTAAGACCAAGATCTTAAATGGAAGTCCCCAGGCACACTTCAGGTTACTGCCACAAAGCAAATCTTTTATTGGCTTCCAATCCCTCAACCTTTGTAATGTAGATGGTACCAGGTCTTGAAAGATCAAAAGCCCTGATAGATAAAAGGGGATGTTCTACTCCTTCATATAATGCCTCCTTGGCCTCCAATCAATAACACTGAAGTATTACACATTGTGTTTGTGTTGATGTTTGTAATTTCTGCCACTAGAGATGGATGATGTAAAAAATAAATACATTCAAAATTACTTTCTGTTTAAGTGTAGACTCTTATCTAAAGTAGAACATGAAATATAGACACTTCAATATTGCAAATGTATTTGTCACCTATGACTGCTGCTAAAGGAACATTATTGTGGACATACTTTCTTTCAAGGTCAGAATAGAATGTATCTGTGAGAAATGCAGTTTAGTCCTTGACTGTATTCTCTTCTATAAATGAACACAGGTTCAACAGATTTCAAAGCATAATGTGTGACAAATGCATGTGGAAACATTTGAATTATGACCGACTTTAATAAGTGAGCCAGTGAAGTCACAGGACATACAGGAAATAATGCTGATTAAACCTGTGAATAAACTCATAATTTGGCAGCGTAGGTACTTGCCTGCCCACATGACAGATGCCTACTCTGACCAACTATATGGGCAGTGAGGAGGTTGTGTTCTTACTGTGCTCTTCCTGCACAGTTCACTTGTGCATCACCCTGGCATCAGCATCACTACATTCTTCGGATGGGAGATGTGCAGGAAAAGCACTGTGAACCCAGCAGCCCCAGAGGCCACCTGGGAGAGATACAATGTTTATGTATGTGTCAATAATTAGGGATACCAAATAGTGGAGCTTTCTGGCTTCTACTGTTTTTTTTTTTTACTTTTTATTTATATAGATGAAGGTAACCCTCTATGCATTTACACACATGGCAGCTTTTTAACTGAATCTGAGAACCCGAATCAGAAGGACCAATCAGTGTACTGCTAAATATAGACATTATATAATAACAGGAGGAAGAGTTAAAAAAAAAAAATCTGTATTTATATATTGTATATTTATTACATTTATAATATATACATTTATTTTTATTTTTTTTCACTACTACTCCTTTTTTATCTCTTTTGCTTACTTCTCTCTTGTTTTGTGAATAAAAGCACTGTTTAGTGACTATCCCTATGCCATCAATAATTGCTTTATTTGACACTGTAGGCAGAATTCAGAATCTTGACCTAAAGCAAACATTGTATAGTTTGGTTAGATCGTGATTCAGCTACATTTGGGCTCAGAGTTCAGGAATTTGACCATTCATCTGATCGGCCAATATTTGGACATGACTGCAGTTTGGACTGAAACAAATTATATATATATATATATAGCAATGCCACATACGGATACCATATTTAGTCTAAGGCAAGGGAAAGTTATTTTTACAGTAATAACTATAAAGATGTGGAATACTCTGCCTGAAGAGGTGGTTTGAACTTTGGCAACTTCGGCATTTCGGGACTTCAGCACTTCTCTTGCAGCCGCTTAGTAGATAACTCCCTAATTCCCATGGTATTAGGGACTTATCTACCAAAAGGCGGAAAGACCTAAATTGCCACCCACCATTCAAAAGTATGGTTTTTAAGACGGGTGTCTTAAAAGGATGTTTTTTAAGACGGGTGTCTTAAAAGCATGTTTGCCAGATGTGGTATGCCATTGAAGTTGGGAGCAACAATAGGATACTTTTATGACCCTGTTGTAAAGAGGGTAGGGCTCAGTAGTTAGGTCCGCAAGAGGGGAGAGCTACTTCTGTAGTTTTGTGCCAGTGTAGATATGATTCTCAATGAATGCATGAAAAAAGTAAAGTTGCATTTGTAAATTAATGAATCCACAAACCTAAAAGTATTTTTTTTTCTGAAACTGCTTTGCTAGCAATATCACCATATAAATCAGAAATGCTTACATGGAGTTAATATTTTTCAGTGGGGAGTATGAATTCCTTCACTCTACTTCCAGTCCACATTACCTGCAGGATAAGTTTGTTTTAAAACAACCAGAACCTTACTTGGCCCTCCGAGCCTACAGGACCACCCTAATTAATGCCACAGGATGTAGCCCTGTACATCTGATGTTAGGGCGGCAGATTCATACCACGTTGTCTTCTGTAGGGGCATCCCAGCCTGCTTCCCCTATTCTTCCAGAGGACATTTGTAGGAGTGATAAGGAGTCAGAGCAATATTACAGATCTTTTTATAATAGAAGACACTCTGCATGCCCATGCCCCCAAATAGAGTTGGGAGATGCTGACTAATGTATGTATTGAGCCAAGGTCCTGTGTATCCCACCACAATAGAAGGCACCTTCAGCCAGTCCCTGAGGAGTGAGGTGCTGAGAATTTGCAACCACAACTGGTGGAATCCCAGTCATGAGAAGTTTATCTCCCTCATGACAAGAGTCCGGTGCGAATACAGCACTGTCTTGAGTGGAGTCACAACCACTCTCATAAGGACTTGGGAAAGGACCTTGCAAAATTACTTTGAGTGGTAGAGTTGTGAAGCTTTCAGCGAGCTACCAAGAATAGTTAGAACAGTGACTTTAAGAATGGGCAGAATAATCCCATAGTCACTGAGGACTATAGTACTCTACCCCAATGTCCAAGATAGTATAGTTATTATAGTATAGCGATTTCTTCTTCTCTTTATTTGTTTTGTTTATCTGTACAAAAAAAAAAAGTATTGTTATTAAAAAGGGGGAGATGTGATAAGAGCCTGAGGGACATCACAGAAGGGGTGGGACCAGAGGTGGCTGAAGGAACTATCTTTTTTCAAATGTAATGCTGCTGGTGAAGATGGCCTCAAGCTCTGCAATAAAGACATGTTGAAACCAGCTTACCATGTTATATGCATTTCATGACACTGGGATCGAGAAATACTTTTCTCCTAGTTTGTTGCAAAACTGGGAAGCACTTATTTTAGATCAACACTAAAAAAGATCAAAAATAGATTTGAGAAAGGCTGAGCTTGATGGATGCAAGTCTCTTTTCAATCTGTGTAACCATGTTAGGGAGTTATCTACTAAACTACTGAATGATGAGATTTAAGGGCTTTTCTTAATTTTGAGCGATTCAGCTGTTTAATAGATAGCTCCCTAATTTGGTATCCTTATATTTGTCAATCCCACATATGGATAGCAAATTAGGGAGCCTAATATTATTATCTTCATGCTTTTAGCTAGATAGATGAAGGCGGCCCTCTGTCTGTTTACATATGTGATGTCCGGCCTTAAAGGACCACTCTAGGCACCCAGACCACTTTAGCTTAATGAAGTGGTCTGGGTGCCAGGTCCTTCTAGGCAGTGGCGTACACAGGACCCATGGGGCCCCGGTGCGAAAATTGATCCGTGGCCCCCCCCCCCTCCCTCCTTCCCCTCCCCCCCCCGCGCGCGGGCCGGGCCGCAACACATGACGGTGGGCACCTGGTCGCAGAGGTTACAGGGCTGCGACCCCTGCGACCGCGGTATGTACGCCAGTTCATGCAGACGCACACACACTTAAAGGACCACTCTAGGGACCCAGACCACTTCAGCTTAATGAAGTGGTCTGGGTGCCAGGTCCAGCTAGGGTTAACCCATTTTTTCATAAACATAGCAGTTTCAGAGAAACTGCTATGTTTCTGAATGGGTTAAGCCTTCCCCTATTTCCACTAGCGGCTGTCTCATTGACAGCCGCTAGAGGCGCTTGCGTGCTTCTCACTGTGATTTTCACAGGGAGAGCACGCCAGCGTCCATAGGAAAGCATTATGAATGCTTTCCTATGTGACCGGCTGAATGCGCGCACAGCTCTTGCCGCGCGTGCGCATACAGCCGACGCGGAGGAGAAGAGGTGGATCGGAGGAGGAGAGCTCTCCGCCCAGCGCTGGAAAAAGGTAAGTTTTACCCCTTTTCCCCTTTCCAGAGCCGGGCGGGAGGGGGTCCCTGAGGGTGGGGGCACCCTCAGGGCACTATAGTGCCAGGAAAACTAGTATGTTTTCCTGGCACTATAGTGGTCCTTTAAAGGACCACTACAGACACCCAGATCACATCAGCTCAATGAAGTTGTCTGGGTGTCAGGTCCTCTAGTTTTAACCCTGCAGCTGAAAACATAGCAGTTTCAGAGAAACTGCTATGTTTCACTGAGGTTAATCCAGCCTCTAGTGGCTGTCTCACTGACAGCCGCTAGAGGAGCACACTGAACGTCCATAGGAAAGCATTGAGTAATGCTTTCCTATGAAGCCCGATTTAATCTTGATCTTGTGGTCGCGTGAGACTGAGAAGGCTGAGGGATCCTCAGCGCATAGGGAATCGGCGCTGGAGAAGGTAGTGCGAAGACACACACACACTTACAGACGCATACACACTAGCTAACAGACACACATTTACTGACAGAGACACAGTCAGCGACAGACATACATACACACTCACTTACAAAACATACACTCTCATTGACAAACACACACTCACTAACAGACATCAAACAGACTCACTAACACACACACTCAGTAAGACACACAGTAACACACACACTAACACTCACTCTAACACACACACACTAACACTAACTAGCAGACACACACACTAACACTCACTAGCAGACACACACACTAACACACTAACACTCACTAGCAGACACACACACTAACACACACACTAACACTCACTAGCAGACACACACTAACACTCACTAGCAGACACACACACTAACACACACACACTCACTAGCAGACACACACACACTAACACACACACACTCACTCACTAGCAGACACTCACACTAACCCTCACACACACACTAACACTCACTCTCACACTAACACTAGTTTTTTTTTTATGTAATCCCCCCAGCCTCCTTACCTTTTGGAGTGCTGGGGGGATTCCCTGGGGTCCAGTGGTGCTGCTGACCCCGGCGGGCGGGTGGCCGGTCGGGAAGGCGGGCGCGCGAGGGAGCACTCAGTGCTTCCTCTTCAGCTCCCTCGCGCGCCACATAGGGATGCCGGAGGCGGAGCCGGAAGATGACGTCATCTTCCGGCTCCGGTATCATTAAGGTGCGCGAGGGAGCTGAAGAGGAAGCACTGAGTGCTCCCTCGCGCGCCCGCCTTCCCGACCGGCCACCCGGTGACAGCAGGGCCAGCCTTGGGGGGCCCTGGGGTGGTCGGCTCCTGGGCCCCCAGGGGAAGAGGCTGGCCCAATGGCGTACATACCGGGTCGCAGAGGCGGCCGGGCCCCGAGGTAGGCGGGCAGTCGCCCAGCAGCGTTACACTCGACCTGAGCCATATGCGCCACTGCTTCTAGGGTTAACCCATTTTTTCATAATTATAGCAGTTTCAGAGAAACTGCTATGAGTAGATAGGTCGCTTAACTTCCCCTAATCCTCTAGTGGCTGTCTCATTGACAGCCACTAGGCTTTGCTGCAACTTCTCACTGTATTTTCACAGTTGAGCACTCAGCAACAAGGAAAACATTGTAAATGCTTTCCTGAAGACTTGACGAATCTTGGCGCAGCTCTTGCAGCAACGTCTTTGTATTCAACTTGGCCCGGCGCAGGAGGAGGGAGAGGGAGGGAGGAGAGAGCTCTCCGCCCAGCGCTGGAAAAAGGTAAGTTTTTACCCCTTTCCCCCTTCCAGAGCCGGGCGGGAGGGGGACCCTGAGGGTGGGGGCACCCTCAGGGCACTATAGTGCCAGGAAAACGAGTATGTTTTCCTGGCACTATAGTGGTCCTTTAATGCAGAAAAAGTTTTCTGATCCTGTTGGAAAGAGGGTAGGGCTCAGTAGAGTGAGGTCTGCAAGAGGGGAGAGATACTTCTGTAGTTTTGTGCCAATGCAGATATGATTCTCTGTTTCAATAAATGCATGAAAAAAGTCAAGTTGCATTTGTAAATTAATGAAACCACAAACCTAAAAGTATTTTTTTTTCTGAAACAGATTTTTTTTTTTTATTCTTTCTTTATTCACAATCCTGCTTTGCTAACAATAACTAACACCATATAAATCAGAAATTCTGAGTACAGTCAGCATCAATAACGAAATATGGCAAATAGGCATTTCAGATGACAGAATACACAGGACTGTGGGTTTTTGTGTAAAAAAATATTATAGTAAAATTAACAACAGGTAAACAATATTGCAATCCTCGTTCAGTTGCTATATTAGGAGTAATGTGTGTACTAATATAGGCAGGAAGCACTTAGATGACTCTACTATTATGACAGCTTGTTAAAGAAACTTATGGCAGTAAACCTGTTATAGAGGTTATAGCCCCCTTAGTTGGGTTGATAGGAGATACATTCGTGATTCGCTCATGTGTGTGTGGGGGGGGGACACAAACATGGGAGATAGCCAGGGACGTCTTTAGCGCGGGGCAAACGGGGCAGCTGCCCCGGGCCCAGTTGCTCCTGGGGGGGGCCCAGAGCAGCTGCACCATGGGCCCCGCTATTTCAGCAACCCCCATGTACCCGGCGGCCGGCGGTGCAGCCGCACCGGCCCGCCAACTAAGGAGGCCCCCGGGTGGCCCATGCACTAAGGGCCACCCTGTGGGCATGTGGCAGAAGGGGCCCGGTCAGGCGCTGTGACGCTTAAACAGCGCGACCGGGCCTCTTCCTGTACCGGCTGGGAGGAAGTGAGTACCGCGTGTCACTTCCTCCCACCGGAGATAATAGCCGCGCGGGAGGAGGAAGGCAGGGAGGAGGGGAGTTCCAGAGAAGAACTCCCATCTGCCTCAGCCTGCCACTGGACCCCAAGGAAACCACCCTCCATAAAAAGGTAAGAACCTGGAGGGTGGCTAAATGTATGTCTGTATGTGTGTGTGTTAGTATGTCTGTGTGTGTTAGTATGTCTGTATGTGTGTGTGTGTGTGTTACTATGTCTGTGTCTGTGTGTGTTAGTGTGTTAGTATGTGTTTGTGTGTTAGTATGTGTGTGTTAGTATGTCTGTGTCAGTATGTCTGTTTGTGTATGTATGTCAGTATGTCTGTGTGTGTCTATACACACACAGACATGCTGACATACACAGACATACTGACATACACACACAGACATACTAACACACACAGACTAACACACAAACACATACTAACACACTAACACACACAGACACAGACATAGTGTCTGTTTGTATGTCAGTATGTCTGTGTGTGTATGTCAGTATGTCTCACTGTGTTCCAGTGTGTGTGTGTATGTCAGTATGTCTGTGTATGTCAATACGCATGTCAGTGTATGTGTCTGTGTGTGTCTGTGTCACTATATCTGTCAGTGTATGTGTCTGTGAGTATGTATGTGTCTGTGTGTGTATCAGTATGTCTGAATGTGTGTCAATGTTTGCCAGTATATATTTTTGTGTCAGTGTATGTGTGTGTCAGTATGTATCTGCAAATGTTTTAATGTGTCTGTCTGTGTGTGTATGTGTCAGCATGTCTGTCAGTGTGATTGCGGGTTGGGCGTAATGGGGAGGGAGGGTGCAGTGACAGGGCCTAGGGGGCCCAAGAAAAGGATTTGCCCGGGGTCCTATTCATATTATAGACGGCCCTGGAGATAGCACATGTATTATGCAACTCACATTAGTTTAGAGAGCAGTCGAAATAAAAGCAAAAGAATGTGGTCAAAGGGACACCGGAAATCAAAAACAAATTATGTAAATATAAGAGAAAAACATATAGAAAAAAATAGAACAAATTCTAGAGAACTGTATGGATGCTCACAGTTAGTTCAGGACACCAGAGTTGATGATGGGACCCCTCAGTGGCCAGCAGGTATTAATAGATGAACCCTCTCTGGTTCCCAGGTAATGGAAGTAGAAGGTGGCAGTTAAGTAGGTTCTTCAGCAGCCAGCACGGAGATCCCAAGTTCCTATAGTGTATTAGGGATCTCAGCTGCAGCGGTGATTTTCAGGTCACCAGAGTTCTTGGGTATAATCAGGCTTCTAGGTATGCCCCTGTGATATGGTAACTTGTGGGCCACGAGTTCTGTAGCTAGTCCAGGGTGGCTCTGGACAGGTTAGGAAGGAATGTTAGGAGTGTTCCTCATAATTAAAAGGTGACCTGTTGCGGACGGCAGCCATGAAAGCCAGACAATCCTGGCTTTGCTGGAAGTGAACTATAGTGTCTCTGCTGATTCCTTGGGCCCTGTAGCCGGTTTGGGGATTTTGTACCACCCATCCAGAGGCATCAACATAGCTTGTTTCAAAGAGAATAAAATGGTAAGAAACCTGTGGAATAGGTGTGGGAATTCAGTAGGCTCTAGGTAGTCCGGTAGGCCACGTATGTTAATATTTTTCCAGCGTCACTTATCCTCCATGACTGACATGCACTTTTGGTCCTGTGTCGGAGTATGCTGTAAAGTCAAAAGCTGGTTCTCCAAAGACTTTATACAGGCCTAGTGGTCAGCAGAATTTAGCTCTGTATTTTGCCAGCGTTAGCAGGGCTGCCATCAGAAATGTTGGGGCCCCTGACACAGCTCAAGGTCTGGGCCCCCCGGTGCCTGCACCCGAGTCCGCCCAAAGTGCTGCCCCCCCTCCGAATCCACCCACAGGGATGCAGTGTCTGCAGGACCGGTGCAAGGATTTTTGCCGCCCTAGGCAAAAGTAAAGTTTGCCGCCCCCCCATGTGACATCACAATACCCCACCCATATGATTTGCCATGTTAACTAACACCAGTGCTGCGGTGTTTACATTAAAAGGCCTGCAGGGACAGGCTATAGACACCAGAACCACTACATTAAGCTGCAGTGGTTCTGGGGACTATAGTGTTTCTTTAATGTGAGGTAAATTAGAGATTAGTGCCACGAATAATATACTAGATTGCCTACTTACAACCAGATGAGGATGATGATGGGCTCTAGCTGCCGTCTGGCTGCACTGGTCTGGTGTAGAACAGGCTCTCTGGAGGCGGTTTGTAACTGTGGTCACAAAAATCACTGTTCTGGGAGAACGGGATGCAGCTCCATTTTTTTGAGGGCCCTTTACACAGCTCAAGGTCTGGGTCCCAGGGTCCACCTTCATGTTCCACCAATGAGTTTGTTCACAGGGAGTGGAGTGTGTGTGTGGGGGATGTCCTGATGTGTGTAAGGAATGCATTGTGTGAATCTGTGTTTGTATGTGTAAGGGCTGCAAGATGAGTTTGTGTATGTATGGGATGCAGTGTGTGCATCTGTAAGGAATGCATTGAGTGTGTGTAAGGGGTGCATTGTGTGTTGCTGTGTGTAAGGGATGCATTGCTTGTGTACGTGTGTCTGTGTGTAATGCATTGTGTGTTTTTCTGTGTGCAAGGTGTGCATTGTGTGTGATGGATGTCAATCTCTCCCCCTCCCTCCCTCTCTCCAATTTCCTTCTTCTCCCCCTCCCTCTCCAATTTCCTTCTTCCCCCCTCCAATTTCCTTCTTCTCCCCCTCCCTCCCTCCAATTTCCTTCTTCTCCCCCTCCCTCTCTCCAATTTCCTTCTTCTCCCCCTCCCTCTCCAATTTCCTTCTTCCCCCCTCCAATTTCCTTCTTCTCCCTCTCATTTCCTTCTCTCCCCCCTCCAATTTCCTTCCCCTCCTCCCGTCCCTCAAATTTCCTTCCTCTCCCCGTCCCTCAAATTTAATTCCTTTCCCCCCTCCCCCTCAAATTTCCTTCCTCTCCCCCCTCCCTCAAATTTAATTCCTTTCCCCCTCCCCCTCAAATTTAATTCCTCTCCTCCCCTCAAATTTCATTCCTGTCCCCTTCCCCTCAATTTCATTTCTGCCCCCCTCCCTCAAATTTCATTTTCTTCCTCCCTCCCTCCAAATTTCATTCCTTCCCCCCCCTCATTTCATTCTTTCCCCCCCCCTCCCATTCTTCTCCCCCCTCCATTTCATTAGCTTCCCCCCCACCCATTCATTCCTCCCCTTCCATTCCTTCCCCCTCCCTCGAATTTCATTCTCCCCCCTCCCATCTCCCATTTCATTCCCCCATTTCATTCCTTCCCCCTCCCATTTCATTCCTTCCCCCCCCCTCCCATTTCATTCCCCATTTCATTCCTCCCCCCTCCCATTTCATTCCTTCCCCCCCTCATTTCATTTCCCCCATTTCATTTCCTTCCCCCCTCCCATTTCATTCCCCCCTCCCATCTCCCATTTCATTCCCCCTCCATCTCATTTCATTTCCTTCCCCCTCCCATTTCATTCCCTTCTCCCCCCCTTCCATTTCATTCCTTCCCCCCTTCCATTCATTCCTTCCACCTCTTTTCCTTCTCCCCCCTCCCATTTCATTCCTTCCCACCCCCTTTCCTTTTCCCCCCCTCCATCTCCCATTTCATTTCTCCCCTTCCCATTCCTTCTCCCCCTCCCATTTCATTCCTTCCCCCCTTCCCGCGAAGATTTCATTCCTCCCCCCTCCCATTCCTTCCTCCCCCCACCTGATGCTGCTGGCCGGCCGGGCCTGTGAGGGCTTTCTCTGTGTGCTTCCTCTTCAGCTCCCTCGCGCACCGATACTGATGCCGGAGCCGGAAGATGACGTCATCTTCCGGCTCCGGCATCAGTACGGTGCGCGAGGGAGCTGAAGAGGAAGTATACAGAGAGTGCTCCCTCGTGCGCCGGGTGTCAGCAGGGCCAGCCGCTGGGGGGCCCTGAGGGGACCGGCTGCTGGGCCCCCCAGGAGAAGAGGCTGGCCCTGTGAGTACATACCGGGTCGCAGGACCCCCTGCGACCCGGTATGTACCCACTGAATCTGGGGCCCGGACCACCTGAGAGAGTCCGGGCCCCCCAGGACCGCCGGGCCCATGACAACCGTTGCGGTTGTCATGCCCTGATGGCGGCCCTGAGCGTTAGTGCCATTGCAGACCTCCCAGAGGTTTGTGCTGTTCTCAGGATATCGCGGATGTCAAATGTGGTTGGGGGTCTATCCGGTTTATATTTTGTTCAACCTTGAAGCACATTCTTTAATGCTGTTGATTCAAAAGAAGGCAAAACAAGTGTACTACAAACAATTGTAGTCATTTCCAAATATTACACAAAAAGGTAAAACATTCCTTCTTGACTCCATAATGGCATTCAGATTTCTACTTGAATCAATTACCTGTTCACATACTTATCAATTATATACTTGAATCTTCTATACATTAAAAAAAGCAACCAAGGGAGGAGCTTAGCCTTTGAAGCAACCGGTCGCATGTCCCTGGTGTTGCGGGACTCAAACAGTAGAAAACACACTTTCCGACACAATTATCGCCTGCTGAGGGGACCTGGAGACCGCCACCAGTCCGTCCAAACACCATGGGGCAAAAATCTAAAAAAAAACAAGCCAGATAGACCGAACATGGGGCTAAATATTGGAGAAATGTGGCAGCAGGAGCAGGGCGCACACGGACCTAAAATGGCCGCCCTTTCGGGAGGATGCTCGGATTTTTCAGATGGGCTCTCCTTGGATGAGGAAGAAGACTGCATACCTGCCACCTCGAGGCCGAAGACAGGTCCAGCGACACCGGACACAGCCCCAGACACCACAGCTGTCCTCAAGGAGCTCCTGGCAGACTTGAAAACCACCCTCCAGGCACGATCCGCGGAGGCTTTCAAGGTCTGATGGGACGCATCGGAACCCTTGAGGAGGCCACACAAATAGTCACACAGTGCATGAACACGCTGCAACAGGAGATTAGAGACCTACAAAAACAAAATCAACTGTACGACCGCCGTTTCGCAGCACAGGAAGATGCCCGACGCCGGAACAATATTAAAATCAGAGGGATCAAAGAGGACGTACCTGAAGCTGAACTGCCACACTTACTAAGAAGATTACTGAGCGCCCTGCTGTCACCAAGTCAAGCTAAAGCTGTAACGCTGGATGGCCTCTTCCGCATCCCCAAGCCGACCAAGGCACCGACTGGAGTCCCACTGGACCTGGTGGTACAATTCCGGTCTGGGACCGATAAAGCAGTCCTCCAAGCCTTCAGGAAAACACCCCAATTCCAATTTGAAAGCATGGCGCTAGCCTTTTACCAGGACTTCTCGAACAGCTCCTTTACCTGGCGGAGATCTTTGAGGCCACTTACCGCACTCCTGCAACAACAGAACATTTCTTACCGCTGGCACATGTCACGCACCCTCATAGTATCACAGGGAGAATCCGAGCACACAATCCAGGACATTAGGACTCGACCACACTCTTACAGGCCTTGGGCCTGCCGCAGGACTGCATGGGCAACAGGAACCCCACTAATGCCTCCCAGCCTCCACACAAGTGGAACCCGGCGACAGCCGCCCCGTTCTATCCACAGGGGCACTGACCAGACCCAGACGCAGCAACAACGACCTGAAGCAGAACCTGCCCAACTCTCTCTTATGGGACTCTGGTTAATATTTAATGTTTTTTATCCTGCCTTACTTACACCTGGTTTTCTACCAATGCGATGCTCCCTCAACTCTCCCCACTCCTGATGAATGAACGTGACAGACATGACACCTACACGACATCCCCCCCCTCCCACACTCGGGGGCCTCACCAACCGGACCGTTTCACGACTTAGACAAGGGAGGCAATCAACGCTTTACCAAACACATGCGATATCTCATGCTAACCCGACACACCAGACGCACAAGACAGATGCGATCTCGTCCCGGTAAACCTACTCCTGGGCCCAACGCATATACCTGACCGCTCGCAAACACTACCTGTACACTAGCAGGCCAGTCACACATACAATACTGCATAGCTGCGGACTGACGGATGAGACATGCAGAAATCATCACTACCGCACCGACAGCCACTGTATTGCTTGTAGCAAGCTGGTGCAATCTATTGCAACTTAAAATGTTATCAAGCTTTTCTAAAAACCAAAAATTTTAGTGCTTTAACTGATTGCCACGAAAATGTTTATGATATATTTTTTCTTTAACTGGTACCCGCTGTTGTGGCGCTACTAGCATGCACAGAAAAATAAAGAATTAAAAAAAAAAAAGCAACCAAGCCCTTTAAAAAAAAAAAAATATCTATAGATAAGACGACCTCTGATAAGACAACCTCTTTAGGTAGATAATTCAACATCTTTATTGTTCATACTGTAAAGAACCATTTTCTCTTGCATAAGCAAAAATGCAGTCGTAAAGAATGACCTCGTCTGTTGTACACTGATCAGTCAAACATTAAAAGCACCTGCCTAATATTGCATATGTTCCCCTCATGCTGCCAAAACAGCATGTCGTGGACTCCACAAGACCTCTGAATGTGTCCTGTGGTATCTGACACCAAGACATTAGCACTAGATATTTTAAGTCCTGTGTTGTGAGGTGGTGCCTCCATGGATTGGATTTATTGTTCCAGCACATCACACATCTTGGACTCTTTGTCATGTTCCATGTCAGTAACTTTCATATGAATGCCAGGATGCAAGGTTTTTCTGCAGAATATTTTCCAGAGCATAACACTTCCTCCGCCAGCCTATTGTATTTCCATAGTTCATTCTGCTGCCATCCCCAAGTTAACAACACACATGCACCTAGTCATTCACCTGATCTAAAAGAAAACATGATTCATCAGACCATGCAACTTTCCTCAATTGGTACATTGTCCAGTTATGATGCTCATATCCCCACCCACATGACTTTTTTTGGAGATGCTCTGATCCAGTCATCTATCCATCCCTCTTTGACCCTTGTCAAAGTCACTCAAAGTCTCTTTCTGCTTCCAACACATAAAATTTGAGAACTGACTTGCTGCCTAATATAACCCACCCCTTGACAGGAGCCAGTAATGATACAATCAATATTGTTCACTTCACCTTTGTCAGGATTTCTCTGCTGTTTTTAACAGCAACCTTTTCTTACACTGTGTCTGGGCTGTTTAGCTTTTTTATTTTAGCAATCAGCTCTTTTCATTACTGTCACCACAGTTACCCACCAGTTGCTATTAGCCAACCCCTTTTACTGCTCAGTGCTGGCTATTTAAGCAGCGGGTCTCAGTACCTCCTTGCCCTTGCGTTTTTCTGGTTTCCTAGAGCATTTCCTCTGATTTCTGTGTTTTACCTGGTTTGGCTGACTTTCCTTCTGGTTCCTTATTTCTGGTCTTGTTCCTGATTTTGCTATCTCCATGCTCGTGACTACCTGTGTTGGTTCTTGATTCTGGCTCGCCTGACTACCTACTTTGGTTCCTGACCCCAGCTTGCCTCTTTGATTGTGCTTAGGGATTATTTTCTTTTACCATTTTTTATTTATTATTAAAAAAGGTATTTTGCATCTCATGTTCTGTCTCTGTCTGGTTCTTGATCCCTAATAACCAGTCAGTGATTGTAATGCTGTGGTCAGTCAGTGTATATTCTTACTAATGAACAGGTAAACATCAGTTTGAACAGTCCTGTATATATTTGTTTAGTGCTACCATATGCTCTTTTAAGCATTTTTTTTTAACCCCTTCCCGACCGAGGACGGTTCAGGACCGTCATCGTCATTTTTGGCTTGCCGACCGATGACGGTCCTGAACCGTCCTAACGGTCTGAGCTACTCACCTGATCGCCGTCGTTGCCCCGGCGGCGATCAGCGTGGCTCCGGTTGTGGGGAGACTGCCTGCAGCCCAGACAGTCTCCCCACACTGAATTAGGACCCCTGTGGCCATGTGATCGCTTAACACAGCGATCACATGGTCACAATAGGTGTCCATAGTGCTGCCTGCAGGGGGACTGTCTGTGCTGACAGGCAGTCTCCCTGCATGTGTAAAATCAGAAAAAGAAATAAAGTTAATGTTAATAAAAAAAATAATAATAACTATATAGGTGTATATATGATATATAGACATATATTATATCTATATAATATATGTCTATATATCATATATATAATGCCATACTAAGTGTATTTTTATATTAATATGTACTTATATTAATATAAAAATACACTTATAATTAAATTACACACGTATATATATAATATATATAATAACTATATATATTGTATATATATATTATAAAATATAAATAATAAGTAATTTAAATTAAATAATTTTTTTTAAATAATAATAAAAATTTAAAAAAAAATTATATATCTATATGAAATTTTATTCTAACTGTATTTTAAAATTAATATATATATATTTATATCAAAATACACTTAGAATGAATTTGTATATATATCTATGTATATAAAAATAAATAAAAATAATAAGAAATATACATATGTCCATATACAAAATTACATAAATAATTATATAAATATACACGTAGACTTAAACTATATAAATATGCATATATATTTAAATTCTACGTGCATATTTATGTAATATTTTTACATAATTCAGTAATTTTATTGATTGCAATTTGAGGGACCTGCCTGCCAACCCAGGCCGAAATTCCAGAGAATTTAATTTGCTAGCACTGTATTTTACCCTGTAACGTTCTACGACACCCTAAAACCTGTACATGGGGGGTACTGTTTTACTCGGGAGACTTCGCTGAACACAAATATTAGTGATTCAAAACAGTAAAACATATCACAGCGATGATATTGTCAGTGAAAGTTACTTTTTTGCATTTTTCACACACAAACAGCACTTTTACTGATGATATAATTGTTGTGATACGTTTTCCAGTTTTTAAACACTAATATTTGTGTTCAGCGATGTCTCCCGAGTAAAACAGTACCCCCCATGTACAGGTTTTATAGCATTTTTGAAAGTTACAAGGTCAAATATATGGGTCAAATATTTTTACATTGAAAATGGCCAGGTTGGTTACGTTGCCTTTGAGAGCATATGGTAGCCCAGGAATGAGAATTACCCCCATGATGGCATACCATTTGCAAAAGAAGACAACCCAAGGTATTGCAAATGGGGTATGTCCAGTCTTTTTTAGTAACCACTTAGTCACAAACACTGGCCAAAATTAGCGTTCAATTTAGTTTTTTTACTTTTTTCACACACAAACAAATATGAATGCTTACTTTGGCCAGTGTTTTCGACTAAGTGGCTACTAAAAAAGACTGGACATACCCCATATTGAATACCCTGGGTTGTCTACTTTAAAAAAAATATGTACATGTGGGGTGTTATTCAGAGATTTATGACAGATAATAGTGTTACAATGTCACTATTGATAAATTTTAAAAATGTATGTTTTGAAACCGCAATATCCTACTTGTACCTATAGCCCTATAACATGCAAAAAAAAGCAAAAAAGCACGTAAACACTAGGTATTTTTAAACTCAGGACAAAATTTTGAATCTATTTAGCAGTTTTTTTCATTCGCTTTTGTAGATGAGTAAAAGATTTTTCAAGTAAAAGTAAAAAAACATGTATTTTTTTCAATTTTTCATCATATTTTTTTTATTTTTTTTAAATTAAAATACATGAGATTATATAAATAATGGTATGTAAAGAAAGCCCCTTTTGTCCTGAAAAAAACAATATATAATTTGTATGGGAACAGTAAATGAGAAAGCGGAAAATTACAGCCAAACACAAACACCACAAAAGTGTAAAAATATGCCTGGTCGCAAATGTACAACATCGCAAAAACAGTCCAGTCCTTAAGGGGTTAAATAACAGTTTATTCTTTCATTGCTGAAAGATTCCAAGCACCCTAATGTGAACATTAGAATTGTATTTGTGATATAGTTACTTCCACGTTTTCATGTGGAGTCTTTGTTATTTTATCCAACCTTTTAAACTATTCGTAAAGCTCTGTATTTGCAAACATTTATATTTCAAATAAATATCAATATATATTAAGCAGTGACATTGGACATTGTTGAATATCATTTTTCAGACTTTAGTGAATAACCACTTGAGTGTGTTTACATTTATTTTGGTGCAATACTTTTGGTCAAGTCATATACAGAACTGAAAAAACAAATAGTTTTTGATTTGTCATTCATTCATTCATTCATTTGCGTTAGTAGCTGTTGGCGGGTTAGTATCTCTTTTTTTTTTTTAGATTGGAAATGACAATATAATAAGTGTTGCAGTAGTCTGACAGCTACTCAGCTCTTGACCAAGATCTCAGTGGTCTAGAGTTGTAATGTACCTAGTCAGTTCTTCCATCTTTAAATCATTGTTTCAAATGTAATAAAAAAAAAAAAACAGTTACTAGTCAATTGGCAGCACTCCTACTAGAGATCCAGATGTACTCTTTTTGCAGCTGTGAAACCCCCTAACATCCTACAGCAATAGGAATTTGGCAAGCTGGCCAGAAATAAGATGTGAAGGAGCGACTGGTGTTTCTTTTGAAGGACAGAGAGGCTGTGGTTTTCAATATAACACAACGTACCTACAAGCAAGGGTAGTGCTGATGAGATGCATTTCTCTGCAAGCTGCAGCTGATTTTTTTGGCAAGAAAAGAAAAAGGATAGAGCATAAATCTGTTGGAAAGGAGAGACAGTTTTCCTTTTCAGAACGTAATTAATAGTTACTGTACAACACTTTACTGGCCCATACATAGCTTTGTGTGTTGACTCTCCGACTCAAACTAATTTTCATAGGTTTTGAGTGACTGATAACATGTATTCTGACAAACACTTTACTTTATAATACCTATTTTGACTATATTTGTCAGCTTCTATTTGGGTGTAATATATACCTTTCAGACAGGAATATATATATGTATATATATATATATATATATATATTTTTTTTTTTTTTGTCAAGCACATTTTTTATTGAGTGGGTTTAAGACGGTACAAGCATTTCACATGGTACAAATTCCACATATATGAATAAACAAGAAAAGAAATTATGAGTTAGCCATGTTGGACTACATATTTTGTGTAAACGTACAAGGAACACATCACTAGACAGTATTTCACATGTGGGGGAATATGGTAGTATGTTGTGGGTAGCAGTAAGATATAGTGCACCAGTGAAATTTTCCTTTCATACGAATGATTTCGTACTAAATACAAATTTAATTTGTACATTCCGAATTTTGTCCATAAACCATTAGTTTTTCTGATGAAATTCGGTAAAAAATAATTTGTTTTCATCCATTAGGACGAAAATAGCACTGCGCATACGCAGAAAAGAAAGCAGGGAGGGAGCCGGCCGCGAGGAGAGCATGTTGCCTAAACAGCAAACAGCCAGTGGCTGCTCGCTATCATTTAAAACTACTAGTGACTGGGAAGCTATTGCAATAAGCTGAGGTCGCTACTGCAATAGGGTCGCTAGTACAATAGAAAAATAAATAAATAATGACAAAAAATATAATCCATGATCACCCAGAGAGGGCTCCACGCAGAATGAGCTTTGCAGGGTGGGGGAAGCCTTGTATATACTACCCACACCCTGCAATTTGATTCCAAGCCAACCAATCAGAGTGCTGTAGCAGAGTGCTAGCCCTTACAGGGACTCTCCTCTGCTGATTAAAGTAAGTCAGGAACAAGTAAAACACCCACGTCCTCCACATCAACTGGACGACACAGAGCTCTGGGGGTACAACTGAGCTTTATTTTCACATACACAGCATTTATGCCCAGTCCCATTCAGGGGGTTTCACATACAAGACTGCAGGGTTTTCAATCCCAAGATCCTCTGTGTCAGAGATAATGGTCTGAGAAACCCCTCTAATTTAATTATCTTTCAGGTACAGAAAATCCAACAAAATAGCCTGTACCCCAAAGGTTCCTCAACAATACTCCAGAACCTCACAAATACATTACCCGATAGCCCCGATCTGAGTGTACAACATATCCAAGAATCACTCAGATTGGTGTGGCAGAACAGAAATGGCATTATGTCAAAGTTTTGACCGGCCAGGCACAAGGCGCTAGCCCAAAACAGTTCCAGGGAAATTGGTGCCGTGGCCAATCTCCGTTTGTGAGGTTCTTGTGTGAATACCATACAAGAGAATCTCTTTATTTCAGGATATGAATGAATACTTCCCCTGCTTAGTAGTTCATATCTCCCGAATGTTGTTCGTGTAGTTGGTCGGGAACTGGGAGAACATATCCGGAACATGAAGAGAGGATTCCCCAATCATCTTTTATCTAGACATTTTGAGCAACATCACTCAAGGAAGCCCCAGGGTTTACAATTTATGGCGATTGAAAAAGTCGATATCCACTGAAGAGGGGGTAATTTATAGAAGGAAGAAGTCAAGGCCAAATGGATTTTCTATTTAGATACCTTAGAACCTAAAGGCCTGAACGTTGACTTTGAACTAAATGCCTTTCTCTAATTATTAGTTCCCCCAAGCAACGCTCTATAGTTAATTTATCTCTATCGCGATACTAGTTATAGGCTGCTTTTTGTCTTCATATTGTACATTATTCACATACTTTCTATTATATGTTGTACTTTTATATCTGCTCTTCTTATCATAGGTTTATTACTCTACAGATATAACAAATGCTTTTATGCATAGTAGGATCCATTTTTTCTGCCAATTAATCCACTTGTTGGCCAATTTTATATTTCCAGTATAGTATCACATAATTTCACAGTATATGTCTTGTTACTAGAGGGTTAGATTCGCCTCAGGAGTTTAGACCTTTGAACTAGGCCCTATGTGGTAATTTTTATCCATATACTATTTATTTATTATTATTATTTTTGAATTTGGATATTAATACAATTATGTTTGATGTTTCATTGGGTTACATCCATTATATATATATATATATATATATATATATATATATATATATATATATATATGTATATATTTATATTGTTTGGGCCTATGGCCCCCCGTCTCTTGTTATATTTCTCATATTTTTATTTTGTTTTATTTGTTTGACCTGTTTATTATGGCTTCTGTTTGTTTCACATCTTTTTGATATATGTACAGCCATTATCATGTTTGGAATATTCCATATATCTCTATCTGTACTAACTATATTAGAAGCAATTTGCCTTTCTAATCACCATTTATTATTCATCACTTGTTTATATATATTTCCTTATACCTATTTCGCAATCTATTGTTTTATTAATTAATATTGTTTTTTCATAGTCACATCTATATATGGAAATATCTCATAAATTTTTTAGATGATATTTCTGTCACTATTATCTTTACCTGTATCAATTTTGTCCTTAACTATGGTATTTATGTCACAGACCACTCAAGAGATCTGATGCTGTGAATGTATTTAGTCAATATGATCATGTCTTAATTTAGGTTTTTATTTTATCAATTTGAGCAGTTTTTTTATTCATATGATTTGAATTGCAAGTTTACCTCTATTCCTTGTCCATTTTTGCCTTTATTTTTATTTTTATTTTATGATAAGATGTTGTATATTTACTATATTGCTGATTTTTTTTACTAGATGTTCGATGTAAATTTGGTGTTAATATATTAATGATACAGCTGCCGCTCGTATATGGCAGATTTATGTGCTATAAATGGACGCTAGGTAGATCCATCTAGCTATTAGCCTCTGATGAAGTGACATTGTTGAGTCACGAAATGCACAAGGCTTTACAGCATTTCCTGTACGATCATTCCGTTATCGGGTTTGAGTGGAATGCAGGCTTTGGACAAAGTGGAACGCACGCAAAGACTTCACCATCAGTCTCTGCGCATCATCTCCTCTCAGCTGGCTGGAGGGAGGATCACCACTGATCAACTTTATCTCCGTATCCTGCAGATCCAGATTTCTGTAAACATGCTTGATATTTCTGAACTTATGTGAGTGTTTTTAATCATAAATAAATAATAACCTTTTAATAGAGAGCACTATGGCTGTTTATTTTATTTTCCAGAACACAGTGAATCCTGCCACTCTAGATCTGTCACCGTGATCTAAGAGTGATTTGAGTGATCACATTGAATTGTTTTTACTGTGGCATATAATGTGCCAAAACCAGACTATTTAACACCTATTTTTCATTCTGAACTGTAGGTCATATTGTATCAGTCTTGGATAAATTACAGCTCATGTTACTCAATAACAGGAGTTGTGTATCAAGATAGCTGACACATAGTTACATTAAGACATTTCTACTGTTGAACTGTTTTCACTAGTGTGCCTTTTTATGGACTTTATTTGATGGTAATTTCATTTTTATATCTTGCGTATATATATATATATATATATATATATTTTTTTTTTTTTATTATTATTATTATTATTATTATTATTATTATTATTATTGAATCATGCCCTACTTCACTAGCAGGGGCATCACTTTTCCTGGACATTTTTTATTAAGTGTCTGTTATTTGATTTTATGTACTATTTTTATCTGTTATGCTTATACCATTGAATATCTGTTTTAGCCCAATTATTAGCTTTTACATTTCTCACAAGTCATCTCCTGGTACGTTTAGGATCTAGTATCCTTACTTTTCACTGCATTTTTTCAAGCCAATATGGGGGCTTATTTATACTAGCTGAGATTTGTTGTGGGGTTCTTGTCTTATCTGTTTTACGGGTAGTAACCCTACAATACAGTCTCTGCTCATTACCTACTTTCCATTCTATCAGGCCATTTTTTTTCTGTCCACATATATTTGTAAGGTTTACTGGCATTCGTGAGAGTGCCTAGCTGAAAAGATTTCCAGGCACTCGACAACCAAGTACCGCTGCCCACATTCGGGAGATGGCTGCCATACTCTCTGTCTTGTGTTCGGATGTACGAAATGGCGGCCACCCAGGGGAAGCACTTGTTAATTGTTTCCCTTGCTGTTTTCGCACTTGAGTGGTGGGTGTCAATGTTCTAATGGGTCCTCATTCGGGAGACAAAGGGTCTCAATGAAGTCTATCGGGGGGGGAGGGGTACGGACACCCAATAAAGGGGAATAAAAGTGTCTGGCAAGCGTCCATTACGCTACAATGCTCTGACAGGTAAATGAAGATACTGACAGGTAAGTCTCTACATTTACCTGTCACAGCACTCAGATTGGTTGGCTTCGAATCCAACCAATCAGATCATCCTGAGTCATTTTACACAGCGTGATAAAGTTCTTTTTAATTTTCCCATGCTGTGCAATTTGACTCATAGCACTGATTGGTTGGAAAGGCTCTTAATTAGACCAGGGGGGACATTTGGTCTCTCCCTTTATTTAATTAGGGTCCCCACCCATGAGCGGTGGGTGGGGACCCTAATTAAATAGATAATGGGGGGACCTTATGCCCCCCAGGTTCCTACCCATGAGCCTTTCCAACCAATCAGGGGGGATATTAGGGACCCCACCCCACCCCACTTGTGGGTGGGGACCTAGGGGGGAACATTGGGTGTCCTTTCCCATTTATTTAATAAGGGTCCCCACCCGCCACTCATTGGTGGGGACCCCTTTAATTAATTATAGCCGTCACCGGTGGTGTCACGGATGGGGTCACAGCGGGGCACTATGCCCTCCTCCCAGTCACTAGTAGTTTTAAATGAACCAGGGGCTGCTCGCTGTTTAGGCAACATGCCATGAGTAGGGGCATGTGGGAGGATTTAACCTCCCTTTTATTAATATGGGGGTCATAGTGGCCCCCATACTGATTGATATTCTGTTTTAAATGATAGTGGTTAGTGGCTGCTCGCTGCCGCGAGTAGGGGCATCCCGGAAGATTTAACCTCTCTTTTATTAATATGGAAGTCATAGTGACCCCCATAGGTTTTAATGCAGGAGGGGGGTAGGAATGGTTAATTTTTATTACAAGTAGAGAGCTGGTAGCGCTGCCAGCTCCCTCTTTGCTTTTTTTTATTTGCACAGTGTTAGCCTATTAAAGGAAAGAACTGAAACGAAAAGGTAATGCTTTCAGCATTTGCCCTTTCATTTCATTTATAATTTTAGTAAACAAATACGAAAAACCTGAATTTTCGGACAAAATCATATTCCTCGAAAACGAATGCACATGTCTAGTAAGACATACGATGTTAGTACGTATAGAAAACAGTTATGGAACAGTAAAGGTAGTGTCAAACATATAGCCAGAGGTAAGTAAACCAAGAAATAGTACGAGCAATGAAAAGCCATAACTGGCATCAAACCAAGAGTAATAAGACCACCACTTCACCAGCAGCACAGTCAATGCAATATCAGGATTATACACAGTGACATAAAGCAAGTTATAACTTGTGTGGAACATGTAGACATCGGTGCACTCTGATAAAATGGAGTTAGTCAATGCCGGGACTCCAACATGCAGCGATCTGTGCAGGTAAGCAGGGCCCTCTCTATTCTGCTTCTGATACCCACTTCTCCATCCCCAGGCCTCTGTGGGAACCTTAGTATAATGTCCACATATCTTAGTCATCAAGACATATTACCAGGGATATTCACATTGTGGATACTCTCCATGTGAGTGTTAACAGTGCTCAGCCCTCTTTGTGCTCTCAGCCCGGAAAGCAAGGAGCAGGTTGCGGTTTCACTGGAAGGTGGCTGCTGATTGGGTAAGTTGGCTAGTGGTGCTCGTGCTTAAAGGTGGTGCCAAAACCTGCACAGATTGCATCAAAGACTGCACAGAAAGTCTCCCTCTAACTCTGTGCCGGATCTCTCACCAATCTCAGTGCATGTGTGAGATCCACTGCCATCTTAGGGTCTGACATGTGGTACACTGTTGCCTGATTGCCAAGTCCCAGGATATAGGTAAGTGACTGGTACTGGAGTAGTGGGGACCTGGATAACCCCCACCGCTCCACAGGGGGGGATAAGCGACCCATTCACCAAACAGCCTGCAGGATCCCACCGAAGAGGTCGGCCACAACTCCCAGCTGTTCAACCTCTAAGTCAGAGTACCGCTGCGCCACACTTCAAATGTTTCACCGAAGTGCCCAGCGGCATGCGGACACCTCCAGGCATCAGCTCAGCTTGATTTAGCTAGTTTGATATATACTGGTTAGCAGAGGTAAAATCTAATATTTGAGGAGCTCATGCTTTATGCGACCACTCAACATGGCAGTCAAGCCCTGACTACCAGGATACAAAGCTTAAAAGTTGTTTTCCTAGCACTATAGCTCTCTCTGGTCCCCCTACATAGCAGACACCACCTCCTGTTGGTGAAGGGCTAAAAAAAAAACATTTATTCACTTACCTAATTACAGTGCAATATACCTCTGTTCTTGGTCGGCGCTCCATTTCCTCTGATGTCATCAGACCTTGGGGAGCTAAAGCGCATGTTTGGTGATCACTGCAAGTGCATTAGGCCCTCCCCATAGGAAACCATTGATTTATGCTTTCCTATGGGGATTTAACTAATGCTGGATGTCCTCATGCAGTAAGGTGACCTTAAGTTTTGAAAAATCCTGTAACTGCATCTTGTGACTATCTGGTAGACAGCCACCAGACACGGTTTTAGTCCTGCATTGTAAATTTTGCAGGACAGGGATACTGCACTCAGACCACTTCAATTTAAAGCTGCAATCTGGTACATGAAAGTTGGAATCTTTGGAAGTCAAAAGTTCACATTTATTTGTGATGTGGTTTGGCTGCTGAGATTCATAGTCACCTGTGTTCTGAGCTCACATCACACATAAAAAGTGACTTCAATTTACATTTTTAATCAGTTTACCAATGCACATGCAAAAACTAAGATCCCTTAAAAAATTATCCCAAAGGTCAGCAAGTGGTCCCTTTGTTTCAGAAGGCCTTGCAAGATGACATTGATGTGTCAACATTCCAGGACATGCCAGGCTTATGTGGGGCTGATTGGCCAGTTACAAGAGTGGAGGTTGCCCGTATCCCACAGAGAGTTTTGTCAGAAAATGTCCTCCATACCTCAGAAGTGGTATCCCATAATGCAGTTACAGATCATACTACTGCCTTTCAGGTTAATTACTCCCTGGAAACGGAATCAGTTAGTCAGGACCACCCTATTTATCTGTTATTTTGACCCAGCTTACCTGAAAATGTTTCTGCTCCTTGCCCTTGTGTACCTGACTTGGCCTGTTTACTTTCTGCTGAATTTTGTGTTCCAGTCTCTGGCTGTTTTTCCACTAAGGTGTGTGTTTGATATATTCAGTACATTGTTGGTATATTCAGTCCCGTATTTATCTGACTTCTCATTTCATTTTTCTTTGCTCCTGTTTCTGGTACTGTGTGTTTTGTATTTTTCTTCCTGCCTGTATGTGGTATTTTTTTATTTTGTTCCTTATTTTGTCTCCTGGCCTGTCACATTCTCTTAGTCTAGTCCTGTTACTCCCTAGTTCTACCTTACATTAGAATGGCCAATCTAAGATCCGTTAATAATCCTCTTCCTATCCCTCTGTCTTCGCCTTTGTTAGTTCGCTTCCTCTCACCTTGCTAAGGAATCTTTAGCCAATCCTGACAGTTACTTCTCCTGATGAAATAAGTAAAGATACTTACATTGTTTGATTCAAAGTCCGCTGAGTGTGGTTCATCTGCTGTTTGTTATTATTATGACAGGGGGTTTGCACTGTGGCAAGTACATGTTTTGTGGAGTCATTGAGTGCATCACAGTACTAAGTAGCACATCAGTGGCAAACATAGCTATGTTCTTCTTGGATATTTATTTGATGCCCTCAGATCCTACTCACCAGAGGTTGCAGAGAGCATAAATGAGTGGTGAAAATGGACACCCGTGCCTTGTTCCATTTGGTATGGCTAATTGCTCAGACAGGAACCCTGCAGTCATTATCATGGCAATAGAGAATTGGTAAATTCACATTATTGTACATGGCTTATTTTATAAACCATGTCGGAAAATTACACTTCTGTTGTGCCTTTTCCATGTACCTCCACTTAAGCTGGTTAAATGCCGTCTCCATGTCCAAGGACAGGGGAAGACATCCATCCTTTATCACAATCTCCAACAAATCTATTAATCGTCAAACGCCTGATGTCCTATGACAGTGGGTTGCTAGTATTTTAGCATAGATCTTATAGGCCAGGTTCAAGAGAAATATAGGGTACAGATTAGCGCACCTGGTGGGCAGTTTGCCAGGTTTAAGCAATGTGACAATATGTGCTGAAAAAATCTCCTTGGGTATGTGTCCCTTTGACATACAGGAGTTAAAAAATAAAGCATTTAGAATGTTGACCATTTTTCTACAATAGGTAGCGGAGTAACCATCAGGGCCGGGAGACTAACAGTGATATAACCACTTTGTCAATCTCATCTAATGTCAATAGGTTGGAAAAATGCTCTGCTTGTTGAGGGTTAACCTGATGCAACTGAATATAAAAAAAAATAATAATAATAATTTTCTCTAATACTAGGTTGATGTGTTTACATAGTTACATAGTTAAATAGCTGAAAAGAGACTTGCGTCGATCAAGTTCAGCCTTCCTCACATTTGTTTTTTGCTGTTGATCCAAAAGAAGGCAAAAAAAACAGTTTGAAGCACTTCCAATTTTGCAACAAGCTAGGAAAAAAATTCCTTCTTGACCCCAGAATGGCAGTCAGATTTATCCTTGGATCAAGCAGTTATTACCCTACATTGAAAGATTATATCCTTGAATATTCTGTGTTTGCAATTATGCATCTAGTAGCTGTTTGAACATCTGTATGGACTCTGATAAAACCACTTCTTCATGCAGAGAATTCCACATCCTTATTGTTCTTACAGTAAAAAAACCTTTCCTTTGCCTTAGATGAAATCGTCTTTCTTCCAGTGTAAACGCATGACCTCGTGTCCTATGTAAAGTCCGGTTTGTGAATAGATTTCCACACAATGGTTTGTATTGGCCATGAATATATTTGTATAATGTTATCATATCCCCTATCAGGCGACGTTTTTCTAAACTAAATAGGTTTACATTTGTTAATCTTTCTTCATAGCTGATATGTTCCATTCCTTTTATTAATTTTGTAGCCTGCCTCTGCACTTTTTCTAGTGCCATAATATCCTTCTTTAGAACAGGTGCCCAATATTGCACAGCATACTCAATATGTGGTCTCACCAGTGATTTATAAAGAGGCAAAATTATATTCTTGTCCCGAGAATGAATGCCCTTTTTCATGCATGACAATACCTTACTGGCCTTGGCCACTGCGGATTGACATTGCACATTGTTGCATAGTTTGTTGTCGATAACAATTCCCAAGTCCTTTTCGTGTGTTATCCCTAATTCGCTTCCATTAGGGTATACGTTGCTTGTGTATTCTTTACGCCGAAGTGCATAACTTTGCATTTTTCAACATTAAATTTAATCTGCCATTTGAGTGCCCAGTACCCCAGTCTATCTAAATCCCTCTGCAGCAAAGTAATATCTTGCTCACATTGTATTATTTTACAGAGTTTTGTGTCATCTGCAAACACTGAAACATGACTTTCAATGCTGTCTTCAAGATCATTTATAAACATGTAAAATAAAAGGGGTCCCGAACAGACCCCTGAGGGACAACACTTGCCACCTCTGTCCAGCTTGAAAATTTACCATTAATGACAACTCTTTGTACTCTGTTTTTAAGCCAGTGGTCTACCCAAGAACAATCATTTTCATCTAGACCAATTTCCTTGAGTTTTAACACTAATCTATTGTGTGGAACTGTATCAAATGCCTTGGCAAAATCCAAATAGATCACATCCACTGCAACACCCTGATCTATACTTCTACTTACTTCTTTGTAGAACGCAAACAAGTTAGTTTGACATGACCTGTGCTTCATAAAACCGTGCTGATTTTTGCTGATAACCATGTTCTTCTCAAGGAATTCTTGAAAATTATCCCTTAATAACCTTTCAAATATTTTCCCAGCCACAGAAGTTACGCTCACAGGTCTATAATTTCCAGGCAAGGATTTTGAACCCTTTTTGAATATAGGAACCACATCTGCCTTCCTCCAACCCTCCGGAACACTTCCTGAAAGAAAATAATCTTGAAAGATTAAATACAGAGGTTCACTTATTTCTACACTTAGTTCCTTAAATACTCGTGGATGGATACCCTCAGGCCCTGGAGCTTTGTTTATATTAACTTTCTTTAGTTGCTGCAGCACCTTGTCTTGAGTTAACCAATTACAATTATTCTGCAAGTTTTTAGTAGCAATCATTTGTTTGCTTGCTTTACTTTAAATTGTATAACAAACTGTAAAAAAAAAAGTGCATAAAAATGAGCTATTACCTGTGGGTCATAAGTTTTTTGACTCTTTTCATCTTTTAGGTAGAGAATGGCAGATGTCGCTGTCTTTTTCTTTAACCCCTTAAGGACAGGTGACGGACGAGGTCCGTCACAGAGGGGAGACCCTTAATGACGAGTGACGGACCTATCGCGGCAATCGCAGGGTTAATGGTGCTCCGGTATGCCTCTGCATTAGAAGCATACCAGGAGCACCCGGTCAGGCTGCCCAGCACATGTGCTTTCTCTGACGGCAAGTCGGAGCGAGCACATGTGCTCTGCATACTTACCTTCCGCCTCCCTGCACTTCCTGGTTCTGTGTAAAGTGCAGGGAGCCGGAACAGTGCTCATCCTGACCCCTGTAGGAAAAAAAAATGAAGTTTATTTAAAGTCCAACCCCCCTTTACCCATTTTATTAAAAAAATTAACCCCTTCCCTGCCAATTGATCACTGACTACAGTGATCAATTGGCAGGGATTACATTTTACAATGATCTGATTTTTTTTTAACCCCTGAGGGTTAATTTTTTTTTTTAACCCTCAGGGGTTAAATTTATTTAATGTATTAATTAAAATATTTTAAAATTATATATTTAGCTAGCTGGGGTGGGTGGAAGTTAGTGGGGAATTGGGGGATTTGGCGTTAGGCTAACTAGGGGTTAACGTTAAAAAAAGTTTTAAAATAAACTTTAAAAAGTAAAAAATTAAGCTTAAAAAAAGTTTTAATAACGTTTAAGTAAAAAATAAAAAAACACCCCCCTTTACCTAGTCCAAATAAGAATTAACCCCTTCCCTGCCAGTCGATCACTGCCTACAGCGATCAAATACAGATCACAGTATTATACTGTGATCTAATTTTTTTTAACCCCTGAGGATTACCTTTTATTTATTTTTTAACCCTCAGGGGTTCAATTTATTTAATTAATTAAATTAAATATTTTATAACTATATATTTTGCTAGCTGGGGTGGGTGGGAGTTATGGGAAAATGGGGAATTTACTTTTAGTGCTGCTTACTGCTAATTAGGGGTTAACGGTAAAAAAAAAAAGCTTAGAAAAATTTTAAATCTGTAAAAAAGTTTTAAGAAAGTTTAGGAAAGTTTAAAAAAAATTAATAAGCAAAACAAAAGTTTAAAAACTAGTTTTTAAAAGTAAAAAAGTAAAAAAAATACATTTAAAAATGCTCATTACCACTACATCTGGAACAAACTAGAGAAAAAATTATCCCACGCCATGGTTCAAAATATGCCTTTTGAATTACCCCAGAGTGTATTCTTTAATAAATAGTATGTGTTTGTGGGGAAGTTTCAATAACCAACCGTCTAAACTACTCCAAATTGGAACATGGACACAGCCTAAAACTTCAAAGTTAGAAAAAAACTGAATGGCTGCGTCTCAAATGCGCCCCTTCAACATCCACATATACCTGGCAAAGGTACACACGGGGGTATTGCTGTACTCAGCCGACATAGCTGAGAAACATATGAAGTATTATACAGTCATAGCACACATAAGGTTTGCAAAATATGCTGCGTAAACTCACTTTGTATGTCAAAAAGGAAGAAAAAATGCTTATTACCACTACACTTGGTACAAGCTAGCAGAAAAATGATCCCATGCTAAGGTTCAAAATATGCCTTTTGTAATACCCTGGGATGTCTTCTTTAAGAAATGGTATGGATTTATGGGGTATTTGGATTATATAGCCTGGTAAAAGACTCTAAAATGGGACATAGGCACAGCATAAAAATTCAAAGTTTGAAAAAAACTGGAATGGCTGTGTCCCAAATGTGCCCCTCCGATGTCCACACATACCTGGCAAAGGTACATACGGGGGTATTGCTGTACTCAGCCGACATAGCTGAGCAACATATGAAGTATTATACAGTCGTAGCACACATAAGGTTTGCAAAATATACTGTGCAAACTCACTTTGTATGTCAAAAAGGCAGAAAAAACGCTTATTACCACTACATCTGGTACAAGCTAGCGAAAAAATTATCCCACGCTAAGGTTCAAAATATACCTTTTGAAACACCCAGGGGTGTCTACTTTAAGAAATGGTAGGCCTTTGTGGGGTAGTTTTAATTTAAAACCTGCCAAGATGCTTGGAAATTGCACATAGGCCCAGCGTCAAAATTCAAAGTTTGGTAAAAACGGATATGGCTTGGTCTCCTATATGGCACTGTAGCTTCACAAAATAGTGCCAAAGACATTCATTGGGGGTGTCTTTTTACTCAGAAGACTTAGCTGAGCATAATTTGGGAGGTTTGAACTTAGTGGCACATATGAAATATACAAAACACCCAGCAAAAATGCAATCCGTATGTAAAAAATGCACAAAATTATTTTTTACCACATACTTTGGCATATATTGGTGAAAAAATGGGGGTATGTTAAGGCACAATATGCACCTTATGAGATACCCTGGAGTGTCTACTTTTACAAATGGTAGGCCTTTGTGGGATTTTTTTGAACAGTCAAACTGTTATAATACCCCAAATGGAAGCTAAGGCTCATTAAATCCATCTCTCAAAATTCTACTGTGAATACTGAAAAGGACAGGTATCCTGTATGGCACTGTAACTTCACGAAATAGTGCCAAAGACATTTTTGAAGCTCTGTCCTTAAGGGGTTAATTTGTTAGCCAGCATGCCACTTGCTTTGTTTCGCTCTGTGTAAAATCTAGATTTTAATCTCTGCATCATATTCAGTTCACTCTAACTGAATTTAATTAATGTAAAAGAAAAAATTATACGCGCTCACTACAGTATGACACAGGGTGAAACTGGGATGCAGTAACTAATACAAGGATTCCCAGACCTTGTGAGTAATGAAATTTGGAAAAAAAAGAGAAAGAAACTGTGCCCAAAGATTATGTACAAAACTTGATACATACACAGGTCTCTTAAGGTTATATACACATTTGACCTCAAAAAGAACAGAGGAAACAATAATAGTGCAGTACAGTATGTACAATAACTGAGTGATGTGTAATCTTATGTGATTTCACCCACATTGATTGAGCTATATCAGAGCCGAATCCTATATTTCAAGTGGAAGTTAGATGCTTTTTGGAGAATATTAGTTAATGTAGAGAGTGGATCTTCTGTGGATTAAAACATGTTGACAATCGTCACTTCTTGGCCATTATTATTTACAGAGATTAAGTTAAATCTCCCTGGAGTGTAATTATTTACCCTCTTAAATGTAAATTGCAATAATTCATAAAAAATGATCGAGTCAGGGGCAAAGTGACCAAGCTACTCGTCTAGGTCTCCCTATATACCCTGTTGTATAATTAGCCACGTGGATCTTACCCAATCAAATGCGGGGTCAACCCATCTCTCGACCAATCTGTAAAGGATCCACATCCTAGTCAAATGAGTGTCAGGCAATGATAATTGAATGACTTGACACTAAGATGTTCTTGAAATTCTTGCCTCTGCAAGCAGTAACAGATGGAGAAGTAGTAATGACATTCTTAAGAGGTCAGGATAGGCCAAAATTTCCTAAGAATGTCTTGCAATGTCTCCCAACCTGCATCGTACGTACATATAAGGCTCGTCTCTTTCACCTTGGTGTCGCTTGTAACGCTGGTATATAAGCCTTTTTAAGAACCCAATCATGGAAACCTTTCTCACAGAAGTAATCTTGCAGTGTCCATGATTGAGACTTAAACTCCTCCACAGATGAACAGTCGGATGGTAACTCGCCCAATTCAGTAAATTGTTTATAGCCATTTTTTTCTTATACACCGTGGATCCAACTTTACCAGCAGTTCCCACTTGTAAGGATAGATCAAGAAAATTTTGTTTGGTTCCCCCAATTTCACTGGTAACGTGTAGATTGAGGAAATTGGAATTTAGACGCTGAACAAATTAATGAAAACTGACAATCGTATCAAGCCTAGGGCAACACAAAACCAGGATACACCACTGTATATTGCCCCATCAATAAAAGTTCTCACATAAAAGGACAGTATACATGAAGGAAAATAAAATGAAAACTTTAAACAAAAAAGAAAAGGATAATTGGTCAAATATCTATGAATAACATCCCTTAGTCAACCAGTAAAAGTACTAAATCAGTAGCTTAAGTTGGGTAATATTCTATAGCAGAAAAGGAGTGAGATGAGACAAAAATAACAAAAAATAAAGTCTAATGTAGCTGTTGGAATAACAATGTAATTGGTGTACTTCCTTCAGTTGATCAGACAGAAAGTCAAATTGCTATGGAGTAGAAGGAGGGGAGAGAAACAAACCACGATAAAGATAGGAAAAAGCTATAAAAAAATATCACTATCACCTAATGTGCCTTCGTGAGCTACATTAGACTTTATTTTTGTTACATTTTGTTTCATCTCACTCCTTTTTCGTTATAGGATATTAACCAACTTAAGCTACTGATTTAGTACTTTTGCTTCGGGTTGACTAAGAGATGTTGTTCATAGATATTTGACCTTTTTGATATTTGAAGTATGCTTTTCTTTTTTGTTTAAGTTTTATTAAAATTTTTTCATATATACTGTTTTTGTATTTTCATAGCCTATTTAAGACTACATTATTGTTATATTAGATATACCCTGATACCCTGATTTTTTTTATATTGATTTCCATAAAGCTTATGTTTTATCTATCTTTTTATGGGTAGCTTTCTATTTTGGAAAGGTTAGGCTTGTGAGGTATTAGTTATTGTCTGCCTCCGTTCTTCCCCTCCCCTTCGCTCTTACAATTATTTTCAACTAGGGCTTACCCCCCACATCATATTCAGCAACCTCACACACTCGCCTTGTTTATATAAATCTAGGATTATTAATAAAAAAAACTATAAAAACAAGTGTTTTTTTAAGTTAATAACGGCTTCTAAAGCCAGAACAAGTAGAACTCGCCCAGCCGCTATGCCTTATGGGGGCTGTAGTCCTGAGAGGTGTATATCATGTCGGCGAAGCTCTCGCATTCGCCGACGTCGGGATGAGGCTGGCCACAGTGGTTAATATATAAAAGGAGTGGGCATGTAGACCAACAAGATTACAAAGTATAAATAGAAATAAACATAAGAGAGGTAATGCTATGGGGACTAGGTTTGCCCCCAGTTATGCCAATCTCTTTATGACTGATTGGGAATCCTAATCCATTTGGGGCAGGCATGCCTGGCGGGCCAACCTGGTCACCTAATTCAGATACATTCATGAACATTTTTTATATGGGAGGGCTCAGGAGATCCCCTGAGCTCTTTTTTTGATAACCTAAATAATAATAATAGAGGAATCATTGTAACGTGCAAACACAGTAGGGATTCTATTAATTTTTTTAGACTTGCAGATTTTTATTAAGAATGGGAAACTTAACACAAAAACGTTTTTTTTAAAAGGTCTGTACTAATACAGCTATAGACCAGTCTAGTTGCCATTACAAGCCATGGCTTGAGAGTGCCCCGAAAAGCCAATTTTTATGCCTTTGCAGAAACGGCTGTCAAATAGATGATTTTAATGAACTAGTTAACAGTAGATGTAACTGAGCATACTTTGGTGGTTTTGTCACAGTGGCACACATCAGGTTTACATAATACCTAGCAAGAATGCAACATGCATGTAAAACATATATAAACCAGTGAAAACAAAATGGTAGCATGTGAAGACAAAATATAAACCATATGATATATCCATGGTGATAGGCTATTTGGAGGGAATTTCAATGTGATTGAGGACTGAGGACAGTAGGCTATTGTTTTCTCTACTATATGTCTGTTAAGGATAAAATATATTTCCCTCCTCTCTATCATCCCTCATCAACTCTATCTTACTGTAAAAGATCTATCTTTTTATATCCCAGCATGTCAACAGGGTCTTTACTTATCTACATATACTATATGACGGCTAATGTTAGCCTGTCTAAGGTATAATTTAAGTACAGCATTTTCTAAAACCCATAAGCCGATACAACCGACCAAGCAATTAATAGTTCCTCAAAACTCCTCCTTACTAACCCAGTGGGCATTGAGATAATTGAGTCCGAATACTCTGCAGAGACATCTAGGCTCACTTGCTGAAACTGCCTCTTCCACCCTCCGACCATCTTTTTTCTCCCCTTTCTCCTTTTTCTCTTATCCATTCCCCTTCCATTCTTTTCCCTAATTCCAACATAACATACTTAGCTATTTATGACTCTCACCAAGGTGAATAAACCCAATCTTGTCTCTGGGTTTTATTATTTTCTATTAGCTCTCCATAGTAGTGAAGACACATGCATTTATGGTTACATTCCAATTACAGTTTAATTTAGTCTATCACGTGACTGATTGCCTTTATCCTCTCTACTTTTTTTCTCTTATTCTCAATCTTATTCTGCTCTCTCCTCCCCTACTCATACTGCTGCATTTATTTTACCTCACGATCTTTATTATTACAACACAATGATTTTGGCTCATTTATCAAGTGCAGTGTTAATATTTTTGTCACGTTCATGCTCATACTTACCTTAATAAAAAAAAATCCTGAATGGGGAAATATATTGAGATTTTCTTGGCAGTAGCTATTTTAAATTTGGTTTTGGCTTACACTGGTTCTTTTCTATCACAGAACAGAGTTAGACATTTGTATATGCATTCTTTGTATGTATACATATTATTTCTATTTCTACCATTTGATATATTGTTTTATATTCTTTATTTTTGTTCACATCGCATATGCACAAAGTTTAAATTGCATTACAGCGCCATAAGCAGTGGAAACAGTTTAAGCAGGTTGTAGAGTATAATAGCAACCATTAGTGCGTAGCCACTTAGCATCGGGTTGACATATGAGACATGGGTTTTTTGTTTTTTGTGATGTAACAATTTTTAACTGTCAACTTGAAAATATAGATAAAATAGAGAATAAGAGGAAAATACCCCTAGAAATATACATTGCATCCTCTGCTTCCAGGGCGCTATGTGTTGTTAGGTTGTATCGTGAGGAATTGTGTTGTGCTATGTGTGCGCCATGCGCTTAAAAAGAGGCAGGTGCCAACGTGGCATTGAGGCATTAATAGGGGTAAAAATGGGGGGGGGGAGGGGGGGAATACTTTTGGTGGTACTACGGCTTAGTAAGGTTGCCTACGGAGCCAGAGAAATAATAACAGATCTTAGTAACATATGAAACTTCAGGAGTAAGAAATTATATAACTGTCAATTATGACATGCAGGAAACAAATAGTTCAGTCGGTGTCAAGCTGGGGGGTCCGCCGACCCCGCCAGTGCATATCGTGGGACAAATGGAGGGATGTCTTCTACTGCCCGTGTTCTTCTGTCCCGTGGTGATAGGGCTTCTGCTGAAACTCCCAGTGCTTGGAGGAAGGCAGGTGCATCTTGGAGTTGCGAGAGTGGGAACTTCTTGCCATTTTTCTCTGCCACTAGGTGGTGTGGGCCCCATCTGTACGGGATGTCAGCCTCCCTCAGCAGCTTTGTAGCGGAGCGGAGTGACTGCCTCCATTGCATGGTTGCTCTTGAGAGGTCCTTGTAGAAGGACAGCTGCGAGCCTTCAAAAGCCAGTGAGGGAGATACTCTTGTGGTTCCCAGGACTGCGGACTTGTCAGAGTCCCTCTGAAATTGCAGCAGCACGTCCCTGGGTGCCTCTGGGGGTGCCTTGGCTGCCTTGGGCAATCGATGGCATCTGTCAATTACAGCTTGCTTGGCTTGCTTAGGTGCTAGCAGTGTGGCTAGCAATCGCCTTATGTAGTGAGACAGTTCATCTGGTGAGGTGGATTCAGGTATGCCTCGTATCCTTATATTGCGGGCTTTAGCCCTGTCTTCCAGACCTGCCAGTCGCTGGCTCATTTCGCCACATTTCTTTTGTAGGGTATGGAGCGTAGCCTCTGTAGCTGATTGTGCCAGATGTGTACCTCCTAGGTCTCCTTCCACTGCCTGGACACGGCCTGTCAGCTTAACGACATCCTCTCTTACCACTGCTATGTCAGCTTGAAACATGGCCTTGAGGTCCTGCAATAAGGCTTTAATATCTGCCTTGGTTGAAGGGGCAGCGTCCCCAAGTCCCACATACCGGGATTGTGTGTTCATCGTGGCTGGTATCATGGCAGAGAAATCTTCCTCTGGTGTGTTCTCAGCTTCCGACGAAGCCGTGGAGTAGGCCGCGGTCGGCGCCATCTTGGGCTGCACGGGGTACTGCGACTGTTTGAATAAATTGCCTATATCTCGGCAGCCGATTTCAGGATCCGCTCGCTGCTTTTTGGAGCGGCGCCCCATGTTCCCAAGACCCAGCGGAGCTCGTTTTGGGCTTTGTGTGTGCCCAGTGGGTAGGTACATTCGCCGTTTAATCAGCCGGCGGCTCGGAGCTTGCAGAGGATGCGACCGTCTCGCTTGGGCGCTGGCTCCGCCCCCCACCATTTGATATATTGTGTGAGCTTTCTTTTATTGATATTTACCAGGCAGGGTTCTATACAGTATAGTGTTCAGTCCCCTTTACCTTTTTTGTTCTGTGTAAATCTGATAAAGGTTAAAGCACTGTGACAGTCTTGATACTATCGTAAAGGAACACCACGAGCACTGGGAATACACATCCGCATTCCTAATGCTACAGTCCTTGTGTCCCTTATCATTTTGCCTCCTCTCCCATCTGCACAAATCTAAAAAATTAACAAAAAAAACAAACAAAATCACACACATTTTCTCCAGTGCCGAGACTCCCTTGGTGCTGACGCAACCTCCTCCTCGGTCTGCGCGCACCTCTAGGATTGTGGGCCAAACTAATGCTCATCATAGAGAAGCACTGGGGAATGCATGCTACCATTCACCTACAAACCATCCATAGAGAATCATTGTATTTAATGATTCTACATGGCTGACCATGATGGCACCTCGTATGCATGCGTGATGTCATGGTATGTTACGGTATGAGCTGGCTATCAAACCCAAAGGACTTGGAGCTGCACTTCCAAGCCTTCTACTTAGTTTAATATTGGATTTTTGGAGGGTAGGACTGGGGGCAGGACTGCAGGCACTATAACAACTTCAATAAGATGAAGTGGTTAAAGTGCCTTTTGTGTCCCTTTAAACTCCACTGAGGGGTAGAAAAATCACTGAAAACTTGCATGCATTTAATTCTGTGTGTTTTCTTCAGAGGTATGCTTTTAAAAAGCTGCAGTTTTCTTGTCTACCCCAGAAGGTACTGAACACATCCCTATACCCTATAATGAGCAGGAATTTCTCGTTCCCTCAAATATCTCCCAAATGGGAGACAGAATTGACAGAACAACTGGTGAGTGGAGACTAAAAAGATATCTGTGAGGCAGTATCCAAAGTATTGATCTGTGTACTGATGAAGGAATAAATGTACAATATACTGCCCTGGTAAAACTTAATTGGATGAGGTGTACTCCCACTAATGAATGTGGATGATTTTTGTGAAGTTCTTATGTCCACATGCGGTAGACATAGCCTAAAGTAATCTCTTATTGGGTAGTGAAGGGTTTACATTTTGTGGTGTTCATGTCAGGGTTGGCTAAAGGATCCTCAGCAGGAAACTAACAAAGGCAAAAACAGAGGAATAGGAAGAGGTGTATTACAGAGTGGCCAGGCTAACATAAAAATAGAACTTGAAAGTAGAAAGACTAGACTAAGAGAGGACCACATGTTAACTGTTACCCACAGGTGCCCCACAAAATAAAGCAATATATATCAGCAAGGTCAGAATCAAATAGTAAACCCTGTGGAATTTACACAGGATAACTGATTCCACGGTGCCACAGCAAGCAGTGTGCAGCAGTAATAAAGTAGGGAACAGAGGGTTAAATCCCACCAGAGCCAGTTATAGAGTATTTCCTGACAGTTCCATAGACTTATATATATATCTATACAAATATATATTTACAAACACACATACCACACCTATATAAATTTAACATATAACAGGTGAGAAAAATAGTCAACCATGATTACAGGTGTATTCTGTGTAGAGGTATGTTGCCATAGATCTATTAAAGGATTTTAGTTTGAATGAAGATTTGACAGTGTTTGTGAGGTTATTCTATAAGTGTGATGCTCTGTAGGAAAATGAGGATCGAGTCACTTAATTTTTGTATTGCGCTATGCTAAATAAAGTACTGCTACTGGATCGGATGTTATAGGAGGTGGGAACAGATGGGGAGAGCATTCTACTCAGGTATGGTGGGAGCTTCCCAGAAAAGCTCTTAAACATAAAGTTGGAAAGATGACGGTTGCATTGGGATTCCAGAAATAGCCACTTTAGCTCTTTTAACATGTCACAAGGGTGGGTCATGTAATTACATTGTATTACAAAGTGACAGAATGAATTATACCACATATTACGTTTATGAAGGTGGGTTTGTCGTGCAGGTGCACACACTACATTCTCATAATAAATGACTGCCATTAGCATTTGTTGCACTATCTGTTTCCTTACTGTAGACCACCCCCCTTCCCCTCCCAAAAAAATATACCAATTTCAGCCCCAAAACAAAACACAAAAAGTAGGTCTGTCCCTATATCACCTCAGCACTGTGGACTAACCACTAGTGCCTACCTGAACCTCTCTAGCTTCCTGAACCTAAAAGAAAAAGATTAGTGCATGAAGTACTACCAAGTGAATGTGTTAAAAAAAAAATAGCTTGATGCGCGTATCAGCGTTTTTTTTGTTTTGTTTTGTTTTTGGCTCCTTTATCTTAACCCTAGTATCCTTCACCTTTGACTATACCTGATTTTTGTCCAATTTCTGGAACAGTGTATAGTGTAGACTGAGACCTCACTAATAGCTGCTCTAGCTATTTCTAACTGGATATTCATAGGTATCTGTGTATGTGCATCTTTCACCTTTGACTACACCTGTTTTTTGTCCATTTGCTGGAACAGTGTATAGTGTAGACTCAGACCTCACTAATAGCTATGTCTATTCTAGCTAACCTAGCTGGATATCTACAGGTATCTGTGTATGTGTATACATACACATTACACATGCACCTTTTTGTCTCTCTCTCTGTCCTATTTTTTTATTGCCGTTTCTCCTCTTTAAATTGAATTTCAATGCCCCGTCTTGTAGGAGTAAAATAACTTTGGTATGCAACCCTAGCCAGGGGAATTGTGGATAGGGCTGCATTACAAAGTAGTTTTACTCCTACAAGTCAGAAATAACCAGTGAGAATACAGGGACATAATCTATACTTAAATATAAGTATACACATGATGGCTAACAGGCTCAATATTGGAATAGGATGGATTTGACCAGTTAATTATATATCACAAATATTGGGAGAGATTCATCAGAGTGTTCTGTTCTAAAATGTGGTATAAAATATAGAAAGGGAAAGGTTACCAATAGATGTTTGCTGGTTCCACTAGTTTTTATGGTGATTGCTCCACAATTAGTAATTCAAACCACTTTTTAGAGCAGACCTACATGACCATGTTACAATCTCATTCATGGAACACATAAATTAAGCAACCTAGACATGTTTATAGCAGCTATCTGACAGTTTCTGTCAATTTTCCCAATAGTAGAATTCATGTTATTTTCATGATTTAAACTATTTTAAGTTGGAGTTTTGTAATATATTGGGGTGCAGCAGTTTTTAGGAAATCTCTGGTAATCTAAAAAACATATAGAAATAAATAAAGCGCAGACATCATAATGTGCTATAATCTAAGCAAATAGTATAATGGCTATGGTATAGAATGTCCCTGTATCAGGACCGTAGGGGTGTAGGTCAGAAGACTGCACCATTAAGACAGATTAAATAAAAAGTTGTATAACATAGCAGAAATTTGGCACCATCAATTTATTGCTGCTAAAAATTAAAGGACCACTATAGTGCCAGGAAAACATACTCGTTTTCCTGGCACTATAGTGCCCTGAGGGTGCCCCCACCCTCAGGGACCCCCTCCCGCCTGGCTCTGGAAAGGGAAAAGGGGTAATAACTTACCTTTTTCCAGCGCTGGGCGGAGAGCTCTCTGCCTCCTCTCCGCCTCCGATCCGCCCCGCCGGCTGAATGCGCACGCGCGGCAAGAGCTGCGCGCGCAGCCGGTCTCATAGGAAAGCATTTACAATGCTTTCCTATGGACGCTGGCGTGCTCTCACTGTGAAAATCACAGTGAGAAGCACGCAAGCGCCTCTAGTGGCTGTCAATGAGACAGCCACTAGAGGATTAGGGGGAAGGCTTAACCCATTCATAATTATAGCAGTTTCTCTGAAACTGCTATAATTATGAAAAAATGGGTTAACCCTAGAAGGACCTGGCACCCAGACCACTTCATTAAGCTGAAGTGGTCTGGGTGCCTAGAGTGGTCCTTTAAGTATGACAAAAACACATGTTAGATATTCTAAAAAAGAACAACCTACTAATGAGCTTCCTATAATTCATCTAAATCCTATTTTCCCTTTGGTGATTCATCCAATATGCTAACATTGGGGATCAATGATAGGTGCTACACTATCCTCTATTATATATGAATATAGATTATAAATGTAGCAATTTTTTACATTAATTCTGCATTTGTATGTCAATCAACAATGTTGTCAAATGTTTAGCTTTGTGTAATGTTATCTACTGTATAAATATTTATAGCAACCTTTTAAATACCATTACCATTACAAAATGTTATTCCAAAACTGAAGTGCATCATTAGCTTTCTTTTCTAATACACCATAAAGTCAAAAGTAGCATGCATTACTAAAAATAATTGAATGACATTGTATAAACATGTTCCTGTCCACTGAATATAACCTGTTCCATACATTTCATAATTGACAGTGATTAGCTGCCATTTAAACATCACATTAATCAATTGCTAAGACTTTCACTTAGTGCGGAGAGGAGCTGTATCAAAGAAATCTGCAGATATAAAATGCAGACAGTTGGAGGGATAAATATATAGTGATATAAAGGCCTGAATTTAAATAATTAGCTAACTGAAAACTACTTTGTCACCTTTTTAAATGCATTATAAAATTAATAACCATGACACTTACCTTTCTTTCCTGTAGAAAGAAATGGGTGGAGGCTTGGGAGGATATTACGTTTTTTATATTTATAGCCTCTACTGGTCACTTATGGGTGGGAACTGTAAGGGAAATATATTTTAATTATTGTTCATACCTGTTGACCATGGGATAGGATAAGTAAACACAAGGATGTCCCCACTTTTTTATGGAATAGGTGGGGGCAAGGGAGTAGACAGTGATCTGCCCACCCACTGTTAATCAATTGCCCATGGTTGGACCTGTTCCAGGATCCTCACATATTTTAACAGAGACTGGGTATCTATATGACATTTACATGGGTATCTATATGATATTTACATGTCAAGTTTGGAATTCTGGTATAGTTTTGATTTCTCTGAATTTCTGTGTCAAAGGTGGACAACCGTATTCATGGACAACAGTAATTTTCCTATCTGTATCAAATTGTGGGGATTTATATTGTGAAAACTCTCACCACTAATTAACAAGAAAATAATCTAATTATGTTTTGAGCCCTGTGTACAAAATTGTGCTTAAATACCTGTATATACTCGAGTATAAGTCGACTCAAATATAAGTCGAGACCCCTAATTTTACCCCAAAAAACTGGGAAAACTTATTGACTCGAGTATAAGACTAAGGTGGGAAATGCAGCAGCTACTGGTAAATTTCTAAATAAAATTAGATCCCCAAAAAATTATATTAATTGAATATTTATTTACAGTGTGTGTATATAATGAATGCAGTGTGTGTGTATGAGTGCAGTGTGTGTGTGTGTATGAATGCAGTGTGTGTGTGTGTGTGTGTGTGTGTATGAGTGTGCTGTGTGTGTATGAATGCAGTGTGTGTGTGTATGAATGCAGTGAGTGTGTATGAGTGCAGTGTGTGTATGTGATGCAGAGTGTGTTTGTGTATGTGATGCATAGCCTTGGTGGGGGGTGGGCATTTTTATTATTTTTTTAAATTATTATTATTTTAATATATATTATATTAATAATATTTTTATTTTATTTTGTATTATTTAAATTTGTATTTAGATTTTTTTGTCCCCCCTCCCTGCTTGATACATGGCAGGGAGGGGGGCTCTCACTCCCTGGTGGTCTAGTGGCATGGGCTGTGTAGGAGGGGGGCTGGCAGAGAGCTGTAACTTACCTTTCTGCAGCTCCTGTTAGCTCCCTTCTCTCTCCTCCGGACCGGTCAGCTCCCCTGTCAGCTCCCACTGCAAGTCTCGCGGTGTGAGTGCCGAGCGGAGCATTGCCACGGTAATCCGTGGCAACGCTCTGACCCCGCGGCTCTCGCAAGACTTACAGTGGAGCTGACGGGAGCTGACCGGACTGGAGGAGAGAGAAGGGAGCTGACAGGAGCTGCAGGAAAGGTAAGTTACAGCTCTCTGCCAGCCCCGAACAGGACCGCCGGGCTTGTAATGAGCCCGGCGGTCCTTGTCTGTACTATAGCAATGTAAGTTGCAATAATACAGACAGTGACTCTAGTATAAGACGAGTGGTGGTTTTTTAGCACAAAAAATGTGCCGAAAAGCTCATCTTATACGGTAATTACTCCAAACAAAAATGTTGTTTTCATAAAAACTAGCTGACATGGAGTGACATGCCTCACTGTTAAAAAAATAAAAATAAATAAACAAGGAAGAATGCCATGATCAAGTCAAGTTCTCCCTGCAGCCCTATCCTATCCTGGTGATGTCATTCCCCAGCACTGCAAGGAGAAATTTGTCAGACAGTATGTGTGTAACGGAGAACTGTGACACCATTGGTTGTATTTCGCTGGCATGCTGATAACAGACACCCAATATTCATAGAATTACCATTAGCCTGCCCGGAACAGCTAATGACTCTGCTGGAGATGGAGTCATATCTCTGGGAGCAAATGCATTGTCTCTAAACATGCTAAATTTCAAACTGAAATACTGCAAATAAAGAATACTGCAAATCAGTGAAGTGGTCATGGTGCTTTAATTAGCCATTTAACATACAGTCACAAACTACAGCAGTATGCATTTGCAAAGTACGTACTTGTATGTATTTACAGATTACATAGATGCATTTGTATCTATGCAACTACAGATTCTTTATATGCAGTGACATGTCACATACAGATATTAAATTCCTGCATGTACATATACCTACAGTCATTGAAATATACATTTCAATCCACACACATATACACTTGCCTTGAGAAAATACACACACACACTGGTTCACATATTCTAAAAACAGGAATATACATTTATTTTGACACAAATTCAGCATATTGTTCTACGCATACACAAGAACCTATTTATAAACACATAAAAAAGCAAAACACAAAAATATAAAAAGTATTGTGACAGATTCTTCATAAGTTTTAAGTTATTTTTCCATTTGTAACAGGTGATACTTGAATTGAATGCATTTGTCACTGTAGTAAACATGTTTTATAACAGGTAGCAAGTTTTTTTTTTTCCCACGCAGTAACAGCTTTATTAACGTTATTGTTGGTTCTCTCTCAAGAGAATAATGCCTGGTTGTGTAACATAATTTATTTTGCCTTTTGCAGGGATTGTACATATTCCTGGTATATGCCATTTACAACAGTGAGGTAATGTATTATTGACTTTTTATTTTTAACAAAATGATGTGTAGTGTATATAGAACCTTAATTTGTTCTAGAGTTTTGCCAAGTCCTTTATTATTAGAGAGGATGGAGTATGTCAAGCCAAACCTTTGTGTCTGAGTGGAGATATATATATATATATAGACATGCTATCTTATTAATTGTACTACTGTTAAAATATTTATATACATTTATTTAAAAAAATTACTTTTTATAATGGTCTTTGGTATAATGTCCATGAGAACTATAATGGAGGAAAATGTAAATGTCCAGATTCTAATATGCTTCATATAAATTAACTCAACATGAGCAGTGATCTGAAAAAGAGAAGAACACAAAGGGATCTGATAGTGTAAAACATTTAATCCCTTCACTTCCGAGCACTTTTGATTGAAAACATACTTGCATATTTATTTGAAGCAAGGGATGCATTTCTAGAATATAAACGTATCATAACACAGAATTTTTATGTATAGATTGATTTGCAGACAAACTTGAACCTTAAAAATTTAAAATTTGTATAGTTACGTATATTTTTTCACTTATTCATCCGGTATAAAAATGTATTGGGAAAATATTTTAAATAGCTTTAGACAGTATATCATTCAATATTTCACACGTGCTCTGAATTCTTAGTATGTAAGTAAAAATGCAATTTTTTTCACATACGGTAGTTGTGACAAAAATGTATAGCTAAAAATGCTCAAATATTAGCTTATAGGTATTTATATGCATCAAGAAGTCTTTACTTGCAGTGCAATGTACTAAAAAAAATAGCAACAGGATGTAAAAAGAATGTTGGAATTTGAGCACAATGGCCACACAAAAAATACAGTTAAATCATATATTTCTTAAATAAAGTTATTTAAAACTGCTATAGCAATCTTTATCAATCTCTCGACTGCTAATGTAATGCTGGCAGTGGAATAGAGTCCATTCCCTCCTCCCCCTCCCTGACTGAAAGAATGCTATCACCCAATGAAACCTCCTGTACTATTTGAAAGCAGAAGGTAAGCTTACATTTTAAGCAACTTTACAGTCAAGTCAGTGACAAGTGGATTCTGGCAGAGAAATGAATTCCTCTACAGAAGGGGCTCCCAATTAATCTTACCTGTGGAACCCTTTGACATAATGTACCAACACATTGGAAAAACCCCCAAAAATGTGCGCCGTAGTGCAGATAGTAAGCAAATAGTAGTACTTAGCAGCCGGTGTACTTTTGTGTGTGTACAATTGTTGTTTGTATATACTGTTTGCATTTGTGTGCAGTCGTATGTTTGGATGTAGTGTTTGCTTTTAAATGCAGATGTACATATGTATGTAGTATTGGTATTTGAGTAAGGGTTATGTTTGAGTGTTTGTATATAAATTTGGCATTTGAATTCAGGGGTGTTTTTGTATATAATGCTTATGTTTGCAGGGGTGTATTTGCATATTTTCTTGGTGTTTGATTGCTGGGATGTATGCACATATACTGCCACGTACGTACGTACGTACGTACGTACGTACATACATACATACTTAAACAGATACACTGACACATTAACACAAAGACATGCATACACACATATAAACACACACACATTTATATACACACTGACACATACACAACGATATACACCTTGACACATGCACAGACCTTGACACACCGATACACACATACTGACATATACACACACAAATACAAACACCGGCACATATACACACACACACACCGTTACACATACACACACTCAGATACACACACTGGCACATACAAAGGTACCGATCCACACACCTTGACACACAGATACACACACACTCAGATACACACAGTGACACTGACACCCATATACACACAGACATTGGCACATACAAACACACTGATACACACATACGGACATAAACATGCGCAGATACACACAAACACACTCAGATACAGACAGTGGCACATACAAACACATTGATACACACATACTGACATATACACACACACCTTGATACATACACATACTCAGATACACACAGTTACACATACAAACACACTGATACACACATGCTGGCATACACACACAGATACACACTGGCATATACAAACACGTTGATACACATACACACACACTGGCACACACACATTCAGATACACACAGTGACACATACCTTGACACACAGATACACTGACAAACACACACACTCAAATACACACAGTGACACAGATACACACACACACTGGTACATATACACAATTTGACATAAATCAGAGCCACCCTCCATTTAGCTTACCTTGTGTGTCCAGAAGGGTGGCTTACTTGTGGTCCTGGTAGTGTTGGCTGAGGCTGATGAGAGTGAGCATGCAGAAGCTCACTCCACTCCAGCCTCTCCTCTGCCATCGTTGCTGTTGCCTATCCGATTGCCCTCTCCAGCCTTCTCCTCCCTCCCCAGCGCGCGTTAGTGCCTCTGAAGTGGGAGGAAGTGATTACTGCCTCTCAGATGGCCAAAACAACAGGGGCCCGGTCGTGCTCTTAAGGGGCTGCGGGCCCCTGTTAAGCAATAAAATTGTGACGACCATTTTGGTTGGCGATATTACGCAGGAGGGAGAGGACGAGGTGGGGAGAGAGAACCAGGAAAGCTAGACTTTGACTTCCAACAACCCAGGCCAGCAGAAGCCAACCTCCTGCATCCAAAAGGTAGGAAAAAGGAAGGTGGCTAAAAAATAACCAGCCTGTGTGTCAAGTGTTTGTTTTTGTCATTGTGTGCCACTTTGGATGCGTATCTACATGTATGTTGGTGTTTGTATTTGTGTGTTTTCATCTGCATGTGTGCCAGTTTATGTATCTGTGTTTTTGCAGGTGTGTCAGTGTGTATCTCTGTGTCTGTGCATCTGTATGTGTATCAGTATTTGTATGCCTATGTATGTGTATCATTATTTGTATCTGTGTGTCTGTGGAAATGTATCTGTATGTCAGTATGTGTATATGTGTGCCTGTGTACCTTTATTGTCTGTCAGTGTTAGCATCTGTGTTTCTGTGTATCTGTATGTGTGTCAGCATTTGTATCTCTAAGTCTGTGTATCTATATGTGTGCCAGTGTTTATATCTGTGTATCTGTATGTCTTTAAGTGTGTTTGTATATCAGTGTGTGTAGCATAGTATATGTGCATATATATCAGCATTCAAACACCAACACTACACACAAATACACCTCTGAATATAAAAGCAAATGCTACACACAAGTACACTATGGTTTCAAATAGCAACACTGGAAAAGGAAGGCGCACAGTCGTCTGCCGAAACTGAGCATATTCAAGCTGGGATGTGGGTCGCCCAGACTGGTTGAGGCGTGCCGGGCAGGGGTGTACCTAGAGCATTTGGCACCCGGGGCGGGTCCTATTTTTGGCACCCCCTCCACCCCCAACTTTAAAATGTAAAAAAAAAATGTATTTAGCACTAAGCAGTGTTTATGCTTTTAAATGTAAGCATGTTTTTGTATGGAGTATGTTTGAGTGAATGTAGGATGTGTGTCTGTATGTGGTGTTGGCGCTTGAATGCAGGCATGCATTTTTATGTAGTGTGGTTTTGAAGGCAGTGGTGTGGTTATATATAATGGCGGAGTTTGTATGTAGTGTTGATGTTGAAATGCAGGGGTGTATTTGTGTGTAGTGTTGGCGAGATTCTGAGATGTATGCACATATAGACATACACACAACTAAATACACACTGACACACATGCAGATACATAGACACATGGTCACACACAGATACACAGACACACATGGAGACACAGTGGCGACTCTAGGAACAATATATAGGGGGTGGGCACATAAGATACCACAATCCAAACTGGGGGGGGGCACTAAAACTTTTCACTAGGGGGTGGGGTAATGTGCTGCAGTGCACATTGGCATCAGTCAACAAATTAGTATATAATTCACATTAGCCACCATGATTTCTTGTTCGTGGGCTAGCTGACACCTCTTAACGTCGATCTTTGTTTATCAGATAATGCCCTTATTTGCTATCCTTATGTGGGATTGCCATATTTAAGGACAGCAAATAAGGATAAGGGAGCTATCTGCTAAACAGCACCCTAATTTGGTATCTTTAAATATGGAAATCTCACAGAAGGTCACCAATTTAGAGACTGTGACATGTTGCACAACCTCTGAACTACCTTACCTTCAGAAATATTTGGCCTCCCTATATATTGCACTGGGCCTGTGGACTGGCAATCTCAGATGGGGCTGTGTCATACCCACAATGGGAATAGGCTGAACGCTCAGCTAAGCCACTTGTTGCATGTTTCCCTATAGCCTACAATGCCCTAATGCACCAAGATTCCTGTTACTTTATGCACATGTTCCCTATGATCAGATGCCCAATCTTCCCCTGTGTGATAAATTGCACGTTTCAATTATACACCTGACATATCTGGGGGGTGGTATACTTACGTCATCTACTCATGTCTACCTAGCTTGATCATTAAATCACAGTTTACCCATGCATATTTATTTTGTTTAATTTTCAACTGTTTATTCATGCATGTCATGCCTGTTTTATTATTATTTTTAAAAATGTGCAGAATCCTCTAACTGCTTTCAAATGTCCAGTCATGTATCCTGCTTTACTTGCATTGCTATTCGGGCACTGCAAGGATGTTTTGTATTTCTGTGCACAGCAAAAATTAAAATTAATAAAAAAAATTAAAAAAAAAAAGCAAGATAAAGCACACAACTACATTCACACACATGCACTCCATACAAAAACATGTTTACATACAAACACTGCTCAGTGATAAACACATCTCTGCAAGGATGGGTAAATAGTAGATCCCCAGCTGGCAAAACATTCTGGGACTTGTACGACAGGTGGTGATCCACCATTAATAGGGGCGTGGGGAAAAAAAATCATGCACCTTTCTACATTAGTTCTACCACCGTGCAGAAGCCTATGGCATGAATAGAACATTGAAAATAAAACACACCTGCTGGAACCCCTATAATTTGGCTCTCATTTAGGGTTTAGACCTTGTTCTTACTGAGGTTTAAAAAGTTAGGCCATGCTCTTACTGTGTGGTAGACAGCTCAAGTTGTAAAACCATCCCACATACAGCGGTTGTTTTCACTATGGGCATGTGCAGTGATTATTCTCAATAAATACGTAGTTGTATTCCTTACACTATAGTTCCCTCTGCCCCCAACCCCTCTCCGCCTCCTTCCACGTCAGCGCAGAGGGGAAACCAAAAGCGCAAGAGCTAAGGGGGATAGGGATACTGAAACAAGACCATGTCAATGAGATAAAGTAGTCTGGTGCCTATAGTGTCCCTTTAAACTTTCAACATAAAATAAGTCACAGATATGCTTTATGTACTGCATAATTAACTAACAGCAGTTATGTTTTAACCATTTTTGTTTAGCTGTGTAGATTTGTAGATTTGTAAACAGATTTGTAGGTATGTGTTCTACAAAATGACATTTATGCCAGGCATTCTGGAAACTTAATCAAAAACTCTGTAAAATGTTAACTTCCAGATTCCACACAAATGTCTACAATTTGAAGATCACTTAATTGCCACCATAAAGTCAGTGCCCTCTGTTCTTTATCTTAAACTATTCTATGTATTACTTACTATATATAACTAACTTAACTGACTGTTGTTTGCAGGTGAGAAATGCTATACAAAGGATGAAAGAAAAGAAAAAAGCCTTGTCCTTTACGGTAAGTTTATTGGGGAAGAAAGAATGGTTTATTGTGTTATAGGATGTTCGTGCCTTGCTCTACTCACTATCCAGGTCCATGCACATGCTCGCCCTTAAAGAAACCAAGGCTTTTTTTTTATCTGCATCAATTCTGAAATTATCTTCAAACACGTATAATATAATGGAGCCCCGTAGTAATGAATTGTTTCTATGGTTTTTATGAGATTTGCAGGTCAAATACATGCTAGTCAAGGGCAGGTCTACAAGTTCAGATCAGGTTACTCAACAGGGCCTGCACAAAATGCAGTGTTATGTTACACAATGTAGCCAAATGCAAGATACAAGTAAAATGTTAAAGGAACCTTCCAAGCACCAAATCCATTACAAGGCTCTGTACAACAGTTTGATCACTTGCCTGGGTTCTGCTGAGCACAAGTCCCTTACTTCATGCAGAGGCAAACGCTTCCATTCCTCTCCTGAGCTAAACCCTGCCTTTTATTGCCCATTCATTGGTCTACCAGTCATCAACTTCAGCTGATTGCTGTCTTCCAATGAGTTCATTGGTGCATTGTTTTTGACCACTACATCACTCTTTAGTGGTTGTGGTGCTTGGAGTGTTACTTTATAAAACAATGTCAAACTACAATATGAAAGAGTAGTTTACATGGATTTGCAGTAGAAGATTTCACAGTACAACTATATAAATAAAAATTGCTGCTCAACAAGTGTTCATAGGCTTGCACTTTCCAGTCTGTGAATCCCAAAGAATATTGCTTACTGTAGAAAATCAGAACATTATATAGTGCCGTGAAAAAGTATATGCAACTGAATTCCTCTGTTTTTGCATATTTGTCATGTGCAATGGCTACAGATTTTATTTACAAGATTTTAAGGACAGACAGAGAACCCAAGTAAAAAGAAAATTCTGTGTAAGAGAGATGCTGAGCACAAGTCCCTTACTTCAAGCTTGTAGTGTAGTGATGAAAGCAGCTGAAATTACCCAAACCAGAGTCTATCTTTTCCCGTAGGATACATACATATAATTAAGGGAGCAGCACCTTGAGAAGTCCACAGGCGTGGCCAAGTATGTAACAAGACAAAGGAAAACTATATAGTGTAGTAAGTTATTATTATGAGTATTATTGGCATTTATATAGCGCCAACAAATTCCGTAGCGCTTTACAATATTATAAGAGGGGGGGATCTAACACTAAATGAGACAATTATAAAAACTTACAGTAACAATAGGTTGAAGAGGACCCTGCTCAAACGAGTTTACAGTCTATATAAGGTGGGGTATAAAACACAATAGGGCAGGAGATAGCCATAAAACAAGGTGGGGGTGAAGCAGAGCTGGAGGAGAGAGTAAAGTGTTGCCCTTTAGGAGAGAGCAAAGGACAGGTATGTGAGGTAGAGGTTACTCTGGGAGGCCATACATTTAAGAGATGGGTTTTAAGGCACTTTTTAAATGATTGAAGGCTAGGGAGTCTGATGGTGGTAGGCAGGCTATTCCAAAAGAAGGGAGCCACTCGCGAGAAGTCCTATTAATGGGCAGTGCAGAGAAGAGATATAAGAGGGGCTAGAATTGTTCAGTGCTTTATAGGTATGGATTAGTACTTTTAATTGACTCCTATAGGATACAAGAAGCCAATGTAAAGACTCACAAAGGGGTGAGAGGACCGACTGGATAGGAAAATCAGTCTGGTGGCAGCATTCATTACAGACTGTAGTGGTGCAATACAGCTTCTGGGAAGACCAATTTGTAGAGGGTTACAATAATCCATGTGAGATATTACTAGAGCATGGACATGCACCTTAGTAGCATCTTGCGTAAGAAAGGGGCGGATGCTGGCAATGTTTTTACGGAGGAACCTACAGGATTTGGTAACAGACTGGATGTGAGGCTCAAAGATGAGAACAGAATCAAGTATAATGCCAAGATAGCGCGCTTGCAAGGATGGGCTGACGTGGGTACCACTAACTTAAAGGAAGAGCAAAAGAGGGAGGATCAGTATTAGGAGGAGGAAAGACAAAGAGCTCAGTTACAGAGAGATTGAGTTTCAAAAAGCGGGAGGACATCCAGTCAGAGATGGACGAAAGGCAATCAGTGACACATTGCAGGACAACAGGGGAGAGGTCTGGGGAGGAGCTATGCCTGGGTGTCATTGGTGTACAGGTGTTAGTGGAATCCAAATAAGGTAATAAGTTTGTGAAGAGCGGCAGTTGAGTATTGATTGAAAATAAAGAACAAGATACACATGCAGTGTATAGAGCTACCAGTGAGCTCTACCTCTGTGTGCCTGGTATAATCCCTGCCCAAGGATGTGGGGTTTATCTCTTTATCCAATGGAGGTGTTGTTTGAACGTTATGCAATGTAAACAAAATAACAGAATAGATTCCAATATAGTGTAGGATAATCAGTGTCACAGATAGGGAAGGTATTGTATCTAAATATACACTCATATGTTATGGAGCCTAGAAAAGGCTCTCAATAGCATGAAGTAGAATATTCCCCACTTCAGGACATGTTGGTGGTTCAAGTCCTCACCATGATGATAAAGGTAAAACAAAGTGGCCACATTACATTCAAGTGACTCGCAGGAATGCAATTTATGACTGTTACAAATGAGTGCAAATTGATTGGAAGGGTATAAGGGAAAGAAGGGAACTATGGTTTAGAGAAAGAACTAGCTCTCCAAAGATGGAAACACAGCTCCAATAGATGTTGTTTAGAAACTAAATTCATTTCTGACAGTGAATGCTTACCCTATACCAATCTCCACGCTAACACTATACAAGCCATGCCCGTTACCAATTAACACTACCACTACCATATGCTTACCGTAATCTTACCCTCTGAATTTAATCTTACACTATCTTTAAAACAGCATTAACCCATACCTAACATTAACCCTTACCCTACCCATAACCCTAGCCTACTTTTATCACTAAATCTAACTAACATGTTTACAATACCATAACCCCACCATTAACCTCAAGGTAACTCACCGCTAATATTAATTCTGATATTAGAAGTGAGTTTAACTATTTAACACTGTAAATGGTGGTATGTTGTCACCATCTACTGACTGTTTTCATAATTACACTTAATGTAATTCTGAATGAAGCCAGGTTCCCAGCCGATTATACAAATATCAGTGCTGGGCATCTGGCAAAGCTGCGGTCAGACTGGGAGACCCTGCAAGAGCTTTCTATTGTTTATTGTCTGGAACGTTCGATTTGCATCTTATTTTTTTTATATATATATATATATATATATATATATATATATATATATAAAATAAAATTGATTTTCTCACTCCTCCTGGGTGGTATGTTTATTTCTCATTCTCGGGTCTTCTACCAGAGGCCTGGGAGTTTGAGGTTTCTCCGCAGTATCTTAGCTGTTCCTAGAACTGCACTCTTCTGGACAGCGATCTCAGATGTCCCACCTGGAATCTTTTGAAGCCACTCCCCAAACTTGGAAGTCACAGCCCTGAGTGATCCTATCACAACTGGGACTACAACTGCCTTTACTTTCCACATCCTTTCTAGTTCTTCTTTCAGTCCTTGGTATTTCTCCACCTTCTCATGTTCCTTCTTCCTGATATTATAGTCACTGGGTATTGCCATATTCACCACGACTGCAGTCTTCCATTCCTTGTCTACCACTACGTCGGGTTGGTTGGCCAGCACCTGCTTGTCTGTCTGGATCTTGAAGTCCCACAGGCCCTGTCATTCTCGACTACCCTTTGTGGTATCTTCCATGTGGTCTTAGGCAGGTCCAATCCATATTCTGTGCAGATGTTTCGGTACACAATCCTGGCAACTTGATTGTGTCTCTCTATGTATGCTGTTCCTGCTAACATCATGCATCTGGCTTCTAGGTGCTGGACTGTCTTAGAGGCCTCTTTGCACATTCTGCACCTTGGGTCTTGCCTGGTGTGGTAGACTCCAGTTTCTATTTATTTGGTATTGAGTGTTCCTGTGTTCCTGTGCTGCTAGGATTAGTGCCGCAGTGCTGTCTTTCAGTTCTGCCTTTTCCAACCACTGGTAAGATTTTGGCATGTGAGCCACATCAACTATCTTCCGGTGGTACACCCCATGGAAAGGTTTGTCTTGCCAAGGAACCTCCTCTTTTTCTGCATCCTCTATCTGTTGAAGTCTCAGCAGTTCATCTTAGAAAACCTTCCAGCAGGTTGATGACTGGTAGTTAATATGTGTTGATGGCTTGGATCTTGTTATGGTTATTGAGCTGGGACTTCAGGACCTGTCTGACTCTTTGGAGGTACTTAGATGCTGCGTCAATATCCTGCTTATTCCTGGCATACAGCTTGATGTTATCCATGATGTCAGGAAAAGTTGTGCAGAGCAGCAATCATGCACATTGAAACCTGGTAATTGCCTTTGGGGTCAAAGGCTGGTTACAGCCAATCGGATCCACAGGAGAGGTATTTAAACCCAATTCTCCTCTTGCTCATTGCCCTGTCGTGGTTTCATGCCTATGGTTATCCAAAAGTGTGTTCCTGATCTTGATTTTCTGGTATTTGATTTTGGATTTGTTTTGACTTCCCTGATATCTGGTATCCTTGACTTTTGCCTTTCCCTCATCTTTGTGCCTGATTCTGTGTCCCTGACCTCGGCAAGTATTTTTATTTTTCATGGAGACGTTAAGTCCGGCCATTCTAAGGTCCGGTTATACGTTAACCTTAGTCCTAGGTGTGACACAGTACTGCGTGCTGGATCAACTTGCAATCCTGACATTACGACATGGCCATAGATCCTACAGAATTGTGTCAGCACATAGCAGCTTGTGAGAGAAAGCTAAAGGAGAATGATAACTGTATGGATACATTTGCCCATGCTTTTAGCATGCTCCTTACTAGGACGGCTCATTTACAACCTGAGGCTTCTCCAATTATGTCACCACTCCACCTATAGCATATAAGGCACCTATGATCTTCTTATTTCCTTCCCCGCATATTTCTGGTAATATCCAGAAATATAGGGGATTTCTCAATCAGATTGAGTACCACTTTGAGGCCTCACCTGGTTCATTTCCTTCAGATAGAGTTATCTGATGAACCAACTTAAAGGCAAGGTCTTAAACTGGGCTAATCCATTGTGAGAAAGTAATAGGAGTATCGCTCATTGTTACCAGGAATTCCTGGCAGAATTCAAACTGACGTTTGAACCATTAGACAGAGAGGAAGACGCCTTCACTGCCCTAATGCATATCAAACAAGGGAACCGGTCTATATCGGATGATGCCATAGAGTTTCGTACCTTGGCATCTGACTGAGACTGGACTAACAACGGATTAATCGCTGCTTTTAAAAAAGGATTATCCAAAGTTATACTTGATGAAATTGCTGGCAAAGACTTACATAAGGGGTTTAATGGCTTTATTACCTATGTAATGCAGATCGATAATAGACTCAGGACCAGGGAAATGACTAGAAACAGAACTAGATGTTTGACTATGTCTTTAGCACCTCTATTCTCCAAACCTGTTGTCCCTGACCTCTCGATGCTGTCTGAACCCAAACCTATGCAGTTAGGGGTTACAGGACTGTCTGAGGCAGAGAAACAGTATAGGAGAAGAGATGGTCTGTGCTTATATTTTGACAAGAAAGGGCATATGACAGATGCTTGTCCTATACATCCGGAAAACATCCGCACCTAAGAAAGGGACAGGTGTAATGGATACGTCCTCTAGCAATTCCCGATTTCTTCTTGACATTTCTGCCTTTTGCAACGAGGAGAACTTTTCATGCAAAGCCCTGGTTGACTCAGGTGCAGCTGGTAACTTTATTGATTTGTATTTTTGTTAAAAAACACTCTACACCAGTCAAGGAGAGATCATCACCTCTAGCAGTTGAGGCTATTGATGGGAGACCCCTATCTCAACCTCTTATTACCCATGAGACCTTGCCTATTTGCATTACAATAGGAGCTTTGCATAAGGAAGACATTACTACTCCAGATAATCGCTTCCCCTTCTTGTCCCATAGTATTAGGGTTCCCATTGCTCATCAAGCATAACCCTCATATTGACTGGACTAGAGGGGAAATACTGGAATGGGTTAGAGACTGTCAGGAAAGCTGCATGTTATCCATTTCTTAAAAAAGTGGGCATTGTTGCTTTACTGCTGCTATGTCTATGTCTTCGACTCCTGAAATTCCCATACAATATTGGGAGGTTAGAGAGGCGTTTAGTAAAAGCCAGACTAATGCTCTTCCTTCACACAGATCTTATGATTGTTCCATTAATCTATTGCCCAGGGCTATGCCTCCTAAAGGAGCGGTATATGCCCTATCCCCACAAGAAAGTGAAATCATGGATGAGTACATCAAGGAATCTTTAAGTAAAGGCTATATACGTAAATCATCCTTGCCTGCTGGAACAGGGTTCTTTTTTGTAGCTAAGAAAGATTGAGAATTACGACCTTGCATAGAGAGCATTAAGCAAGATTTCTATCAAAAATGCCTATCCCATTCCCCTTATATCCTAATTGTTTGATAGGCTCCAGGGTGCTAAGATCTTCACTAAGCTTGACCTTAGGGGTGCGTACAATTATTGAGCCTCATGAATGGAAGACGGCGTTTAACACTAGGAGTGGGCACTACGAATATCTTGTTATGCCCTTCAGGTTATGTAATGCTCCAGCCATATTTCAAGACTTCATTAATGATGTACTCAGATACTATATTTACTCTTTTGTGCTTGTATACCTGGATGATATCCTTATTTATTCCCCCGACATCCAAACTCATCATGATCATCTCAAACAAGTTTTACAAACTTTGCTTAAAAATGGTCTTTATTGTAAACTTGAGAAATGTGTATTTGATCAACATAAGGTTCAGTTTTCAGGGTATAATATTTCTGCCTCTGGTTTCCAAATGGATCCTTGCAAACTAGAGGCTGTTCTACAATGGCCATTACCCAGTGTGTTAAAATCCATACAGAGGTTTATTGGTTTCTCTAACTATTACAGGAGATTCATCAAAGGCTTCTCTTCGGTAATAGCCCCCATCACCAATATGCACACAAGGGGGCTAATTGTACTATATAGCCTAAAGAAGCTAAAGAGGCTTTTGAGCTTCTTAAACAAATGTTCGCATCTGCTGACATATTAAGACATCCTGACACTAGTAAATCTTTCCTACTTGAGGTTGACGCCTTCGAGACAGGGGTCTGGGCTGTTCTTTCTCAGAGAGAGAGTCAGGATGCATCTTTGCATCCTTGTGGTTACTTCTCCAGAAAGTTGTCTCCTCATGAGCGTAACTATGACATTGGTAATAGAGAACTGTTAGCCATTATACTAGCGCTTAAGGAATGGTGACATCTTTTGGAGGGTTCCAAGGATCCCATTCTGATTATTACTGATCACAAGAACCTGGCATATATTAGGGATGCCAAACGACTGTCTTCTAGACAAGCTAGATGGTCATTATTTTTGTCTCGCTTTTTTCCTTCATTATCACCTGCAGACCCGGTTCTAAGAACGTTAAAGCTGACGCCTTGTCTAAGCAATTTGATGTTGAATCGGATCTAGAACAAGAGACATCCCCTATTATTACATCCACTGTCCTTTCTTTATCATCCCCTTTGCTCCATGCTATCATGGTGGCTCAGCCCCAGGCACCTTGGCATCAACCTCAAGATAAATTGTTTATTCCATTGCCTGACAGGAAAGAGGTGCTGAAGGTATTCCATGACAATGTGACCGCTGGGCATCTGGGTATTAATAAAACTGTACATTTCCAGGTCATTTTGGTGGGAGTCACTCAGGAGGGTTGAATTATTGGGCTGAATTATTGCCCTGGGCTGAATTTGCAAGGAATAACGCTACCCATGACTCATCTGGGCATAGTCTGCTTTTTGTCAATATGGGTTGTCATCCTTCTGTACTCACTGCTGTGTTTTCTGATACGGCTATCCCTACTCTGGATGATCACCTTACCTCTATTCGTGATACTTTGACTAAGGTGCCTCCGCTCTTGAAACTGCAGCTGCTCTCTTTAAGTTTCATGCAGGTAAATGGCGGAGTGCCAATCCAGTTTACCAGGTGGGTGATCAGGCTTAGTTATCTTTACGCAACATCAGGTTGAAGGTTCCCAGCATGAAGTTTGCTCCGAGGTTCCTTGGTCCTTTCCGTGTGGTTAGGAGAATCAAACCTGCTTCTTATTCTCTGGCCCTTCCAGCATCCTTACGTATGCCTAATACTTTTCCTGTGTCCTTGCTCAAACCACTTGTTTGCAATCAGTACATAAGTCCGATTGTTCCCTCCTCCTTTGGTTGTTTCTCGACAGGAGGAATTCGAAGTCTCCTCCATCATTGATTCCAGGTTTTCTCGTGGTTCCTTACAGTATTTGGCTGATTGGAGGGGGTATGGGCCTGCTGACCTATCTTTGGTTTCGACTTCTGATATCCATGATGGCCATAAAATACATTCTTTTCATGCCAAGTTTCCTCTCAAACCTGGTCCTGCATGCCCGGTGGGCGGTCTTCAACTGGGAGGGTAATGTCACGTATTCCTCCGCACATAAAAATTTTGTTAATGGCATTTACTGTCCTGACAGGAAAAGTTGTGCAGAGCAACATTCATGCACATGGAAACCTGGTAATTACTTTTGGGGTCAAAGGACGGTCATGGCCAATCAAATCCACAGGAGGGTTTGTGCTGAGCAGCAATCATGCACATGGAAACCTGGTAATTTCATTTGGAGCCAAAGGCTGGTTACAGCCAATCGGATCCACAGGAGGGGTATTTAAACCCAATTCTCCTCTTGCTCATTGCTCTGTCGTGGTTTCATGCCTATGGTTATCCAAGAGTGCATTCCTGATCTTGATTTTCTGGTATTTGACTTTGGCTTTGTTTTGACTTCCCTTATATGTGGTATCCTTGACTTTTGGCTTTCCCTCATCTCTGTGTCTGATTCTGTGTCCCTGACCTCGGCAAGTATTTTGATTATTCATGGAGACGTTAAGTCCAGCCATTCTAAGGTCCGGTTATACGTTATCCTTCGTCCAAGGTGTGACACAGTACTGCGTGCTGGATCAACTTGTAATCCTGACACCCAGTAACTTGATGGGACACAGTTCCAGGATATGATCTTTGACAATCTTTATTTGGGCACACAGCTTTTTATGCACAGACCCCCACAAGGGGTCTCCATCCAAAACAACAAAATCTCATGCAGGAGGGGGCTGGGGAACAGATAACCATATCCCACTCTGGGAGATACTAACAGGACAGAGGGACACACAGAAGTACACGTTACATACGGGGGGGTGAACTTTGGGTTTAGCGCCCCAGGATGGGAAGGGGGTACAGGATTACATATGGATGAATAGCCCTGAGTCCCCCATAGGACCCCTTCAAAAACCAGGGCAATTGGATGTACAGAGCTGGAGATATCCGCATCGAAAGTCTGGGGCTCAAGGCTCTGTACATCCCCGAAATTAGGTCCATGGCGTTGCTTGGATTAGTCCGGCGAATTCAAGCTTCGCGCCTAAACCAAGCAACAACCAATCAGCTGAAATGGCGTGAACCAAATCGCTCCAATCAGTGTTAGAAGAAGGAAAGAGTTTCACCGCCCAACTCGAAGAAAGGGCACAAAACTTGGCTTCACCAATCAGCGCCCAGGGACGAGAGGGGTTTCGCTGCCCAATCAGACGGAAAGGCGCAAAACCACGTTTGAGCCAGTGTTCCTTCTCGGATTGGTCATTCGCTCCCTGTGGCCACCAATCAGCACTTTACTCGTGCCGACCATCCAGGAGAATGGCGTGAACCCAGTTTGAATGGGCGCTCCTTCTCCCATTGGTCGGCACAGACTTTTGTGAGGCCAGCGTGAACCCTGCGGCCGTGAGACTTACTCACAGCCCCAGGTACTCTCTCCTTGTGCGTGTCCCTCTCTCTGGTGGATATCTCCACACAGGTATCCACCAGAGAGAGCGCTCTCCTGGGCAGCCACGAGCATAGCCTCATAGCTCCCAGGTAAGGGGAAGGGATGAGTGATCATAGCTCCTTTGGGGAGCAGGTAGGGTGATCCCTGACACCGGGATCAAAGACAGTGTACGCAGGCCGGATCGAGAGTCAAATGCTCCCCCTGGTGGGCGTTCGGTGATACGAACCGGCGTCCACCATGGGGAAGCGCGCGCTGCTCACAAGTGTTCACACCTCGTTAGTGAGGTGTAAACATTCTAACTAAACGTTCTAATTGGGGTATCGGGGTGGTTCGGGAGGCGAATGTTCCCCCTGGTGGGTGTTCGGTAATACGAAGTGCTGGGGTGGTCCGGCGCCCAGGCGGTAAAAAGATATATTGCAAGATTTTATGGTCAAAATTACAGAAAGAGAAATATGAAAGAGGGGAAACACACATTCTAGGAGGGCACATCCACACATATAAACAATGCATTTCACAGTTTAGGCAGTGTATGATAAAAAAAAAAAACCTTCATAAATAAAGATTGTTAAAAAAAAAAACAAAAGTATAAAACTAGCTGAAAACAACATACATGTGCATAACGTACCACCAAAACACATATGCACCAAACAGTGATCACATACATTCATACAGACACACACAAGAATGCACATACATGTATTGATGTACTTATGTTTTAGGCTGCCTTAGACCCAGCTAAATTGATCCTCCCTCCCTGCACACACAACTAACCCACTCACAAATACAAAATTAGCCATGCACACAGCTACCAAGCCATTCTGACCTAATCATAAATAATCACTCACAAAGATATTCTGCAATATACATTTACAATTAACCCAAAACATTGCCTCACACACATACATTCATGTCTAGACCATATTATTTTTGGAAATACATACATGAATGGCAAAACACACAAAAACACCTAGAGGTACAACTAGCAAAAAAAAAAAATCTACATACACATAGTCAATTAGCCAAACCCACACATGTAGCTCAATTTAATTGCCCCTTCATCTGTCTGATGTAACACCCATTTCACTGGCCCTTCATTCCATCTCATCTATCCTATGCAGTGGGGGAACTACCGCCAGTTATTTATAAAATAGATGACAGACTTCTGCATATTCTGCAAACCCCCCAAAACTGCAACTTCTGCAGGGAATATTCAAAGGGAGTGCTACGCAGCTCACATAAACCCTTACTACCCCATATATCTTGCCAAATAGTAATTTATGTGAAATTCATTGATTAACTTTATGTAAAATACATGAATGAAATTGCTAACCTTTTTTATTTATGTTTGAAGCTATATATATATATCCTCAGTTCATATGCAATGTAATGGGAGTTACTACTCTGTAGAAAATACTCCCTTTCTGTAGACCTCTCCATTTTTTTTTTAATTAAAAGCATTTATACACTAATATTATGATGCAATTGTTACAGAACTGCTCCCAGCAAACAAACTACTTGTCTAGTCCAAAGAGCACAGTATGGGATGCTGGGAAACAGAGTATAACTCCACCTTCAAGCAATTTATCTGAACCCTTTACAATAAAGAAAGCCATTGGCAAAGGTAAGAAATAAACGTAACATAATATTAATCAATATGTCAAACAATATCAAGTTTCAAATAAATTATCATAAGTAATATAAATCATTTTTAAGCTACATTCTTTCCACAATCTCTGCTGAGTTAATCTCTGGAGTAGTTAGAGCGGATGCTACTGCTCTGATTAACCCTTGTGGTCAGTCCCCACTGCTGTTCATTATCAAAAGGGGACATAAATCAGATATAGATAAAATCAGGCAGGTGAACATAAGTCAGGCAGTGAGTAGTGAGTATCAGGCAAAAATGTGGGGGGCATCAGTGTGGCAGCTAATTGTAATGCTGTAGCTCCTATTGTTACTTCACTCACTCATCCCACCCCCTCAGCCTCTTGCTCATCTGCACAAATTGCAGTAGCGACATGATTACAGATATGGATGATCCACAAATATTTGTGAAGACCATTCATATTGGGCAATATAAGTGCTGCAGTGAGAGTACATAGGAGTACTTCATGCCTTACCTAACCATAGCCTAACCATACAATTAAAGGGATACTATAGTGCCAGGAATACAAAGCTATATTCCCGGCACTATCACTCCCACTGCCTACACCCCTCCTCCCCCAACATTTTTATATATCTGCCTTAGTAATATGTTTTAAATAAAGTATATAATTGAATTTCTTTTATCATAGACGTATTTATTACATATATTTCAAGAAATTGGACTTCTTTTTAAAAAATTATTTTATCAAAAGAATGCAATATACTAACAAGTGGAACGCAAATATATACCACTGCGTTCCATGGAAAATCTTCCCCCTCCTTAATAAACATGGACTCTTTCCAATCATCACATATACGTCATCTCCCGATACCAGAATTGCGCCTACGTGACATTTGAAACACACAATGCTTTCCAAGGGAGAGACATGCTGGAAATGACGAACCCGAAAATGACGAAGTGGAAGTAAAGGGAAGGCAGCGGATTTAAAGCGAAGGGAACTCAGATGAGCATCACAACCAACTGAATGGACGTTTTAGGACTACATTGTCCATATACTATTTGAGGTTTTTTACCTATTTTATTTTTTCATCCGATTTTATATCACCAATAAAGCACTTTTTGGAAGAAAATCTCCAGCATCCTGTGTCTAGATATTCAATATGACAATATGATCTCAAATGAGATGAGGGCCTTTGAGACTATAGTTATGGCAGAAATGAATAAAGTAAAAAAACTAAATAAATACCAGAACAACATGTCAGTAAAAGAAAGAAACACCCTCAGAAATATACAAAAAAATTTAAATCTGGTCATCAAACCAGCTGATAAAGGGGGAGGAATAGTGGTCCTCTCCAAAGTGCAATATCTACAAGAATCTGAGAGAATACTCTCCGATGATAATACTTATAGAAAATTAAACTCAGATCCGACTAGCAAAGTCAAAGATTTATTCGATAAGTATATACAAAAAGGCCTAGATAAGGGCATACTAACAGAAAAAGAAGTAAAATATCTGTCAATTACACATCCAAAAATTCCAGTGTTTTACTATCTTCCCAAAGTTCACAAAGATCTACAAAATCCCCCAGGACGCCCAATCATATCTGGGATAGACTCTATTTCCTCCAGAGTCTCTGAGTATATCGATTTGCTTTTACAGCCAATAGTAGTAAGAAATCCAGCGTATCTAAAAGACACAATACATATATTACAACTCTTAGAAACAACTAAATGGGAAGATAGCTATCTATTAGTTACTAGTGACGTCACATCCTTATACAGTATAATTCCGCATGAAGTCGGTTTAGAAGCAGTGAAACATTTTTTAACAAAAGCCAATTTTAAAGAAGAACAAATTAATTTTATAATAGAATGTATCCACTTTATTTTAACGAACAATTTTTTTTGGTTCCAGAATACCTTTTATCTCCAAATCAGAGGCACGGCGATGGGCACCAAATTCGCGCCCAGTTATGCCAACTTGTTTATGGCATATTGGGAGGAGATTTTTGTCTTTTCAGAGCATCTTTTCAGAGCATCCTTTGGTGTCGAATTTGGTGACCTATCACCGATACATAGATGATATTTTTCTAATCTGGAACGGTTCTTATGATATTTTAAATATGATATTTTATGATATTTTAAACATGTTCTTAGCCTTTCTAACATCTAATGAATGGGGAATTATACTCACCACCATACAGAGTCCTGTAAATATTAGTTTTTTATACCTTCACATTTTTATTGAAGACCAACAGATCAAAACTAAGAATTTTTTCAAGCCAGTGGATGCCATGGGTATATAGAAAAAAAAGAGTTGCCCCCATAAACCCTGGCTAGACAATGCTCCCAAGGGCCAGTTTCTAAGAATAAGACGCAATTGTACGACCGAACACGATTATATGAGCCAAGTAAGTCTAATAAAAAAACAATTTTTAGAAAAAGGCTATGAAGAAACCAAACTAATTATGGCTATGGAAGAAATTCAGAATACCCCTAGAGAGCAGTTGTTAACCTACAAACAAAAAAATCCTAAAAACATAAACACAAATGAAGCCGACTTTATATGTAATTTCAATGGATATAACAACAAAGTAAATAGGGCTATCAAAAAACATTGGCACATCCTATAAAGAGATCCAATTTTGAAAAATTTACTACCAACAAGACCCAAAATTATTTATAGAGGCGCAGCCAACTTAAAAAGATCATTAGTCCATAGTAGTGAAGGTCCATTAAAAGCCACTAAGCACTTTCTGAACCAAAGTAAAGGTTTTTATGGGTGTGGGACATGCTTAGCATGTAGATCAACAAAAAATCCAAAAAGACATGTGATGAACCTTAAAGAACACACCGACATCGATTTTGTTATTAAAGACCAATTAACTTGTTTTTCAAAAGGAGTAATCTATTTATTGAAATGCCCCTGCAATTTATTATACATTGGCAGGACGATAAGGTGTCTACATGTTCGGATATCCAAACATGTTAGAAATATCAAAAAGGGTTTGGAGACGCATAGTGTCTCAAACAACTTTAAAACCCATTATAACCTCAATACAGATCATCTCTTCTTCTGTCCACTAAAAACAGTTAAAAAAGATTGGAGAGGAGGAGACTATGCCAAGAAGATAGGTTCAGAAGAGATGAAATTTCTTTTTAATTTCAATACCCTTATCCCTTATGGTCTCAACTCAGATTTCAAGATTTGCCATTTTATCTAATACCCTAATTTTAATTATTTTTTTTTCATTTTTATTCATTTTATGAAGACTTTTTTTATTATTATTAGTACTACTAATAACAATAGATTTTAGTCATATACACTCTTTTAGTAGTATCAATATTTCACCTTTAGAAAACTAAATTACATAACACATATACCACATTCCCTTTTTTTTTTCTCTTTCCCATCCAGAAATATATTGTAGCCAATTTTACACCCTAATAAGAATACAGTGGGAAATGTATGAGCAATATATACTGTGACAGAACCATCTGTCTGCTGGATTTTTGCCCGTTCGTCTGTTTGTCCCCGTTCGTATGAATGGCTGGTTTCTATAGCCCAGCCATTCGAATGACTCTTTTTTCCCGAACAAATCTGCCGAACGAACGGCCACCCAAGTGAGGAGTGTGCTGCAGGTTAACGAAGTGATCACCATTATAACGTTGTGGTTAACCGCAGACACTTCTCAATTAAACCGAACTCAGGGTGGTCGTCGTTCGTATGTCGACCACGAGGCAGCGGCCATTTTAAATCATGCGAACGCTCAGCGGTGTTTGGCTCTATTTCTATGGAACGGAAAACGGACACTTTTTCTGTCGAACACCGCTGAAACAAGGGAACGCCTGGCTGCCTCCACGAAAGCATGCGAACACCGGCTGTTCGGGAGATTGAGAGCATACGAAAGACTTAACCCAGATAGCCCTCCCATGGAGTCATTCGTATACCGAAAGACTGTAAGAACTTTGACTCCATGGCGATTGAACTATGTGTGTGGGATCTGAGCGCTATTCGCCAATAATATGCACTCAGATCCAGGCTATCTGGGGACATGTAATACGAATGGGAAATGTTCAGTTTTCATGTAGTTATGCATTTTTATGTCTTTTATTATTTTATGTTTAAAATGGCGACTGTCCTTGTCCTGGAGTTAATTGAGTTACTTGGTAATTAACTCCAGGACAGAGGGGAGGGAATCAGAATGCACTGTGGGTAAGATATGTGACTGTGTGTCAGAAATGTCCTTCTATCTGTCTGTAATTTAAGTCTTCCATTTGGTCCCCTAGGGGAGTGTCCACCAGGTGGGAGACCTGCATAAATACGGGCAGGTAGCCCACAGTAAAACCAGATCTTATTTGACCCTCAATGCGGAGCTTCTGTCTCGTTATTGGGGGGATTTCTTCTTCACGGTTAGAGACTGCTGGATGGAACGAAAGCCGCTTTGGGGATATTATTGTTCGACGGTTCCTAGCAGTTCGTATATTGCCGTTCGGGAGTTTGGAGCCGTTCGTGGATTTCGATCGGGAGATTGCCGCTTCCCCTGCATTTGGTTCGTGGGTTACAGAGTAAGCGAACAGAGACTGTACTGCAGCCGGGGAAGGTTTACTAAACGGCGGTTTGGCTTAAAGACACGGGAGGTGTCTTAACAATTGGTGGCAAGCGACGGGATGAATCCTACAGCATTGGAGGTCAGCTACGAGACATGCAGTACGAGGAATTAAGGCGTGCTACACTTAAGGACATATTGGAACGCCAAGGAAGGTCAGCAAGCAATTTAAAGAAACGGGAGATTATTGCTTTGCTAATGGAGATGGATGCAGCAACGGTAATGGAAAGAGTCAACGTGCCCAGTACCTTGGATTTAACACCCGAGGAAATACAATTCAACCGGGCAGTACAAATAAGGCTGGCACATTTTGGCCCCAACCCCTCAGCTGACATCGTGGTTCGTGTGCAGGCAGCAGTTGCAGCACAACAGGCGCCCGGGAAAGAGGAGCTGCAGCAGCAGAGGTACCGTATGACAATAATGTGGTTGCCAGAAAGAAGGTACCTTTTGCTGCATTTAAAAATTTTGTGGAAACAGAGGGAGAGATTGATGGATTTTTGGCAGACTTTGAGAGGCAGTGTGCGCTACATCAGGTACCTGCAGATGAATGGGTCACCATCCTCTCTGGGAAATTATCTGGCCGGGCTAGTGAAGCTTTTCGGGCCATCCCAGAGGAGGAGATCACCAGCTACCGGGCTGTGAAAGAGGCGCTCCTAGCCAGGTATGCAGTGACCCCAGAGGCGTACAGGCGGAGGTTTAGAGAAACCAACAAGCTGGTTGGGGACTCTTATGTGGAATGGGCCTGCAGAGTCCATCCTACCGCAGCCCACTGGATGGCTGGATGCCAAGCGGTAACTGGGGAGGAGGTGTTACAAGTGTTCCTGCTGGAGCACTGCTTTGATAGACTACCTGCTGGGGTCCGGGAATGGGTCAGAGACAGAAAACCCTCTACCCTACCCGAGGCTGCCCGTCTGGCAGACGAATACACGGATGCCCGCAAGTTGGATGGTACAGCTGCTAAAGCCCCTGCCAGACTGGAGTATCGACCAGCAGTAACACCCGCTCCTGCAGTCTACCAACCCCCAGTACACCGTACCCCAGCCGCACCACCAGCTAACAATTATATGCAACCAGCCCGATTTAATGCCCGGGAGTACTCCCAACCCATCCGGTGCTATGGGTGCAAGCAGTTGGGGCACAAGCGTCCTGAGTGCCCACTGAACAGTGCCAACCAGGCTCAGTCCTGGAGGAGACCAGTTAATGGAAACCAGCGCCCACCTCAGCCTGCTGCTCACTGCCTAGAGCAGGAGGAATTTTGGGGCATTCTACACGAGGCAGACCCAGTGCAAGCAGCTCACCAGGATAATCGCCAGCAACATCGGCAAACTGTGAAGCTGAATGGCAGAGTGGTGAATGGGCTGAGAGACACAGGAGCCACAATGACACTGCTCCAAAAGAACTTGGTCTCAGAGCATCAGCACACTGGGGACACTGTGGCAGTAAGGGTAGCAGGGGGTGCCGTGTTTCGTTTACCTGTTGCCCGAGTACATTTTATGCGGCAGTGGAGAAGGAGTGTTTGGCTTTGGTCTGGGCATTGAAAAAGTTAAGTCCCTACTTGTATGGGCAAGAGTTTTCCCTTGTGACTGATCACAACCCACTCGTTTGGCTTAACCGGGTCTCAGGAGACAATGGGAGACTGCTGAGATGGAGCTTGGCACTACAGCCCTACAATTTTACTATCAGCTACAGACCCAGTAAGCTAAACGGAAATGCAGATGGGTTGTCACGACAAACAGACGTTTCCATCACCTCGTAGTCCGGTCATCCCCAAGTTGACCCGCCACAGGGTCAAGCCGGGTCTGCCGGAGTGTCCCACAAGGAGGGAGCCGTGTGACAGAACCTTCTGTCTGCTGGATTTTTGCCCGTTCGTCTGTTTGTCCCCGTTCGTATGAATGGCTGGTTTCTATAGCCCAGCCATTCGAATGACTCTTTTTCCCGAACAAAACCGCCGAACGAACGGCCACCCAAGTGAGGAGTGTGCTGCAGGTTAACGAAGTGATCACCATTATAACGTTGTGGTTAACCGCAGACACTTCTCAATTAAACCGAACTCAGGGTGGTCGTCGTTCGTATGTCGACCACGAGGCAGCGGCCATTTTAAATCATGCGAACGCTCAGCGGTGTTTGGCTCTATTTCTATGGAACGGAAAACGGACACTTTTTCTGTCGAACACCGCTGAAACAAGGGAACGCCTGGCTGCCTCCACGAAAGCATGCGAACACCGGCTGTTCGGGAGATTGAGAGCATACGAAAGACTTAACCCAGATAGCCCTCCCATGGAGTCATTCGTATACCGAAAGACTGTAAGAACTTTGACTCCATGGCGATTGAACTATGTGTGTGGGATCTGAGCGCTATTCGCTAATAATATGCACTCAGATCCAGGCTATCTGGGGACATGTAATACGAATGGGAAATGTTCAGTTTTCATGTAGTTATGCATTTTTATGTCTTTTATTATTTTATGTTTAAAATGGCGACTGTCCTTGTCCTGGAGTTAATTGAGTTACTTGGTAATTAACTCCAGGACAGAGGGGAGGGAATCAGAATGCACTGTGGGTAAGATATGTGACTGTGTGTCAGAAATGTCCTTCTATCTGTCTGTAATTTAAGTCTTCCATTTGGTCCCCTAGGGGAGTGTCCACCAGGTGGGAGACCTGCATAAATACGGGCAGGTAGCCCACAGTAAAACCAGATCTTATTTGACCCTCAATGCGGAGCTTCTGTCTCGTTATTGGGGGGATTTCTTCTTCACGGTTAGAGACTGCTGGATGGAACGAAAGCCGCTTTGGGGATATTATTGTTCGACGGTTCCTAGCAGTTCGTATATTGCCGTTCGGGAGTTTGGAGCTGTTCGTGGATTTCGATCGGGAGATTGCCGCTTCCCCTGCATTTGGTTCGTGGGTTACAGAGTAAGTGAACAGAGACTGTACTGCAGCCGGGGAAGGTTTACTAAACGGTGGTTTGGCTTAAAGACACGGGAGGTGTCTTAACATATACAATATTCTATGAGTATCTAGCACTATTGCAATTTAATAATTGATGTATTATATAAATATTAGTAAAATGAATATGCATGCTTTATGATGAAGAAAGCCCTTAATTATCCCGAAGTGGAACGCATAAACCGGAAATCATGCGTTCCAGTGACATCTATTGTGCGTCCTGTTGACACACAATACACGACCCAGAAGTGAAGCACATGTAGCCGGCGGTGGAACGCATTCTGCGTTCCAAATGCGGACAGCCGGAAACCCGGAAGTGAAATAAGGAGGAGACATAAACGGACGCAGAGGAGGCCCCCCCAGAAAATATTGACTGATACCAACTGAGGAAGCCCTCACTATAGGGCAAAACACGTTTTGGAACAGACAGTAAATACAGGACTTTAATTTTTATCACTATTTCTATTGGAATTTTCCTACATTGCTATTTGCACCTTTTACCAATAAAGTTCTTTCTTCTTGGAATAATATACTTGAACATCGCATCTTTACCAAACAATTACCCCGACCATCTAAGTAGCAACAAGAAGAAGGATGTGGACATCCTATTAAGAGTCCCGCTACGTTTCCCATGAGAACCATATGCTAATTTGGCTCTGGGCTTGTGCGTACTATTGCTCTATTGCTCTATTGCTTCTATTATACATTTTAACTATAGAGTCATGTCACTCTGTTTTATTTTCTAGAACCATCAGATGTGTGTTCCACCAATTGTATGTTTCTATAAATATTTTTGTGTAAGTGGTATAAGGGGTTTCCACTTAGGTGGTTTGTAGCTATCCTTATACCACACATATTTGACTACTGTATATTCACCATTTCACTATTTTATATGATGCTAATGGCTCTCCACTTGTGAGTGATACTCCTAATTTTATCAACTTCATAATAATTTGTTCAGACAATATTGCATCTTTTGCTGTACTTTATTTCCACAGATTTGCATTATACCAGCTCCACCTTATGTATGTATTTATGTTGCTTGCAACTTTATCTTTGCATTGCCCATATCATACCACCCTCACATTTCAGACAGACACACACACTAATACATGCACACATATAAACACTAATACACAGATACATATACACACTGATACACGCACATGCATACACACAAACACAGAAACACAAATATTGACTAATACAGACATACAGTCACAATGTGTTTATCTGGCTGTGTGTATTTCTGAATGTGTCTGGCATTGTCTACATGTGTATGTGCCTGTGTGAGCATGTGTATGTTTGTGTCTGGGACCATATGTGTGTGTGGGTGTGTGGTGGCTTCTTACAGTGTTTTTTGTATATGGGGGCTGCCTGTGGCCTTTGTGCACTTTTTTATGGTGAAGCTATGTTTTATGACTTTATATGATATATACATTTATATGTGTGTATGATGATTGTCTTTAGGGGTGGCTGTGACAGTGTGAAAAGGGGAAAATGTGGCAGGGTAAGTTTAACAGGGTGAGGGGGTGAATGAGATAGGGATAGGGGATGAGTGTGAGAATGAGGGAGGGCAACTGTGACATGGTTGGAGGAGAGAGTGTTACAGGGTGAGGGGAGGTAAGCATGACATGATTAAATTATTTATGTGACAGGATGAATGTGGCATGGCTGGGGAGGTGAATATGACAGGGTTGGGGTGTATATGGCATTATTGGAGTGAGTGTAATAGGGCAAGGGGAGGTGAATGTGACAGGATTGACAGGGTTAATTGACAGAGTGAGTGTGGCAGACTAATGGGGGGGTGTGACAGGATTAGAGGTGTTAATGCAACAGCATGAGTGTGGCAGGGTTGGATGAGGGAGTGTGACAGGAAGAGGAGTGGGGAGCGTGACAGTGAGAGAAAAGTAGAGTATAACAGGATTTGGGGGAGTTTGGCAGAGCGAGGGGAGGTGAGTGTGGTTTAGTTCGAGGGGATGAGTGACAGGATCAACAGGGGTTAAAGTGAGTGTGGCAGGGTTAAGGGGGTGATAGTGTGTGTGGAAGTGTGGTACAGTGTGTGTGTGTGGGGAATGGTGATGGTGTGTGTGGAGGGGAGTGACGGTGTGGGTGGAGGGGAGTGACAGTGTGTGTGGAGGGGGGTGACTTTGTGTGTGTGTGGAGAGGGGTGACCTTGGAGGGGATGACAGAGTGTGAAATGGGGTGATAGAGCGGGAAAGTAGTGACAGAGTGTGAAAGGGCGTGACAGTGTGAAAGGGGGTAACAGGTGGCAGAGTGGGTAACAAGGGGCTTAGTGAGGGGGTGACTGGGGACAGAGTGAAGGAATGAGGGGATGACAGGGGTGACAGGGGACAGAGTGAGGGAAGGAGGAGGTGGCCGAAAGGAGGGAAGGGGGGGTGACAGGTGGCAGTGTCAAGGAGGGGGTGACAGGGGCTGAGTGAGAGGCTGATCGGGCTGGGAGGGAGTGACAGGACAGAGTGAGGTTAGGAGGAGGTAATTAGGAGGGGAGGGGGGTGACAGGGGGCTTAGTGAGGGGGTGACAGGGGACAGAGTGAGGGAAGAAGGGGGTGACATGGGGCTTAGTGAGGGGGTAACAGGTGAGTGAAGGAGGGGTTGACAGGAGGCTGAGTGAGGGGGTGACAGGAAGCTGAGTGAGGGGGTGACCGGAAGCTGAGTGAGGGGGTGACAGGGTGCTGAGTGAGGGGGTGACAAGTGGCTTAGTGAGGGGTGGCAGAGTGAGGGAAGGAGGAGTGACAGGGTGCAGAGTGAGGGGGTGACAGGGGACAGGGAACTTAGTGAGGGGATGAAAGGGGAAAGTGTGAGGGAAGGAGGTAGTGACAGGGGGCTTAGTGAGGGGGTGACCCGGAACAGAGTGACGGAAGGAGGGGGTGACAGGTGGCAAAGTGAGGGGGTGTCACGGCTGCTAGTGTGGTCCAACACGCAGAAACTATGTAAACATATACATACAAAAGGAAAGGAAATAAAAGTACAGAGCGTAAACCAGACCTTAGAATGGCCGGACTAATACGCTATAGATAGAGAATGGTCAAAGAGAAAGCCGAGGTCAAGGAAGCCAGAAATACTCAGATACCGTTTAAAGAAGCCAAGTCAGGGGAACCAGAATTCGGAATAACCAGGAAAAAGCCAAGATCAGGATACCAGGAAGTAATATTCACAAAGATAAACGCACTCTAGGGAACCAGGAACAGGAAACCACGACAGGGCAAGGTACTGGGGTGAATTAGAGATTTAAATATCCCTCTCTAGACTCTGATTGGTCAGAGGGTGACCTCTGACCCCAGAAGTGCGCGTGCGTTTACGTCGTGACGTCACGCGCACGTTCGTATAATTTTGGGGGATGGAGCCATGGATGGACGCGACCTCATGGTCGGCGCCATCTTGGATTTCCCCAAGCGGCGTGGAGGAACGGTTCCTGGCTCGCCGCTGAGCAGGTAAGCTCAGTGAGTTGGTGCGGTCGTGCCGGTTGGGCATGGACGCACATGGCAGCAAGCCGGGGGCCGTGACAGGGGGTGACAGGGAGCTGATGGACGGGGTAACAGGGGGCTGAGGGAGAAAGGGGGTGACTGGTGGCAGTGTGAGGGAAGGATGGGTGATAATAATACCTTTAATTTCCCTGGTGGTCCACTGTCCTGGCTCCCTGGTGGTCCGGTGGGCTTCCTATCACGTGATAGACCACGTGATAGGAGTCTTGCGATCTCCAGAAGTCAGAGTGTTGCCATGGCTGGGGATCACAGGACACTTCAGTCTGCAGCTCACACCCGGCAGAGCTGCAGACTGAAGGCTGGCTCTCTGGGCAGACTGGAGGGACCTCGTACTTTGCAGCATAATGGGCAAGCCACCTGGCCTCCACCTGATGTCAGGTCCTCGGTCATGGGCTTCTTGCGCTGATTGTAATGAACATTTGAACGACCCTTTGCGTGTACTTGAATGTTGCTTGAAGCGCGGGCATGCTTTTAAAGGGGCAATAGGAGCCTCAGGTAGTTTCAGGCTATCGTTGGTCCGCGTCATTCCGGTGGCCCCATACACACACTTGTTGGGGGCGCAGGCATGACGTGGACCTATCACAAGTGATTGATAGGGTAGTTAAACCTCCCTATCCCTGTACACAGTGCCCTATTGTGGTTTCTGTCCCAGTACCCTTTAAGTTCCTTGTTCTCTTATATTATATTGTTCTGGTATTGACCTTGGCTTTTTTTTGACACTGCGCTTATATTTAACCGTTTCCTGTGTCGTTTGCCTGTCTGACTGAACAATGAAAGAAAATTGAAGGTGGTTGATATGACTCTCCTGAATAGGGGGGTAACCCTTGAAGTATAAATAGACAAAAAAAAAAGGCAAGAATCAGGAGTAAGTGGAGGGTGCTGTCTAGTATTTTGACCCTATCAAGCAAAACAATTATATCAACTATGTATGATAAACTTTACCTTTAACATGCCAAAAGTTAAAAAGGTGTCATGGTGACACCTGCCTCTAACCCCAAAGAACACGTGTTAAATAAAACAAAAAATGGGGAAAAACGCTAATTTACAAAACTATAAAGGGGGACTATTTACTAAACGGTGTTGTGTTTTGTGACAATATCCTGAGCAGTTGCCCAGAGAATATCCCTCTAGTCCTCTAGTAGGGAAACTCAAAAAGGGTTCATATAAAATCCAAGAATAAAAGGGATACCATTAACAGCTTACGTGCTTGGTAAATGATTAAATATTTTGGTGAAATACTCAAGTAGCGCATAAGATATGGTAACCTTTTAAATGTTACTAAAATTAAACTGATTGGTATTTAACCATTAAATAAAATGATATATCTAAATCCAGTTAGAACTGCGGTTCCCAAACTGTGTGCCGCGGCGCCCTGGGCGACATGCACACAGGGGTGCCACGGAATATTAAACATATTAAACATAACTGCTCAACAGGAACCCGGTCAAGTGCTGCGGTCCTTTAAGACCATGACTGGGCCCCGGTAATGTCGGCCGGCTGGGAGGAAGTGACAGCCTGTCACTTCCTCCCAACATCCTGCGGGGAGACAGCGCGGGAGGGAGAGGAGGCAGCTACAGCGTGAGGGGAGAGGAGCATGAAGAGCTCCAGTCCCCTCATTCCCACAGCAGCAGGACTCCAAGCCACCCTCCTGGCACATAAGGTAAGCTAACAGAAGGTTGGCTGGAGATATAAAAAAAAATCACTTGTGTGTATATGTGTGTATGAGTTTGAGTGTATGAGCATGAATGTGTGTATTAAAGTGAGTATTAGTGTATGTGAGTAAGTATGACTGTGTGTGTGAGTGTGTGTATGGGTGTGTGTATGAGTTTGAGTGTATTAATGAATGTGTATGAGTTTGAGTGTGTAACTATGAGAGTATGTGTATGAGTGTGAGTATGAGTGTGTCAGTGTGTTTGTAAGTGTGTGTGTGTCAGGGTGTGCATCTGTGTGTGTGTGTGTGTGTGTGTGTGTGTGTGTGTATATATATATATATATATATATATACATATACATACATGTCAGTGTGCTTCTGTGTCTGTGTGTGCACACACATCTGTGTGTTTTTATGTTAGTGTGTGTATCTGTGTCATGGTGTGGGCATGTATCAATGTTTGTGTGTGTCAGGGTGCATGTGTGTATATGGCGGTGTGTATCTATATGTGTCGATGTCTGTATGAATGTGTGTGTATGTGTCGGTGTATTTAAATGCATCTGTGTGTTAATGTGCATGAATATGTGCAAGTATATGTATGTATGTATGTGCTTACATCCAAGCAGTCAAACACCAGCACAACATACAAGCACATCCCTGCAATGTAACACAAATATTACATACAAACATACCCTTGCATTCAAACAAAAAAATATACAAACCCATCCCTTCACTCAAACACAAATACTTCCCACAAATGTACATCCACATTTAAAAGTGAACATTACATTCAGACACACCCCTGCAACTAAACGCAAACATTAGATACAAACACACCTCTGTATTAAAACACAATAAATGTATACAAGCACCTCTTCAAACACCAACACTGTACATTACTCGATAGCGCCAGTAAATGTGGCAGCGCTGTACAGATATACAACCTAAAAATTTTGACTTGGGTTTCCATTGCCGAGCATCTGCATGCAAGCTTCACATCACCAAGTACAATGCCAAGCATCAGATCAAGTGGTATAAAGTACATCGCCATTGGACTATGGAACAGTGGAAACGTTATGTGGAGTGACGAATAACGCTTCTTTGTTTGGCAGCCTTTGTGGCTGGGTAAGAACCCTTACTTCCAGTGAAGGCAAATCTTAAAACTTCAGCATATCAAGACATTGTGGACAATGCTATGCTTCAACCTTTTTGGGAACAGTTTGGGAAAGACTATTCCAGCATGACTGTGTCCCAGTGCACAAAGCAAGGTCCTTAAAGACATGGTAGGATGAGTTGGTGTGAAAAGACTTGACTGGCCTGCACAGAGCCTTGACCTTGGCCCCATTGAATACAATTGGGGTTTACTGGAACAAAGATTGCAGGTGAGGCCTTCTCGTCCAACAGCACGTGACCGACCTTACAAGTGCTCTACTGGACGAATGGGCGAAAATTCCCACAGAAACACGACAAAATCTTGCAGAAAGCCTTCCCAGAAGAGTGGAATCTGTTATAGCTGCAATGGGGGGGACCAATTACATTTTAATGTTTATGCATTTAGAATGCAATGTCATAAACGTCCCTGTTGGTGTAATGGTCAGGTATCCCAATACATTTATCCATATAGTGTATTTTAATATGCAAATAGTTGGTACCTAAGTAGCAGAGGCCACCACCATTAGACAGTCACAAAATAATTACGTCATGGAATCGTACACAGTTTACAACTCTGCAGCAGGAAGTGTCATTATCCAGGGAGCAAAATACCATTTTATATTTATTTCTTGAAGTTGTATCCATTGGTTATATTGAAATGTAAATTGATCTGCATTTTGCTCTTGATCTGCTGTATATTATTGAATGTTTTGAAAAATATTATTAGGTGAACGCTGAGGCTGATTTTAAAACTATTATGTTATCAATATAATGTTCATATTTTGTCTGTTTTAGGAACTATCATCACAAACCACCCTGTACACATAACTTCTATCTTATCTTCAGACAAAACAGTAAGTACATATTTTCTTTTTCTTTGTTATAGTGTTGTAAAATGATCAGTTTGCTACTATAACACATATAACACATATAAACCCACTGTAGCTCAATGCATTGTACTTTCCCATAGTAACTTTCTTGCTTCATTAAGAAGGTTCGGAAAGGTTGGATGGCCATGACGTATAAATATCAGACATTAATTATATCAAAATATTTGTTGTGTATAGTTATTATATGCCAAAACACATAGCAACATAATAATCAAAGCTGAAAAAAAAGACTAGAAATCATCGAGTTCAGCTATCCAAACAACTGTTTCTGAGGTTCATCCATTAGAAGAAAAACCCTTTACTGTTGTTTGAAGGCAATTCCAATTGTGCCACAAACAAAAAAAAAGTTATCCTTGAATCCAAAATTGTAGTCAAATAGCTCCTTGAGTCAATACATTGTTACTGCTTAAATTATTATACTCTATAATATTCTGTGTTTCCAAAGTTTTAACCAGACCTTTTATAAAAATCATGATCTCATAAACCAACATTGCTAAGCAAGCATCTAAATGTTCTTACTGTGAAGAACCATTTCATCTGCTGTAGGCAAAATTTCCTGAAAACACGTTACTTGGGTTGGGCTTCTCAATATTTTTTTTTTACATTTATTTAGAACTAATTTTATTTAATATACCGGTATATATATTCTGCTTACTATGTTTAGGAATCAGTTTTATACCACAAAAAAAAACAACAGAAATCTGAGCTGTTGGCAAAACATCATGCTTTGCAGTCAGGTAGTGAAATCTGCATTAATGTGTTCTTTATACTCCAAGACTGATGCATTCACATTGAAATTTATTGTGCTTTGTAAAAATCACCATCCTTTGCAAGCAGGTAGTGAGATCTATTTCAAAGTATTCAAATATTTTTGCTCCAAGGCTGACTCCAAATCCTGCTTAAGTTAAGTTCTTTCTAAGCGCTTTATAAAATACAGCATCCTTTGTAGTCAGATAGTGACATCTGTATTAAAGTGTTCGTTTTACTTCAAGACTGAGGCATTTACTTTAACATCTTTTTAAGAACTTTGTAAAATACAGCATCCTTTGCATCGAGTTACTGAGATTTGTTTCAAAGTGTTCAAATCTTTTACTCCAAGACTGACTCCAAATCCTGCTTAAGTTAAGTTATTTCCAAGAGCTTTATAAAACACAACATTCTTTACAGATAGTGACATCTGTATTAAAGTGTTTATTTTAATCTAAGACTAAGGCATTTACATTAAAATCTTTCTAAGAGCTTTGTAAAACATAGCATCTTTTGCAGAATAGCCAGAATTGTCCTAGCAGGAAGTCAAAGTTCTATGTCCATTCACCAGGACGTACTTGTGTGAAGCCGGATTCTCATTTTACTCTGCAACAAATACAAAGTATCAAAATCGACTTAATGAAACTGCAGACATGCGAATACAATTGTCAACAATTAAACAAGATATAAAACGATTTTGCCAACAAAAGAGATCATTACACTCTGCTCATTAAAAGGTTTGTGTTACTGCACAAAATTGTTTTGGGGAGCTTCCAAAACTCTGTGTCAAAGGGTTCCATGGTAAAAATTAATTGTGAAACCCTGCCTTAGACAATCGCTAAACGTTACCCCCCCATACTAGACTTAGTGTTAAGCCATAATATACCCTAACACTGATTATTGATCATTACACTACTTTAACACTTACACTAGCGCTAACAGTGAAGCATGCATATGGGGAAATAATACCATTTCAAGATTCTGGAGACATTCATAAACTATTTCTTCTTCAGTTTTGTGGTTTATTTGATATCTCCAAAAGGCATTATTTTTATAGAAGACCTGATTCACCTTCATGTAGTACCTCGTTTTTCTCTATAATTCTCTCACTCTCTAGCTCTTTTTGTCTTTCTCACACTATCTGCCTCTCATCAAATATTTATTTTATGCATGCACACACACTAAGTTAAAAAGGAAACTATGCAGTGGAGTACTGTTTTATAAGATTAAATCAATAGTGAAAAAGGTACCACCCAAAGCTTAAAGTTTGTATTGAAAAAACATCTCCATATAGCTTCAAAGAGATTTGAACTGCATGTGAAGTGTCTTTGGATTTTTGTCCAGTGAATGGTTTCCTTCACTTTAGAAATACACAAGAAAATAAATCAGAAAAAAAGGATGTTGATTACAAGTTTTCCAGTGAAGAGAATTGAAAAGTGTTTATCAGCTGTGAAACCACATACGTGAACAGTGTAATGAAATTAACATGGCTTAATTATGTTTTAATTGAAGAAATATTAGCTTAACATATATTCAAAGCAAGAAATGTAGAACTAGGATGTAAACATTTCATAACACAGTATTATAGATTGATTTGCAGGAAAACATAAAAAGTAACATTATGTATATTTACATTTTTTTTATTGAACACTTATTCATTCATTCTTTATAAAAAATGATATGGAAAATTAAAATCTTTAAACAGTATACTGTATCCTTTATTATTTATTATTATTTTATTATTTATATAGCGCCAACAAATTCCGTAGCGCTGTACAATGGGTGGACTAACAGACACATAATTGAGATCAGACCACTGGACGTACAGGAACAGAGGGGGTTGAGGGCCCTTCTCGATGGGCTTACATGCTAAAGGGAGTGGGGTATAGTGACACAAAGGGTTAAAGTAGGGGAATTGCGCTATTTCACACAGGGTTTGAAATATTAATATAAAAGCAAATATACTATTTGTCTCACGTACAGTTGGTGCCATTAAATTAGATAAATAAATATGGTCAAATACCTTGCTTATTCCCTTAGTGACCAGATCGTTTTAAAAAGGACAAGGGCTGTTCTTATATTTCTGTGGTGCTTGTGTTTACTCATTTACTGTACTCACGCATATTATATAAAGTTTTTCTCGCCATTAAAGGGACACTCCAGGCACCCAGACCACTTCTGCCCATTGGAGTGGTCTGGGTGCCAACTCCCACTACCCTTAACCTTGCAGCTGTAAATATTGCAGTTTTCATAAACTGCAATAATTGCATTGCAGGGTTAACTCCTATTCTAGTGGTTGTCTACTAGCATTTTCAATGCTTTCCTATGGAGAGGTCTAATACGCGCGTGCGCGGCATTGCCACGCATGCGCATTAGGTCTCCCCCGCCGGTGGCCGCACATGTGCGATCGGTCTCCCCTGCCAGATGAAGTCGGCGGGGGAGGAATGTGGGCGGACCTGAAGCCACCGCCGAGGGACATCGGCAGGGGTCTCAGGTAAGTCACTGAAGGGTTTTTCACCCCTTCAGCAACATGGGATGGGTGGTGGGTGGGAGAGGGGACCTGCAGTGCCAGGAAAACGGATTGTTTTCTTGGCACTGGAGTGTCCCTTTAAATGGTCTTTCTAAAGATACCATTATTTTCATCATATCATTTTACTATAAAAAGAATGATACAATATGATGAAATAATTTTCAAAAACACACTTTTTCTAACTTTCCCCCCAAAACCTGTTATGCATCTACAACCGCCAAAAAACACCCATTCTAAATAGTTTCTAAATTTTGTCCTTAGTATAGAAACACCCAATGTTAACATGTTCTTAGCTTTTGTTTGCAAGTTATCGGGCAATAAGTACAAGTAGCTCTTTGCTATTTCCAAACCATTTATTTTTTCAAAATTAACTCAAGTTACATTGTAACACTGATATCTGTCAGGAATCCCTGAATAATCCTTCACATGTATATATCTTTTAAAATAAGACAACCTAAGGTATTAAACTTCGGCTATTTTGCCTTTTTTCATGCAACCATTTTACCACCAATCTATTAACGACAGGAGGCGAATGTTTGCTTATCTTTCTTTACTGAACCTCCCAGCAGTAAAGAAATAGTTAACAGTAGTGTAAAACAATTCAACCAATCAGAGTGTATAACAGTATATATGATGTCATGAAGCTCCTCCCAAATCCTCTTTCTTGCTGTAGCCGACGGCACCCGATTATCAACCATGTAAACCATCACTATGAACTGTGGACTAAGTCATTGTCCTGATGTAGTCAACCACGTAAACTTTCGACGGGTTGGTAGATCCATAAATCCCAAGCGTTGGGGTTCTTCACACTAGGGGAAGTAGAGAAAAACTATGAGAGTATAGGTTCTCATACTGGTTGAATGCGAGTTTATGGCAAGCATACTAGGACTAACAAATTCCAAACATTTAATGTAAAATGATATTAAGTATATCCAATTCCTGGTTAAAGTGTTGTGTTATAAACCTATGACAGATGATGTGTGAGTGTGTCTGAAACAGATCAACTAGGGACGAATACCTAGCAACTTACCTTAGGGTGGGTAGAAATAATACTGAAGACAAGAAGGAAGGGAAAATATTCGCCTCCTGTCGTTAATAAAATTTAGATTATTCAGTCACCAGGGCTAGAATAATCCCTAATTTTATGGCAAGACAGGAGGCTTCATATTTGCTGTTTTAACGCTCCTATATTATAGAAGATGCAGCATGTGGCATAGGTTTGAAGTAGAATGTACGAAAGGTAGACTCCCTGGACCAATCCGCAGATGACAGAATGTCTGAGAGGGAGTTACCCGCACGAAACGCTTAGGATGCGGCTGCTCCTCTGACTGAATGCGCACCAAAAGAGGAGTCAATGTCTGCTTGGGCTAGTATCCATCTGATCCACCGCGCGACGGTGGGAGCGGATACCGGTTTGTGTGGTTTGACATAGGACACGAGAAGGGGTCCTGTAGGAGGACGCAGAGCGCTTATGGCAGCTATATAGTGCCTTAAGCAGAGCGCCACACAGAGTGACTGTCTATTCGGAAAGTAAGGGTAAAAAACGGCGGCAGAATTGGTCTTTGTACGCCTAGTGATGTGAAATCTAACGCCTTCCGGCGAGAAGGCTATAGCATGAAAATCAAATGCGCGAATGTCGGAGACCCTACGGAAGGATACCAGACATAGAAGTAAGGCCAGTTTGGCAGAGAGTTGACGTAACGTCAAATTCTCATTAGAGGGCCAAGATTCTAAAAGGGAAAACACCTGAGCGACATCCCAGAAATTGGAATATTTAGGAAGAGGGGGTCTGGCTAGCCTGATCCCTCGTAAAAGTCTACAGACTGAAGGATGTTTGCTTATTGATGCATTGTCAATAGGGTTGTGGACCGCAGAAATAGCTGATCGAAAAACATTAATTGATCTATAGGACTTGCCTTGGTCAAATAAGATAGATAGAAAGTTTAGGATAATCGACAGAAGTGCTGAAAAGGGATCGGTATCCCTTTCCAAACACCAGCTGAACCATGTTCACCATGCAGCGAGGTAAGCTCGTCTAGTGCCTGGGGCCCAGGAGTCCCATAGGAGAGTCTGAGCTGTCTCCGAAAGTCCTGAGACATTCCAGGATCCCCTGAATCGGTCCAAGCTACAAGCTGGAGCCGCCCTTGAAGGGCGAGTGGGTGACAGTGCCCTGTTGGATTCCTGAGGATGTCGGGGGATCGAGGTAGTAGAATTGGGCAATTCACAGACATTTCTAGCAGGGTTGGAAACCAAGTCTGTGCTCTCCATAGCGGGGTGACAATAACTATTGTCACTACTAAAGCTTTGACCTGGTAAAGGGTGCGTTGAATCATGGAGAAAGGCGGGAACGCATAAGCTCCTGTCTCCGGCCAAGCGTGTAGAAAGGCATTGACTGCCCAGGACAGGGGGTCTGGAAGCCAGCTGATAAAGGCCTCCGTCTGGCGATTCAGCCGAGATGCAAACAGGTCCAGTGTGAGGGGCCCACGAAGACAAAAAATTTGATAGAACAAGCAGGGGTCCAATTGCCAGTCGCTTACATCCCTCCAATGGCGAGAGAACCAGTCTGCGACTAGGTTGTCTGTGCCTGGGAGATATTCCGCTCTGATGGCTAAATTCCGCTCTAGGCAGAATTGGTAGAGTTCCTTGGTAAGGTCGGACAGTAGTTTGGATCGGGAACCTCCTAGCCGATTCACATAGCGTACTGCAGAGACGTTGTCCATGCGTAGTACTAGTGAACAATTGAAACAATCTTTTGCGAAACTGCGAATCGCAAAAGATCCTGCAATCAGTTCTAGGCAATTGATGTGCAGCGCTCGTTCGGAGGGGGACCATAGTCCCCCAGTGGACCTGTCGGGGCACGTGGCGCCCCATCCCAGGAGACTGGCATCGGATTCCAAAATGAAGTCTGGTTGCGATCCGAAAATGGCTTTGCCATTCCAGGCTTCCATGTTGTGAAGCCACCAGTGAAGTTCTAACTGAACTTCGTCTGTTATGTAGATGTATTGATCGTAGGAGGTGGAGCGGTGTAGGTAGTATGTCTTGAGCCGTTGCATGGCACGGTAATGCAGAGGTCCCAGGTAAATGGCTTGAATAGAGGCGGACAGTAGGCCTATAGTATGGGCCAGATCGCGTAGACGAATCTGGTGGGCTGATAGCAGTTTGCAAATATCTTTTTTTATAGATTTGACCTTTGCGGAGGGTAGTTGTAAAATCGCCTGTACGGAATCTATCAGAAATCCGAGAAACTGAACCTTCTGAGAAGGGTTCAGTGCTGATTTCTGAAAATTGATCACAAACCCTAGGTTTTGTAGTAAGGCCGTCGTCATGTCTGTGTGTTTGCGTAGAAGATTTGAGTCTTGAGCCATTATCAGGATGTTGTCCAAATATATAATGGACCGAATCCCCTGTGATCGGAGCAATGCCATCACTGGTTTCATCAGTTTTGTGAAACACCATGGTGCGGAGCAAAGACCGAACGGCAGGCATGTGAACTGCCAGATTTCTTCCTGCCAGAGAAACTGAAGGAAGGCACGATGGTTGCGGGCGACCGGGACTGTGAGATATGTGTCTTTGAGATCGAATCTGGAGAACCAATCTCCCACGCAAAGGAGGTCCCTGAGTAGATGGATGTCCTCCATCTTGAAATGACAATACCTGATAAAGTGATTCAGGTCTTTCAAATTGATAATTGGGCGTAGGGCTCCAGTTTTTTTGTGGACCAGGAAAATGTTGCTGAGAAAGGTATGTGGGAACGGGGATTTCTCTATTGCCCCTTTTTTTAGTAATTTGTGCAACTCTGTTTGCAGTGTCATGTTGTCTGATGCGGACATATGCATTGGTGTAGGTGGTGTGTCTTGGAAGGGAGTGGAAAGAAAATCTATTGTGAACCCTTGGACTGTGTGTAGGATCCATAGGTCTTGTGAAAGCAATTCCCACTGTTGGAAAAAATGGGTTAAACGGCCTGCAATAGGTACATTTGAAAAAGGAAGGTTTATTACCTGAAGCAGTGCGTCCGCATAAGGAGGCAGATCCACGTCCCTGGATAGAGCCTCTATTGTTGAATAACTGCCTGTGGTAGGGTTGGGGTTGTCCCGAGTGCCAATAATTTTCTGAAGGGCGAGGCCTGTAGCCTGTGAAGGCAATTCTGCTGTTCGTCCAGCTCTCGCAGAAAAACGACCTGACTGGGGACGAAAAACCCTGCGCAAGGAAGATTGGGCCTTATTTAGGATAGTGAATACCGCTACATGTTTGGAGAGATCCTTCATAAACGAATCGCCAAACAGCAGGCCATTGGCCTCTGGTCCCAGTTCCCGGGAGCTCAGATCAGCTAATTTAGCATCTAGTTTGTATAATGCCACCCTGCGTCTCTCAGTGGACATAGCCACGTTTGCGTTGCCTAGGAAACATAAGGCTCTCTGGGCCCACTCTCTGACTGTGTTGGGGTCAAATTCGCCACTAGTTATAGCTTCGTCAGCTAGAATGAAAATCTGAATGATTGGACCAGCAATGTCCAGGAGTTTATCTTAGGCTGTCTTAAGACCCTGCTCAATGCCTTTGCGGGGATCTTTCCCGTCTTATTGAGGAATGTCACAAATAGAGGGTCAAACTCTGGTGTGAGGGCCACCTTGTTTGGAATGGTTGGTCGAGGGCACTCGGCTCTGAGTTTCGCCCTGATGTCTTTTTCAAGTGGTTTACGTAACCACATTCTGCAGAATTTAGAAATATGGTCCGGTGGGGCCCATTCAGCCGACCGTGGATGCCTGATGACCCTGGGGTCGAAGAAAGGGACACCCGAAGCATCCAGAAGGATGTCTGAATCGGGTCCCTTCTGCATAGTTACTTTTGTATCTGATTCTTTTTGTGAAATTAAAGTCTCCTTGACAAACTCTGATGGGGTATCCCCTAGCACATTCGCCGAAGGGTCCTCATCAGAATAATCAAGGCAATAATCCTCATCCCTATCGCCCCTGTGGGAGGTAGAGCCCTCTAAGGGATCGGAGATGGCGTGGGCGGGGTGAGTGACAATCAATTTTAGGGACTCAACAGGAGCCTTTCCCTTGCCCGCAGACCTACTATCCCCTTTCCAAGGGCGCTTACGTGTGGTCTCCTGATCCGAGGGTTGAGAATCCTCGGAGTCAGAAGGCAAGCGTGCGGTAGGATTGACTTCGGCAGAAGTCTTCTCATGAAAGGCTGCTAACGCCTTGGGAATGGATTCGGCAATGGTTGAGACCAGCCAAGCTCTAAGTTCTTGGGAGATTGCGGGCTCCGAATTATCAGACATGGTAGGTCCAAGTGATCTGACAGATAGTCAATTGCTAAGGAAATGCTATGAAATGGGGTTCACCCAATAGTGTCAAGTGAAATTTAAAAGTGGGGGTCACCCAATTGTTTTTGTAGATAATAGGTAAAGGGCGGCATACACTATTTAGTGGGGTGACCACTAAAATAGACAAGTGGGTTGCACCACTATAACATCAGTGAGTGGATTTGTCACTCAATTTACTTAGACAGGTGGTTATGTCTTGTAATATATGTGGGATCACTTTGTGTTCCTTATGTGCAGGAGTGGGGTTCACCCACTGTAAAGATGGTGTTTAGACACCTAATATAGCTGATTAGCAAGAGTGAATAAAAGGTGGGGGTCACCCACTAAAAACACTCATTAAACAAAGTGAGAGAGAAAAAAGGTGGGGGTCACCCACAAGGCCTTCCTTTATTAATAAGGGTATAGCAGGGATTACAATGAAAGCCTGTCAAAAAACAAAAAACAAAAAAAACAAATAGACAAAATAAATAACTGAAAACAGGGGTTAGCACTTTAAGGGTGCTATGAGCAACTGAAAAATAAAGTACTTACCGGATTCGACGGTAGAGGGAGCGAGCGTGCCGAAAACGAAGCGAGACCTCGATTTAAAATGGCCGCCGCAGCAAAAGGGCGGGAAGAAGCGCGTTCAGTGAGTGAAAGACGCGGGAGGGTGGGGAGCCGAAAGGGCGCGAAAAGATGGAAATGGAGTCCGCGGCACTGAGGAAAGCAGATAGGATTTTTTGCCACGGTTTCCCTAGAATCGTGGGAAAACCGCGGCCACAAATCAAGAGATGCAGGCACATAAACTAGTTTAAAACAATCGCGGAGGCAAACCTCCAGCAAATTAAAGAAACATAAACAAATAAAAGGTAGTAAATTATTCAGAATAACATACAAGTGTAATCTGATGTGTGTAAGCAGTGGTATTTTGATGAAGTAAATGTGATGAGAAAACTATATGAACCTGAGTGTTCGTTACCAGAGAAAAAGTTTATTAAAAATTGAAAATGAATGTATGATGCTAAAAACCTACAAATTAATAAGGCTCAGCATCACCACCCCCCACACCACCCTCAGCCTCACTACCCCCACCCCTCAGCCTCACTACCCCACCACCCTCAGCATCACCGCCACCTGGCCTCACTTCCCCACACACCACCCCA
>OW240920.1:97331026-97380839 GCA_933207985.1 Pelobates cultripes | reverse complement strand
CCCCTCCTCCTTCTCACATTACCTCCCCTCCTCCTTCTCACATTACCCCTCCTCCTTCTCATGTTACACCCCCTCACTCTCACATTACCATCACCCCCCACACCATCACCTCCCTGTCACCATCACCCGCCTCTCACCATCACCCGCCTCTCCTTCTCACCATCACCCCCCCCATACACACAACACACTTCAAGCAGCTACCCCATACACATAGGGTCTCAGACAAAAACGCAAACATGCTCACAGAGACATACATTCACACACAAGGATACTTTCTGTCAGACACACTCTCAGGCACATACACAGGTAAACTGTGCATCAATGTGTATATGTGACACTTTTTTGTTAGTGGGGCCTCATGTTTGAGTTTCGCCTAAGGCCTCATAAAGTCTAGAGACGCCTCTGGGTGTCCCAATAGCTTGCATTTAAAAAAAAAAATACTTTTTTGACTGTAATATAATAGCAGTCAGTTTCCTTCACGAGTGTGCGTTTCAGGGCCTGCCAGGGCACAGTGTCACACCAGTGCAACTCATATCTGGTGTAACAGTAGTGTACATTTAAAAAAAAAATACAATTTTGACTGTAATAGATTGAATAGCAGTTAGTTGTCTGCAAGCGTGTGTGAGTCAGGCCTACAGCGTCTACTATGCCAACTTCTGCCACTGCACAGTGCCACTCATATCTGTTGTCACATTAGCTTGCATGCATAGTACCACTAATCGGAAAAAAAATGACAGGCAGAGGCAGGCCACCCCGCAGAGGCCGTCGTGGTCATGGTGCTGTGATTCCCTTTGGCCCTAGAATAATGCCCAGTGTTCAGAGGCCACATACCCTGAACTCGAAAAGTTCTGAGGACATAGTTGACTGGCTAACACAGGACACCCAATCTTCTACAGCTTCCGCTCGGAACCTTGACGCACCATCCTCCTTCAGCTTAGCTTTGGGTGGGGAGGCTGAGGGTGGTGGTGAGGCTGGTGGGGGGGTGGGAAGGCTGAGGGTGGTGGTGAGGCTTGTGGGGGGTGAGAAGGCTGAAGGTGGTGGGTGAGGCTGGTGGGGGGGGGAAGGGGCTTAGGGTGGTGAGGCTGGTGGGGAGGCTGAGGTGGTGGGGGAGGCTGGTGGTGAGGCTGGTGGGGGTGGGAAGGCTGAGGGTGGTGAGGCTGGTGGGTGGAGGCTGGTGGGGAGGCTGAGGTGGTGGCTGAGGGGGGAGGCTGAGGCTGGTGGGGGGAGGCTGAGGCTGGTGAGGCTGGTGGGGGGAGACTGAGGGTGGTGAGGCTGGTGGGGGGAGGCTGAGAGTGGTGAGGGAGCCTACCTTCTCTTCCCTGGTGGTCCAGTGGCCACTTCTTCCGCAGACCGTGTAATATCGCGAGATCATCAGAGTGTTGCCAACGCTCTGGTTGGCCAATTCTCGTGAGACACATGGTCTGCAGCTCTGCTCACTGCGGAGCTGCAGACCTGTGTCTGCGATGGTGGCCGGGCAGCCAGGAGGGGCCTCGCACCCGGCGGCATACCGGGCAAGCCGCCGGGCCCTCTCCTGGTGTCAGGTCCTCGGTCACTGACCGAGGACCTGACACAGTCTGCCATAAGGTGGTTTAGGCGGCCGCAAGGCCCCAGCCAGCGCGAGGCCTTAGGCAGTCGCCTAAACCACCTAATTAGAGAGCCGCCTCTGTTTGCGGTTATTTGCGGTGCGTTAAACGGAGAGTTTGGTCTGTCACTGTGAAGCGGGCGTAACCCTTACACTACCTGATCGATACAACATCATACCTGATGTTTTAAAGCACATTATTCCAAACAATTTAGGAATGTTAGGTGATTTATGCCCTTAATGGATTAAAACCAGACTCTGCATCAACTATGTAATTTTCTATGGGAGTTTTGCCATGGATCCCCCTCCGGCATGCCACAGTCCAGGTGTTAGTCCCCTTGAAAAATGTTTCCATTACTATTGTGGCCAGAAAGAGTCCCTGTGGGTTTTAAAATCCGCCTGCCTATTGAAGTCTATGGCGGTTCGCCCGGTTCGCCTGTTCGCGAACATTTGCGGAAGTTCGCGTTCGCCATTCGCGAACCGAAAATTTTATGTTCGCGACATCACTATTGAGGAAGCCTATATTACAGGCGAAACGCGTCTTGCTACCCCTAAGTGGACTTTTTTACTTAGCCACCTCGAGTGGCCTGACATGCTAGGAGCTTGTTACCAACTTTTTATTTTTATCTGTATTTTATCTGCTAATAGGTTTTATTAAAAGAAGTATTGTTTTTCCACATTCCTTAGTGTGGATCCTTTTCTGGAACTACTAAAGGACGCAATATCAGCCACTGCATCTATAGGGAGTGGGATCCATTCAAACTATCCCACAGGCGTTTAAACTGAGCCATATTCATCTGGCTCTGTCCTTGTGAGTACTGAATCACACAACTAATATTAAGTTACCTGTATACTGTATGATGTTGCACTAGGTGCTTGTCAATATCTTTTGTCTCTACACCTACTTCATTGTACTTTTGCAAATTACCTCATACCTTGTACCCAAGAACCAAAGATACTCCACCTATTGTGTATGTAGGTGTCACATCTTTGTAGCTTGTCATGGTAAACAGGTTTTAAAATCAAAACCTTTTGGCCAATCTGAACGCTACATCCCATGGCGCCCTTGTCATACCATGGGCAATGACGGGTCTGCACCGCCTGGAGGTTGGTGCGCACATTCTGAGTCAATTCCTCTAAGCGGTCACGGAATTCCAGCTCATAAAGTATAATAAGGGTAGCATTTTGACCTACTGCTCCCCTCCAATGTTCCCAGATTGAGTCTCTGAGTCCCTGTACTCTTCTTCCGAACAGCAGTTAGAAGGGCGAGAATCCTGTACATTCCTGTGGCACCTCCCGGTAAGCAAATAGGAGGTGTGGCAGGAATCTCTCCCAATCCCGACTCACGTGGCCATGAAAAGTCTGGAGTATTTGCTTTGATGTTCCATTGAACCTGTCTCATAGGCCGTTTGTCTGGAGGTGATCGGAAGAACTGTGTCACATCCTGTTCCTCGCTGCGGATCATTCTGGCAATGGCTTCTGGTGTCCAGTACTCTTTTTGCTGTCCTTGCTTGGTTTGTCTGGTTTTCTTTGTTGCTGGGTTTCTGGGTTCATTCTTAGATTCCGTCCCTGGATTTCCCAGTCTCTTGGATTCACTTAAATGTTTGTTTTATGTTGCCACACCCGTTTGTTTTCCACTTTCCTTTTGTTTTAGCCTGGACCTGCAGCAGTGTTTCTAGTCTCTGCCCTTTCTTGCAGGTAAGTGCTATATTGTGGTTTAGTATGGTTGTTTTAGCATGCATTAGGCAGTGTAGGACCTGCCAGATATAGGGTACATTGGCGTTGTTGGCAGGCTTGTGCAATGTATGATCATATAATGTAACTAAATCCCCATACTTTTCATATATAGTGCTTAGTTATGTCTCCTCTTGTTTTACCTTGTATCTCTTGTCTTGTTTTATTTTGTCTAATTGTAATTCACAGTCGTGTCATGCCCATGTTATGTTCTTGTTTTCCTTATGTCTTGTGTACATGTTCTGGGTTCTGCTTTCTGTCCTGCTCTGGTTCTGGGTTCTCCTAGTTTTATCTTGTTTTCATGTATGGTGCCTATCTCTAGTCTTGCCTTGTTCTCCTAGTTTTGTCTTGTTTTCTTGTATGGTATCTATCTCTAGTCTTGCCTTGCTTCAGTACTGGATACACGCCTGCTGCAGAGCCTCCCTATTCAGCTCCAGGGAGGTCTGCTTAATTCCAAGCTCCTAGTTCCTGGGATCCGCATAAGCTGAATCAGGGTTCTGGTATGTGGCTGCACAAACGCTTGTGCTCAACACCAGGGGGCGTGCGGTTACCCTGCACCAGACCCTGCTAATCCACTTTCACTCTGTGACTCCTACTCTGAACATCCTGGGTCCCGGTCCATGCACAGCCGTCCGGACAGTGTCTGGGTCCCGGGTGCTGGACCGCCACCCTGACAAACTGATAATCAGCTTAATGTCACACAGTCTCGAGAGCTGTTGGGTGACTTCTGCAGTGAACTGAGTGCCCTGATCCGAAACTATCTCCCTGGGAAATCCCATTTGGGAGAAGACTTGCATCAGAGCTTCAGCCACTGTCTCAGCATGTGTGTTAGTCAGAGCCACAGCTTCTGAATAACGGGTCTCATAGTCGACTATCTTAAGGATGTACTTTGTGCTGAACGGGCTAGTTGTTGGGCAGGGACTGGTAGGGAACTGGCTGTGACTCTCTCTCTGAGTCCCAGTACAATAATCCTGCTTGTTAATGGGTCCCTACCTGCAGGGTAGGCTTGCTAAGGGTTTTCTCCCCAAATTTATTGGGGGTATCTCATGGGAGTGGGGAACTGGTTTGTGATGGTTCTCCTACCTGGACCTCAGAGTGCAAGTGATTCTCTGTGGTGTGAGCTTGGGACCTGATGGTTACTGGGTAGGTCTCATTTGTGACCTGGGTCTGCAAGAATGCTGAGGTCAACAGTCCAAGATTGTTCCTCAGCAAGATGTCGGCGGGGAGTTTCTGCATCAACCCACATCAATCAGCCCCGACTCGGCACCCCAATTCAAGTGAACCCTCAGAGTGGGTAGCCTATGTACTGCTCCCCCTGCTAACTTGCTACTGAACCTCAGGTTTGGTTGGCATCTGGGACCAGGTGTCACTTGACCAAGATAAGGGAGGCTCCTGTATCTCAAAGACCTTGACCTGTCTTTCCATTCAGCTGCACCAACTGGCGATGGTGTTGCTAGTTGTTAGTAGAAGCCTACACCGGATTCGCTTCGTGCAAGATACCCCATTGTACTTCTGACAATTCGGACCTGGGGGCGCATGGGGCAGCCTCTGTTTGGTAATAGTGGGCCGCTGCACGCGCTGAAGGTGGTGGTCCTTGTCGGACCCAAGTAGCTTGGTTGCTTCCCGGGGTGCAGTCTCTTTGATAGTGCCGGAACTGCTTGCACATATATCACAGTATTTAGCTGCGTGCTGAGTATGGGGAGGGGGGTTTGGGGAGATAGGCCCTCCTCGTTGCTGTGATGGTGTCCCAGGGTTGGTGTTCAGGGGTCTGGGCATTGGCTTGAGGCTAGGCCATTGCTGCCTGCAAGCATCGGCTTGGCGGACAGCTTCGGCTAGGGTGGTGGGCTTCCAATCTCTCACCGACTCTTGTACTTCTGGATTCAGTCTGTTGTAGAACTGTGTGAGCTTGGCTTGCTTGGAACCAGGCTATGGCTGCCCGCTGCATTCAGCAGGCCCATTATGTGTGAGAATTTTTCTGTAGCGGTTATTCCGGTGAGTAGAGGGGTTTCCACCACTGGAGGGCATCCTTCTCCCGATGAGTGAGGGGTATTCTCAGCATCCAGTAGTCTTCCATGTGAAGGAGCTCTTAGATGAGCTAGTGTGATAGCTGTATAGCTGTTACCCCCAATAAGAGACAAGACTCTAGATTGAGGGTGAAGAAGACTGAGTGCACTGAGGCTTTATTTCTGCTTTTATACACATTTCCCCACAAGGTTACCACCCACGTGGACCTTGTGGGGCACTGAAACTGCAAACTTTGCAACCAATAGAGTACAGACAATTAGATAATCACCCCCACTTAGTACAGTGAATTCCTCCCCTCTGCATAATTTAATTAATTACTGTATCAATTCAATTATCTCCAAGCTAAAAATCATTCCTTTTATACATTTTTATAACTCCACGATTATACATCCAATATTAATAAAACTTATATTTGTATAACCAGCATAACTAGAGGACAAATCTATTCGAAAATCACATAGATCAGTTCAGGGGTTCGGGAGATAGGTGAAAGTCTCTTTGACCAACCGCATGCCTGTTTGCATGCCCAAAACAGTTCCACAAATTCAGGCCGTGCGGCCGGTCTATCTTTCCTTTCAAATAAAGTTCAAATTGCATGAACGGATCGGTTCGTGCTTACGATCTTTAGATGCGGCTTGTTCGAGAGTTTATTCCTTAGAAATAGCACTCTGTTCGCATGAGTTTAGCTGAACACACGGAAGGTAGAAGTTTCAGCGGTGTTCATGGAAAAGGTAGCCGAAAATATGTTCACGCGTTCAATGACCAAACACCACTGAGTGCGTTCGACTAAACAAAATGGCTGCCGCCACGAGTTTGTGCAGACGAACGCCGACCACCCTGTATAGCAATTAGAACAATGAAGTGTTCGCGGTTTTTGAGGTGTTACATGAGTCAGGGAAGTTAATAAGTGCCACATTTCTGTTCTGGGTGGTCAGGCGTTCGGTGAAAAATTTGTGATTCGAACGGCCCCTTAACTCAGGCAATTAAACGAATGGTTCAAACAAACGGCTGTTCACAAATTACACATCCAAGACTGAGGATCTGTTACTTTCTCCTGACTTTTCATCTCCTCAAAGCGTCTCCTGTATGCTTCGGGTGTAATGGCATATCTTGCCAGTGTCACCACCTTCACTCGAACATAACTGTTCTCTCCTCATAAGGTACGGCTAAGGTATGCTTCCGCTGCCTGGTTAGAAAGCTTACTAGCCAGGATGCAAACCCAGTCTGTTGGTGGTACTTGATATAGGCAGCACTGCCACTCAAAGTCTTGTAGGAAGTGGCCTATATCTTCCTCCATTTCCACAAACATTTTAAATGCATCGTGAGGAATTTTTGTCTTTACCTTTGCAGTGGTTGTGGTAGCTGGCAATCTTTCCAGGGCACGTTGTTCAGCTAACTCAAGTTGGTTCTCACATTCCACCTGTGCTTTTATGTAGGCATCTACCTATGCCAGAGTTGCTGCGATGAGTTCCATCGGGGGGTTCTCTCCATAGAACGCTAGCAGTTTTAGTTATTTATCAAATTTCGTATACATACTTTCCATTGTAGCTTTGAGGGACGGATCTCCCTCTGTTAGCTCTGCTATCAGTGTTGCCTTTGCTTTATTGCTGGCTATCTGCCCTCTTGCTTCCAGCAATTACTTCAGGGTCGTTAGTTTTAGTGCGTTAGAGTTCGTCTCCATTTATGATTCAATTCATATGACCGAACACGTATAAACTGCTGCTTTCACGATTCCGTTCGTATGACCAAAGTGCATATTAACCACTGCTTCCTTTTGCTGCAAGGCTTGCATCCCGCCACTGTCACCAACTGTAGCGGAGCTCCAATACCCAGCATAGGTATCTCCACTATTCCTTCCTCGAAGCTGAAAGTAAGACTGTACTAATCCATTTTCCCCCAACAACTAGATGACACATAGCTCTGGGAGTACACTGTTTATTTTGACCACACACGGCTTTTATGCACTAACCCCTAGCATGGGGTCTTCATATCAAAAATACAAGGGCTTTCCTACCAGGATTCTCTGTTTCTGAGAGATAATTGTGTAAATCTCTCAGATACAGGATAACATACAATATTTCAAAAACACCCCAAAAACACATTTTATTAACATAGAAACCCCATGAAAGTCCCATCACCGAATTGCTTGGATCTGAACGTCCACTCTGTCAAAATATCGCTCAGATCCCTTTGGTGGTTTGGGAACGCCATATGAAGGAAGTTTTAACCGGTTGGCCATGAGGTGATGCCCCAAAACAGTTCCAGAGAAAACAAGGCAATGACCGGTCATCTTTTGGGGGTTCTCGCATGAATACCGATGAATGTTCCCCCTGGCTGTTAGGGAGCAAACGTTCTCATAACTGTTCGGGAAGTTGGATGGTCAGCGGTACTAGTTTCCTGGGTGTTCGCGGGGTCGCGTATTCGGAAATAGTTACACACTGTCGACGACCATGTACCGCTGCCTGCATTCGGGAGACAACATGCCGCCAATTATTTGAACACGGTTATACGAACGGTGGCCGCACAGGGAAAACACTTGCACTAACAATTAATTTGTGGTTAACAAATCAAGTCCCTATTCCATTAAGCTGTGGTGCTCCATGGGCTACATTAAAATGTTCATAAATAAATACTGTGAGAAGTGGTTATTTATATACGTATATGCTTTTGTGAAGTAATTTTAGATTATATACTGTTAAGACAGCCCAGGTGTCTTTAAACGAAACCGCCGTTTAGTCAACCTTCCCCTTCTGCAATACCAATAATCTCCGTTCGCATGAACTGCAGTGTACGAACCAAGCTCAGGGGAAGCGGCAATCTCCCGACCGGCATCCGTGATCGGCCCCAACCTCCCGAACGGAACTCCACGAACTGCTGCTAGCCGCCGAACAATAACATCCACCAAGCGGCTTTCGGTTCCATCCAGCAGTCTCTAAACGCAAATAATAAATCCCCCCAATAACAAGACAGAAGCTCCGCATTGAGGGTCAAACAGGATCTGGCTTTACTGTGGGCTACCTGCTCGTATTTATGCAGGTCTCCCACGTGGTGGACACTCCCCTAGGGGATCAAATGGGAGACTGTAATGACAGACAGACATGGTGACATTCCAGACATACAGTCACAGCTTTTACCTACAATACACTATGGTTTCCTCCCCTCTGCCCTGGAGATAATTAAGAAGTAACTCCATTATCTCCAGGACAAAGCCAGTCGCCATTATAAATATAAAACCAGAAAATGCATAAAAATATGTTTACAAAAACCGAACATTTCACATTCGTATCACATATCCCCAGATAGCCTGGATCTGAGTGCATATTATTGGCGAATAGCGTTCAGATCCCACACACATAGTTCAATCGCCATGGAGTCAAAGTTCTTACAGTCTTTCGGTATACAAATGACTCCATGGGAAGGCTATCTGGGTTAAGTCCTTTCGTATGCTTCAAAACTCCCGAACGGCCAGTATTCGTATGCTTTCGTGGAGGCAGCCAGGCTTTCCGTTGTTTCAGCGGTGTTCGGCAGAAAAAGTGTCCGTTTTTAGTTCCATGAAAATAGAGCTGAACACCGCTGGGCTTTCGCGTGGTTTAAAATGGCCACTGCCTCGTGGTCAACATACGAACGACGACCACCCTGAATTCGGATTAATTGAGAAGTGTCTGTGGTTAACCGCAACGTTCTAATTGGGATTAATAGCTTAACCAGCAGCACACTTCTATCCTGGGTGGCCGTCCGTTCGGTAGGTTTGTTCGGGAAAAAACAGTCATTCGTATGGCTGGGCTATAGAAAACAGCCATTTACACGAATGGGGTAAAACAGACGAATCCACCAACAATAAACAGACAGATGGTTCTGTCACATATACCAACTATTAAAGTAGACCAAACATTACCTTTACCTTTAAATCTGCAATTCACTCCTGGACTAATAGACAAATCTTTCTTTAGATATTTTTTATTGAGTTGTACTAATTAAGATTATCAAGACAATCGCTATATATATATGTACATAGGCAATGTGGGTCTCGGAACTCCCAGAGCAGTCCATGCCCCCAAGGACCGCCGGGCCCATGACAACCGTTGTGAGTTTGTATTTGTGTGTGTGTATGTGTGTCACTGTCTGCCTGTAACTGTGTGTGTGTCTGTACGTGTGTGTGTCACTGCCTGCCTGTAACAGTGTGTGTGTCTGTCTGTAACTGTGTGTGTGTGTATCACTGCCTGCAGCTGTGTGTGTATCTTTGTAGAAAAAGTGTAGGTAGTGGAGCACTGATTGAGAATAGGGTGCAAAAAATAGGGAACCTAACAACCTATCCAATATTGAACAAAATAATTAATAAACTCTTCTCTTCTAATAGATAAGTCAATGACCTTATTACCACACTGAAGATTAGTATTAAAAATCCATTTTATTTATCAATATAAAAAAATATATAAAAATATAAAAATATCACATATAATTTGTCTATTAGGAATCACAAATCAAGCCATGAAATGTCCAGACCTTATTTGAAATGCTCGGTGTCGCGAGTCAGCAAAATGGTAGTGCTGAAAAATATCAAACAATAGTCTTCTCTGAAGTTGAGATGATGGCTGATGGTGATGGGAGTCAGACTCCTCCAGAGGCATTTCTCCGCTTCGGCGGCTTTATCAATGGATGCGGTCTGTCTCTTGGTGCTCATTTATATAGTGTCTGCCGGCTTTCTTTTGACCGTGGCAAATTAGTGATCAGCAGTGTGTGTTACAAATTTTATCTCTTCACTATGTATCTAAATAACAATATTAAACCCAGAAGCTATTTTAATTAAATTGCTACTTATCATTTTAATCGGCACAATGTATCACTTTCTTGTTTAACTACCGTTACTATGGTAACACCCGCTTGAGCGGGTTTAAATGTAACTGACATTTATTTCGATCTGATTAAACAGAGAAAGGTAGAGATAGGATGAAAGAAAGGGTGCATAAGAAGATTATTTTCTTAAATCTTATGCTATAGCTTATTCAATGGGAAATAGTTACCGTATTTCAGCCAAAACAGATAATTTCTAAGTAATATAAGTATTATTAAGACAGTCTAGAAAGTCTAATCTTAATATGTGTATTGCAATCCTTTGTATTAGTTCACTTCATCTTCGATATGGGCTTGGGACCAAAAAATTTATTAACCATGTAATTCGTCATGTGAGTGTGTTATTCTTAAAGGGACTCTCCCTATATTACTCAGGGTATATCCCATTAGAAAAAAATCCTTAAGTGGGAACTCTTCCTAAGACATCCACAAAAACCAAAATAATGTCTATAAATATAAATACACTAAAGGTGATAAAAAAAAATTAAATGTAAAACTAAATAATAAAAATCTAGTAAAAAATTCAGTAGAAATAAAAAATGAGGAAATAATAAAAATAAATAAAAACTAAAAATAGCAATCATGATAAAATCGAATAAGCCTTGCAGCTTCCTTTTTTAAAAGGCCAGGCACAAACTCTTAATAATTTTTTTTTTAATTACTTTACACAATTGTTCCGCTAGAAGAGTGGAAGTTCATCCCAAAAAATGACAAAGTTCAAACTCGGCATTTAGTCCCTTAGGCTGCAGCGTATCTAAATTCTATATCCATTTCATCTCGGTGATGCCCAGTTGTTTATCATGATCTCCTCCTCTCCAGTTTTTGTTTCCTTTACATATCCCTTTAAAGTCCAAAAGGCTCATATCTGAATTGTGTTGTTGTTTAAAATGGGCTGAAACCGAGTGCTGCATATAGTGCTCCGAGTGCTCCTTTCCTTATGTTCAGCATGTGTTCTCTGACTCTAACGTACATTTGCCTCTTGGTTCTTCCTACATACTTGAGCCCACACGGGCACTCCAGTACATAGATCACGTTAGTGCTATGGCATGTGATGTGTTCTTTTATTTTAAAAGATTCTGTCTCTTTCTTGCAGTTCTTTCTCATGACTTCAAATACTCCTTTTATTTGTTTGTTCCTACTTGTTTTGCATGCGATGCAATCTAAACAATAGAAGAAACCGTTCTTTTTCATTTTAGTTACATCTTTCCTTCCTCTTAGGTGCTTGTTTGTTATTTTCCTTTTTAGATTAGGTGCACCCCTAAAAATAATTCTAGGTCTTTCGGTAAACTGCCAGCAAGTATTTTTATCTTTTTTCAATAGATGCCAGTGTTTTGTGAGTATTCTTTTTAATTGTGTGTAATTTAAGATGATCGCTGGAAACATTTCTCCTGGTCTTGTTGCTTGTGGTTTATCTTTATTCTTTAGGAGATTAATATGGTCTAAATCATCTACTCTACGTAGAGCATCCTATATTTCATTGTGTTTTTTGACAGGAATTTATTCTTCACTCTTTCTGCCTGTTCCCTGTAGACTTCAAAGTCTGTACAGTTGCGTCTCAGGCACCTGAATTCATTATAAGGGAAATTTTTGAGCCATGCAGGTAAGTGACAGCTCTCTTTAAGGATGAAGTTGTTCACGTCTACTTCTTTGAAGTGCGTTTTTGTTTTGACTGTGCCGGAATCTATATAAATCGTTAGGTCAAGGAATTCCACCTGTGTTTTACTGCAGGTAGTGATCAGTTTAACTCCCCAGTTGTTCCTGTTCACTCTTGCAGGTCTACCATCTCAACTTCCCATATAAAGAAAACATCATCGATGTATCTTTTATATCTGTGGATATTCATATTCCAGGGATGACATTCCAAATGTGATTTGTCCTCCCAATCCCCCATGAACAGGTTAGCAAAGCTAGGGTCAAATTTCGTCCTCATAGCTGTTCCCTTCTTCTGGAGGTAAAACTGATCTTCAAATAGGAAATAATTGTTCTTCAAAATAAACGCAATCAATTCTATTATAAATGAAATTTGAGTGTCTTCCAGTTCCCCATATTTCTTTAATGCATTCCTCACAGAGTCACAGCCTTGTGTATCTTTGTGCCTGTAACTGTGTGTCTGTCTGCCTGTAACTGTGTGTGATTGTCTAACTGTGCGTATTTGTGTAACTGTCTAACTGTTTGTATGTGTGTGATACTGTATGCTTGTAACTGTGTTTGTGTGACTGTATAAATGTGTGTATGTGTGTGTGACTGTCTGCTTGTAACAGTCTGTGTGTGACTGTCTAACTGTGTGTATGTGTGTATGACTGCCTGTAACAGTGTGTGTGACTGTAACTGTGTGTGTGTGAATGTCTGCCTCTAACTGTGTGTGTGAATGTCTGCCTCTAACTGTGTGTGTGTGTCTGCCTATAACTGTGTATGTGTGTTACTGTCTGCCTGTAACAGTGTGTGTGTGTGTGACTGTCCCTATAACTGTTTGTGTGTTACTGTCTGCCTGTAACTGTGTGTGTGTGTGTGTGTGTGTGTGTGTGAGGGTCTTCCTGTACCTGTGTATGTGCAGGACTGCCTGTAAATGTGTGTGTGACTATGTGCCTGGGACAGTGTATCTGTGTGACTGCCTGATCCTGCAATTGTGTGCATGTGGCTGTATTTGACAGTGTATATGTTTAACTCACACAAATATCACACATAGTCAATGCATAGCACGCACAGCCATTACACCTATCACACACATACAACTCACACATTACTTCATATTATTGTGAGATTCATTAAAACGGAGCTCTGTAATGCAAAATGCACATTACTCTATTTTATAGTTGGTAAGCTCTGTGATACACTAATAGGCACATTATTGGATGTTGTATTGTTGTGGAACTCTGTGACATATTCATAGACTGCACATTACTGTGATTTTTATTTATTTTAAATTTTTTTTGGTACCTTTGATCTGCACTTCAATGGCTGCAGACAATAAGTTGCTGTCTTCCGAGCTCTGGCCAATCAGTGCATTGCTGCAGATTACCACAGGAAAGCTCTTTCACTGTAAGTGTATGAGCTTGGTAGACAGTAACTTATGGTCTGCACCCGGTGGTGGGGCAGACCAGATTACCTCAATACCGGACCATCAAAGTCCAGCATGCCTCCCTATCTGTAAGGTAACAACAGGGGAGGGGGAATTAATATTTGTTTTGAAATAATGAATTAAATTAATCCCCTATAGAAACACTACACCCCTAAACACACACACACACACACTATACATAATGAAGAGGTATGAGAGGGGGGTGCTGTGAAGATTTTTCACACAGGGCATCTAATGGCCTAAGGCTGGCCCTGCTACCAGCACTCCCCTGTCAGTGTTGTTTGCTCACACTCAGTTACTGGTATAGTGAGCAAAAAAAGGCATGCAGTAAATTATAAGGAATCTCAATTTGTTCACAATGCATATGTGAACTTATTTAACCCCTTAAGGACACAGCTTCAGAAGCTTGACTTACGCTTAATGACACAAGCAATTTTTGCATTTTCTTGCTGTTTGCGTTCAACTGCAATTTGCATCTTTCTCATTTATTGCACCGACACATATTATATACTGTTTTTTAAAGGACAGAAAGGGCTTTAATTTGATATAACATATATATATATATATATATATATATATATATATATATATATATATATATAAATGCTTACTTATTATAAAAAAAATACAGAAAAATGCAAAAAAAATGAAAAATATTGTTTTTTTTTACAGTTTTTGCAATAATAATGTGTGCATAATTAATGCAGGTTAAGGAAAGTAATTAAAAATAAATTTATTTATTTGTTCTGATTTACAGAATATATAATGTGTCTGGGATTTTAAGTTTTTTTTGGTAGTTACAGGTCACAAAGCACAAGGAGTAAAATAAAATTTTAATGTGGAGCGATTTTAGAATTTGGTATGTTTGTCTTGTAAGCTTAATAGCTATAAAAGAAAACAAAATTGCCACACAAAAGTATATATTTATATAAAGTAGACATCACGGGCTATTTACCTAAGGTTGTTTTGACACTTTCTACGTAGCCATTTCACCGCCAACCTCTGCTAAATATTGGAGTAAAATTGTGTTCTTTTGGTTTTTGGCACACAAACTTATAACAGAGAAATTCTCGTGTATATTTTGTAAAGTTGGTGTGTGCTATTCCTGTACAAAGTTTTATTTTGTGTTCAGTTACATCTGCTGAGTAAAATGACACCCCCATTGTATGTCTTTTGCACTATTTCGTGAAGTTACAGTGCCATACAGGATACCTGTCCTTTTCAGTATTCACAGTAGAATTTGAGAGATGAATTTAATGAGCCTTAGCTTCCATTTGGGGTATTATAACAGTTTGACTGTTCAAAAAACCCCCACAAAGGCCTACCATTTGTAAAAGTAGACACTCCAGGGTATCTTATAAGGTGCATATTGTGCCTTAACATGCCCCCATTTTTTCACCAATATATGCCAAAGTATGTGGTAAAAAATAATTTTGTGCATTTTTTACATACGGATTGCATTTTTGCTGGGCGTTTTGTATATTTCATATGTGCCACTAAGTTCAAACCCCCCAAATTATGCTCAGCTAAGTCTTCTGAGTAAAATGACACCCCATATGAATGTCTTTGGCACTATTTCGTGAAGCTACAGTGCCATATAGGAGACCTGTCCTTTACAGTATTCACAGTAGAATTTTGAGAGACGGATTTAATGAGCCTTAGCTTCCATTTGGGGTATTATAAGAGTTTGACTGTTCAAAAAACCCCCACAAAGGCCTACCATTTGTAAAGGTAGACACTTCAGGGTATCTCATAAGGTGCATATTGTGCCTTAACATACCCCCATTTTTTCACCAATATATGCCAAAGTATGTGGTAAAAAAATTATTTTGTGCATTTTTTACATACGGATTGCATTTTTGTTGGGCGTTTTGTATATTTCATATGTGCCACTAAGTTCAAACCTCCCAAATTATGCTCAGCTAAGTCTTTTGAGTAAAAATACACCCCCAATGAATGTCTTTGTCACTATTTTGTGAAGCTACAGTGCCATATAGGAGACTAAGCCATATCCGTTTTTACCAAACTTTGAATTTTGACGCTGGGCCTATATGCAATTTCCAAGCATCTTCGCAGGTTTTAAATTCAATCTACCCCACAAAGGCCTACCATTTCTTAAAGTAGACACCCCAGGGTGTTTCAAAAGGTATAGTTTGAACCTTAGCGTGGGATCATTTTTCCGCTAGCTTGTACCAGACGTAGTGGTAATAAGCGTTTTTTCTGCCTTTTTGACATACAAAGTGAGTTTGCACAGTATATTTTGCAAACCTTATGTGTGCTACGACTGTATAATACTTCATATGTTGCTCAGCTATGTCGGCTGAGTACAACAATATCCCTGTATGTACCTTTGCCAGGTATGTGTGGACATCGGAGGGGCACATTTGGGACACAGCCATTCCAGTTTTTTTCAAACTTTGAATTTTTATGCTGTGTCTATGTCCCATTTTAGAGTATTTTACCAGGCTATATAATCCAAATACCCCATAAAGCCATACCATTTCTTAAAGAAGACATCCCAGGGTATTTCAAAAGGCATATTTTGAACTTTAGCGTGGGATCATTTTTCCGCTAGCTTGTACCAAGTGTAGTGGTAATAAGTGTTTTTTCTGCCTTTTTGACACACAAAGTGAGTTTGCACAGTATATTTCGCAAACCTTATGTGTGCTACCAGTGTATAATACTTCATATGTTGCTCAGCTATGTCGGCTGAGTACAGCAATACCCCCGTATGTACCTTTGCCAGGTATGTGTGGACATCGGAGGGGCACATTTGGGACACAGCTATTCCAGTTTTTTTCAAACTTTGAATTTTTATGCTGTGCCTATGTCCCATTTTAGAGTATTTTACCAGGCTATATAATCCAAATTCCCCATAAAGCCATACCATTTCTTACAGAAGACATCCCAGGGTATTTCAAAAAGGCATATTTTGAACCTCAGCGTGGGATCATTTTTCCGCTAGCTTGTACCAAGTGTAGTGGTAATAAGCATTTTTCTGCCTTTTTGACATACAAAGTGAGTTTGCACAGTATATTTTTCAAACTTTATGTGTGCTACGACTGTATAATACTTCATATGTTGCTCAGCTATGTCGGCTGAGTACAGCAATACCCCCGTATGTACCTTTGCCAGGTATGTGTGGACATCGGAGGGGCACATTTGGGACACTGCCATTCCAGTTTTTTTCAAACTTTGACTTTTTATGCTGTGCCTATGTCCCATTTTAGAGTATTTTACCAGGCTATATAATCCAAATTCCCCATAAAGCCATACCATTTCTTAAAGAAGACATCCCAGGGTATTTCAAAAGGTATATTTTGAACCTTAGTGTGGGATCATTTTTCCGCTAGCTTGTACCAAGTGTAGTGGTAATAAGCATTTTTTCTGCTTTTTTGACATACAAAGTGAGTTTGCGCAGCATATTTTGCAAACCTTATGTGTACTATGACTGTATAATACTTCATATGTTGCTCAGCTATGTCGGCTGAGTACAGCAATACCCCGTATGTACCTTTGCCAGGTATATGTGGATGTTGAAGGGGCGCATTTGAGACGCAGCCATTCAGTTTTTTTCTAACTTTGAAGTTTTACGCTGTGTCCATGTTCCAATTTGGAATAGTTTAGACGGTTGGTTATTGAAACTTCCCTACAAACACATACTATTTATTAAAGAATACACCCTGGGGTAATTCAAAAGGCATATTTTGAACCTTGGCGTGGGATAATTTTTTTTCTAGTTTGTTCCAGGTGTAGTGGTAATGAGCGTTTTTAAAATGTATTTTTTTACTTTTTATAACTTTTTTACTTTTAAAAACTAGTTTTTAAACTTTTGTTTTGTTTATAAATTTTTTTTAAACTTTCCTAAACTTTCTTAAAACTTTTTTACAGATTTAACATTTTTCTAAGCTATTTTTTTTACTGTTAACCCCTAACTAGCAGTACGCAGCAGTAACAGTAAATTCCCCATTTTCCCATAACTCCCACCCACCCCAGCTAGCAAAATATATAGTTATAAAATATTTAAATTAATTAATTAAATAAATTGAACCCCTGAGGGTTAAAAAAATAAATAAAAAAGTTAATACTCAGGGATTAAAAAAAATTAGATCACAGTATAATACTGTGATCTCTATTTGATCGCTGTAGGCAGTGATCGACTGGCAGGGAAGGGGTTAATTTTTATTTGGACTAGGTAAAGTGTGTTTTTTTTTTTTATTACTTAAATGTTATTAAAACATTTTTAAGCTTAATTTTTAACTTTTTAAAGTTTCTTTTAAAACTTTTTTTAACGTTAACCCCTAGTTAGCCTAACGCCAAATCCCCCAATTCCCCACTAACTTCCACCTACCCCAGCTATCTAAATATATAATTTAAAAATAATTTAATTAATTAATTTAATTAATTTAACCCCTGAGGGTTAAAAAAAAAAGAATTAACCCTCAGGGGTTAAAAAAAAAATCAGATCATAGTAAAATGTAATCCCTGCCAATTGATCACTGTAGTCCGTGATCAATTGGCAGGGAAGGGGTTAATTTTTTATTAAAATGGGTAAGGGGGGGGACACTTTAAATTAACTTTATTTTTTTTTTCAGCAGGGGGCAGGATCAGCACTGATCCGGCTCCCTGCACTTCACACAGAACCCGGAAGTGCAGGGAGCCGGTAGGTAAGTATTCAGAGCACATGTGCTCGCTCAGACTTGTGGTCAGAGCGAGCACATGTGCTGGGCAGCTTGACCGGGTGCTCCCGGTATGCCTCCAATGCAGAGGCATACCGGGAGCACCATTAACCCCGCGATCGCCGCGATAGCGGCGATCCGGGGTTAATTTTACCGCGTGACGGACGAGGTCCGTCACCCGTCGTTAAGGGTCTCCCCTGTGTGACGGACCTCGTCCGTCACCCGTCCTGAAGGGGTTAATGATAAAGAGGAAATTACATTAAAAAATACCACCACTAAACTACTCTATAGCATCTGGGACACCAACAGGGACACATTCTGCACCGCCAGACTGTGGTCCATAGCGACACCCTTGAAATCAATACACCTCAGCAACAACACATTTTCAGACAGGGAATGGCGGGCCTGTAACCTCACACACCTACACCAGCTGTGTGGTCCACAAGGACTGTACAGCTTACCAGAAATACAGGTGACACATAATATCCCAGCACAGCTCACATTTTCGTACTGGCAGCTAAAAGCGTTAATAGTTAACACTACGGGGATAGACCCTCCACCGCACCCGACACCGCTCTCACACCCTTTGAAAGGATATTTATACAAAATCTCAACCCAAAAAACATGGTCGATGTGCTATAAGCTAATCAACACACACAAAACAGAAACAGTTTGGCATTTATAACTGACTGGCAAAGAGACATAGGCAGACCCCTCACACAAGACAACTGGAATAGCATATATGCGAATCACAGAGACCTCACTACATGTGCTTCTCACCTTGAGACCTCACAAAAATTATTGTTTAGGTGGTACCTGGTACCCACACGACTTAAGACAATATACACTGCCGCAAGCGATAGGTGCTGGAGGTGCCTTACCGAGAAGGGTCAATATATGGTGGACATGCAACCTGGTACAGCCTTACTGGAGACAAATTGCATGGTTGATACAGGGAGCCACAGGGTGCATCTTAGACCACAATGTCGAAACCTTCCTACTCAAACTCCTACCCAGCGGTATACCGCATTGCATGACCAAACTACTTTTCATCCCACTATCTTCTGCTTCCACATTGTTGGCAAAGCCGTGGAAAACTCCACTGATCCCCACAATTGTGGAGGTAATCTTGATGATCACCACTACTCTGGAGTATGAAACAATGTTGTGGAACCAAATAAAAATGGGTAAAGGGAGCGCCACAGCAAAAGATATATGGGCTAATTACGTAGAGGGCAGGAACCTCCAAGACTCCCCCAGAGAAACCCACAGAGAATGCACATGTGAAGTTGTAAATGTAATGATGCACTAATGACTTACTGATATTTTCCCCTTTCCCACTTTCCTTCTGTACCCCAAAACCAATAAAAGTTGTCAAATTGAAAAATAAAAATACCAATTTTTTTTTTGTGTGAATATTGGTTCCATGGAGTTAAGCTTTTTGCGTAGTCTCTCTTATCTAGCTGAGTGTAATTTTTCATATTTCTTTCCCTTTGTTTAGTGGTGTATATTAATCTGTGATCAGGCTCTAATATGTTTTATCTAGCTAAGCAGAGGAGGGCAATAAGTGGCAATAAGTGGCAGCATGATTTTTAACCATCTGCTTGCTTGCCACCTCTGTCACAAGTTACTACTTTACGACTCTCAGCTCATTGAGATGCATGATGTAATCTCACTGAGATTATTACTGTGAATCTCATTCTTTAGAGGTAATTGACCTGCATGCAAGTATGTGATGAACCCTTAATGATGCTAGTGGTCTAAAAGTAGGGATAACAAAAAAGTTGCATGAATTTAATTTTTAAATGCTATGATTTATTTACCCAATGACTGTTGTATTTTGAGATTAGTTTCATTCCGAACTGCAATTAGTCAAAATTTAGGCCAATTTGGTGATTATTCAAATTCCAAGTCACAATGTAGCTAAATCATGACTCAGATGAAGTGTGCATGTTCCTTTTCATTTATGATTCTTAAGTATGCCTTTGGTGCCAAAAAAAGATGAGGGTGGAAAATGGGAAAAATGATGATTGATGACTAAATGTTAAATGTTAGTTTTTAATAGACACTATTTAAATATTATATATGCAATAAATATATAATATATAATGTAGATCTTTTACTGCTCCTCCTTTTTTCCCATTTAGTGTAATGCTAAATATATACACAGTATTTATATTCCTTATATATTTTGCAGTACACTCATTGGCCCATTTCCCCACCCTTGTTGTCTGATTAGTCTTTCTAAATAATTTATTGTTATTGAAATTCTGCGGAGCTGAACTGAAGTGTCAAAATATCCTAAAAAAAATGTTTTTTTCTAAATAAGTGATTTAGCCAAAACAAATTTTTTTCACCATACAAAAGTGCAATGGTTCTGCTTGCAATTACATACAGCATATTTGGATAGTATTGTTACCATGGAACAAGCAAAGTAAATAAGCATCATGGGAATTCATTCACAATCATATCTGTATAAAGATTAGCCAGTGTATAAATTGTTTTATAAATTATTTTATTAAGTACTTGCCATGATGGAAAACCCTTGCACCTTAGATGTCTATGAATTACAGTTGTAAAGGGGAAAGGTGGCCAATGTTTTTTGTTAGGCGCCTCAAGCTTTCTGATGGCAATCCTATGCTGACATTTTTATTACTATTATTATTATTATTATTATATTATTTATATAGCGCCAACAAATTCCGTAGCGCTGTACAATTGGGTGGACTAACAGACACATAATTGAGATCAGACCACTGACGTACAGGAACAGAGGGGGTTGAGGGCCCTGCTCGATGAGCTTACATGCTAGAGGGAGTGGGGTATAGTGACACAAAGGGTTAAAGTAGGGGAATTAAATAGTTTGTTACAGAAGGGTTTATTGAGTGCTTGGTAGGTCATTTTTGAAAGGTGAAGGAACGGAGTCATGGGGTGGGGGATGAGAAACCTGCTGACCGTTTAATTGATAAGCTTTAATAAAGAAGTGAGTTTTCAAAGATTTTTTGAAGGAATGGAGGCTGGGTGAAATTCTGATTGAGGAGGGAAGGGAGTTCCACAGAATAGGTGCAGCCCTGGAGAAGTCTTGAAGGCGAGCATCAGAGGTAGGGATCCGGGCAGAGGATAGGAGTAGGTCTTGGGCTGAGCGCAGGGGTCTCGACGGGACATACTTGTGTATGAGGGAGGATAGGTATGTTGGAGCAGCATTATGTAGGGATTTGTAAGCAAGCGCCAGAATTTTGAATTGGGCCCTATATCTAACTGGAAGCCAATGCAGGGACTGACAGAGCGTGGAGGCGTGGGAGGTGCGACCGGACAGGAAAATAAGCCTCGCAGCCGTATTCATTATAGATTGCAGCGGTGCAAGCTGGGAACATGTAAGACCGGTGAGAAGGGGATTGCAATAGTCAAGGCGAGAGAGAACAACAGCATGAACCAGTACCTTAGCCGCGTCCGGCGTTAGATATGGGCGGATGCGCGCTATGTTCTTGAGTTGGAAGTGACAGGATTTGGCTATCGATTGAACATAGGGAGTAAAAGAGAGATCAGAATCAAAAAGAACCCCTAGGCAGCGAGCCTGGGAGGTAGAGGTGATAGTAGCGCCGTTGACTTGGATGGCGACAGACACAGGAGTAGCAGCACTTGAGGGAGGAAAAACTAGAAGTTCTGTTTTGGACAGGTTGAGTTTAAGGAAGTGAGCAGCCATCCAGTTGGAAATAGCAGAGAGGCAGTCAGAAACACGAGTCAAGGTGGGCGGAGAGAGATCAGGGGAGGACAGGTAGATTTGCGTGTCATCTGCATATAAATGGTATTGGACGCCAAAAGAGCTGATGAGTTTACCAAGGGAGGCAGTATAGATAGAGAACAGTAGGGGGCCGAGGACAGAACCTTGGGGGACGCCGACAGGGAGGGGTTGGGGAGAAGAGGCAGAGCCAGAGAAAGAAACACTGAAGGAGCGCTGGGAGAGGTAGGAGGAGCACCAGGAGAGAGCAGAATCCCGTAGACCAAAGTTACGGAGAATGTGAAGAAGCTGTTGATGATCAACAGTGTCAAAGGCGGCAGAAAGATCAAGGAGGATTAGGATAGAGTATTGGCCGCGAGATTTAGCAGCAATTAAATCGTTGGATACTTTGGTCACAGCAGTTTCGACAGAGTGACCAGCGCGGAATCCAGACTGAAGGGGGTCAAGCAGAGAGTTGGATTCAAGAAAGTCTGTCAATCTGGCGTAGACAACTCTCTCGAGGATCTTGGAGGCAAATGGCAGTAGCGAGATAGGGCGGTAGTTGGATGGGGAGTTGGGATCGAGGTTGGGCTTTTTCAGAATTGGGGTTACGGTTGCATGTTTGAAGGCAGAGGGAAATGTGCCAGAGGAAAGGGAGAGATTGAAAATGTTAGCGAGAGGAAGAGCAAGAGAGGGAGACAAAGTGCGGATGAGATGTGAGGGAATAGGATCGAGGGAGCAGGTGGTGGGGCGGGAGGACAGGAGCAGAGCAGAAACCTCTTGTGCTGTAGCAGGTGCAAATGAGCTTAGGATGACAGGGGGAGAGGGGTTGGGTGATGTATTGATACTGGTCGGAGAAAGATTAGAGATCTCTTTCCTGATTGTAGAGATCTTCTCAGTGAAATGAGATGCAAAGTTTGTGGCGGACAAGGTGGTGGAAGGAGGGGGAGTCACAGGGCGAAGAAGTGCATCAAAAGTGTGAAACAGGTGTTTGGGTTGGTGGGACAGTGTGCTTATGAGGGTGTTGAAGTAGCTTACTTTTGCAGAGGAAAGAGCCATGCTGTAGGAGCGCAGCATAAATTTATAGTGGACAAAGTCAGATGCAAAGTGAGACTTTCTCCAGCAGCGTTCAGCAGTTCTGGAACATTTTTGGAGGTAACGGGTCAGCTTGGTGTGCCAGGGTTGTAGTTGGGGGCGCTTGCTGCGTTTAACTGTAGGAGGTGCCATGATGTCAAGTTGAGAGGAGAGAGTGGAGTTGTAGAGTGAGGTTGCAGAGTTAGGGCAGTTGTGATTTGAGATGGTTAAAAGGAGTGTTTGGAGCTTAGTGGAGAAGTGCTGGAGATCGAGAGAGTTGAGGTTTCTGCGAGGTTGGAGAGTGGACGGTGGTGAGATTTTGGTATGGGGTATGCAGATGTTAAATGTTAGCAGATGGTGGTCAGACAAAGGAAATGGAGCAGTGGCGAGATCAGAGGTAGTACAGAGATTGGTGAAGATGAGGTCAAGAGTGTTTCCTGCAGTGTGAGTTGCTGAGGAAGAAATCTGTGTGAGTCCAAAGGAGGAGGTTACAGAGAGCAGACGAGAGGCATCAGGGCAATTGAGCTTGTTGATAGGGATATTGAAGTCCCCAAGTATGAGAGAGGGAGTGCTAGAGGAAAGAAAGTGGGGTAACCAGGAGGAAAAGTGTTCAATGAATAGTTTAGGGTGACCGGGGGGGCGATAGATGATGGCAATTCTTAAAGGAGTGGGCTTAAAAAGGCGTACAGTGTGAACTTCAAAGGAAGTAAAGGATAGGGCAGGGGCAGGGAGGATAGGTTGAAAGGTACATTGAGGGGAGAGAAGGATGCCGACACCACCTCCTTTACAGTCAAGTCTAGGAGTATGGGAGAACTGTAGACCACCGAAACATAAAGAAGCAGGAGTAGCGGTATCGGATGGAGATAGCCAGGTCTCAGTGAGTGCCAGTATTGTGAGAGAGTTAGAGATGAGGAGGTCATGTATAGCTGTAGATTTGATATTACTACAAATGGAGCGAGCATTCCAGAGTGCACACTGAATTTTGGTAGAGGAGGATAGACTGCAGGGTATTTGGAGGAGGTTTGCATGGTTTCTGGTTATTTTAGTGTGAGCAGATGAGGTGAGGGGCCCTGGGTTGGGAGAGACATCACCAGCTGCCAGAAGTAGGAGGAGAGATAGAGACAGGAGGTGTGAGTGGGTTTTATATGGGCGGCGACTAGGGTGAGATTGGGTTAGAGCAGGAGAGAGAGAATAGAGAAATGAGTGCAGGGCTTGAGATGAGAGAAGGGGGGAGTGTAGCAGAGAGGAGTGTGCACTATTTCATTTATTCGAATCTTATTTTATGATTACAAAAGATGCAACGATTCAATAGTATGGTTTATATATTTATATAAATATAATAAACTATATTGTGACTAACATAATATTGTGATCTAAATTCAACAGTTTCATGTGCCAATTATAATTAAATGATAGTCCATGATAAAACACACTGATATGTAATTCTTGTCATAACTAATATTTGAAATCTGTCATGGTCTATTTTTCCTATAGTACACATTTTTATTTTTTTTGTTCTTCAACCTGGCAAGATAGTTTTGCATATAAACACGCGTATATAACCAAGGTGTCCTTGAACGGAATGTATACAAAAGAAGCTTGGCTACCTAGCAACACTGTGTGGCAGTTTTTCTACGTAAAAATGGTCTGCATTATTGTAGAGCTACATGACTCAGGCATGATGCTCTTCATTATATATTGCAGTATCTAGATTCCAAGTATATATCCTGCTTCCTGCATTGACTGTGGACCTAACACTACAGAACTGGGCACAGGTGAAAATATCTATCAAGGGCCACATACCTTCTATACAGTATAAAATCTTCAGGTGACTTTGGCCTCAATTTAATAATGTAATGATTTTAATGATTTTCTAAATAAATTATTTACAAAAAATCAAATAGATTTTAACAGGTGCATTGTCACCATATGGGCAGGTGGAGACACCTACTAACCTTATATCAGATCCACCCCCAAGTAGGACACAGACACTTTTTAAAAATAATTATAATAATATTAATGATGTGTAAATAAAACAAACTTGTAAAGTCATTGCCAACTCCAAAAACCCCAGCATTCAAACATATCAAATTACAAGGCAATGACCCATTATGTAACATAACAACCATGGCAAATGATGTTACATAAATATAACATAAACAAGATGCTAAATTTTCCACATGATCCTTGTAGGGGTATACCTTGACGGCCCTACACCGCCAGGTTCTGAGCTACCAACGAGCTTGAAACCAACCACCATATTACCAACAGATAACCAACCATATTAACCAGCCAACTAACTAGTCTTGTTCTTTTCTTACCTAAGCAGGCCCGTTGCCCCTTTAACCTTCCTTATACCTTGTGGCGGAACCAGCCCCGCCACTGGGCATTGGAGAAGACTGATTGCCAGCCTCCTGCCCTGTGACTATGGTCCCATGTTGGAATGCTTGATTTTCCCCTGCAAAGACCTGAAAGCCGGGTCATTCGGTACTTTCCCTATGTGAGCAGTGTTACCCTAGATAGCTATGCCATGGAGCCCATTTGTATAACGAAAGACTATGTGAAAGACTTTGGCTCCATGGCAACTGAACTGTATGTATGTGATCTGAGCACCATTCAGTAATAATGTGCTCTCAGATCTAAGCTATCTGGGGATATGTTGAATGTACCTGTTTTATGCAATAGCTGCACAGTTAAATATTTGTATGTATTTTATTGTATTTTGCTACGATGTGGCTAATGGAGTTTTGCATCTGTCCTTGGAGATAATTGGATTACTTCCCAATTATCTCCAGGAAAGAAGACTCTGTGGAACTGGTTTTGGGCAGAAAAGCCATGCTTCATTTGGTCACAAAGGACGTCGATCTAACTTTTGACCCACTGGACCAATTTGTATGATTTTGACGTATGTTGGTATTTGAAGTATGCTGATTTATGTGAATGTGATGCAGACTTTTAACGTTATGAATATTGTGTAAAACGGTATTTTCCTGCCTGTGATAATTATATTAACCCATTGTGTAAGGTAATTGTATCACAGGCAGAGGGGAGGATTCTGAGTGTATTGTACGTGTTTATTGGTTGTTTTACAAAACTCTGTGGGTGGTACTAATGTGTAAGAATGTGTATATAAGAACAATAAACCCACAGCTCTGTCAGTTCTACATCACCCTCAGTTTGGAGTCCTGTCTCTTATTGGGGTAATCTGCTACAAGGGATTGCTATGCTCTGCATATTCCCTTGCTATAATCACTCCTAAGCTCTTTTTTAAGAGCTTGTTCCTGCTTCGCTCTGAAGGAAGAGAGGTTCGGCCTGCGGTGGTTGTGGTGTCAGCTAGAGTGCTTTGAATCCTCAAGAAGCGCTAGGAGCATCTATCAACGGAGGTACCCAGTCGGGGTGCCAGGTGATCCGTTACATACCAGCCTGCCATAAGCTCAGACCTTGAACCCTTAAGCCGTCTGAGCTCCACCACCCCGAAGAAACAAAGCCTTGGCCAGCAGCCCCAAATAAACATATCGCACCACACATCAGAGAGATGCACCCCATCAGGTTGGAAATAGCCAGGTAGCATACCCTCAAGGTCCCTGTGCCTGACTACCACCCCAGCCAACTTCCTAACAAAACTAGCCATCACACCGTTAACGTTCCCCTGGCAGCACCCACAGCTGCCGTATCCTGTGCATGCCACCAATGGGGAACTATCTCCGACCACACACACTGAACCACAGGGACCCAGGTCCTAATCTGATTCATGTGCTGCTTAAATCTCTTGACTAATAGTCATTGTGTGATAAGCCCCAGGTCGTTAATACCTGCATGCAGCACAAGCACATCTGGCCGCCTACCCCCTGCTTCTCTATTAAGGACCTCACTGCAAACATCCTTCAATCCATAACCCCTATAACGAAACCATTGCAAACTAACTCGGTCCTCAGGAAAGCTCCGATGCTGACCCCGGAAACGAGCTGCAACTCTCCTCTTGCAATGATGACCTCACGAGTCCCCCAAGCAAGACTTTCTGAAACTCCACATCTCTGACGGGCATTCCTGACAGTCTGCCTCCACAGCTAGTGCCTCCTGAACGAGACAGAGCATCAGCCACCACATTTAAATACCCCGGAACTTGGCGCACACAAAACACCATGTTAAGCGACACACAGAGCAACGAAGTGACGCAAGAGGCGCACCACTGGAACCAAAGAGGCTGATAATTTATTAACCGCATGCACCACAGATAATAATCCAATTCCTGAGAAGATCACCCCAGAGCGGTAGAGCCACCACCAAAGGGAAGAGTTCCAAGAAGGCAAAATTCTGCATCAGCTGGCTACCCAACCATGCCACTGTCCACGTCACAGCACACCACCAACCCCAGAAATATATCCCAAAGCCCACACTGCCCGACGCATCCGTGTGCAGTTAAAAGTCCGCTGCCTACACTGCCACCTTGCAAGAGAACACTGTGCCATTATAGTGTGCCAAGAAGGTGTCCCATACATCAAGATCCACCCTCAAGGACTTGGAGATCCGAACAAAATGAGGTGACTGAACCCCAGCTGTCGTGCGAGAGAGACTTCTACTTAAGATCACCCGACAATCAACATTAAGCTTCCCAACCAGCGACTGCAGTTGCTTCAACGTGACCTTCCGAGACCCACGAGCTCCCGCAATCCCAGAAGCTTCTCCAGGGGGAGGCGACATTCACCCAGTAAAGAATTGATTTCCAGCCCCAAGAAACTGAGACACTTCATCAGGCATTCAGTCTTGCTTGCTGCAAGCGGCACCGCAAACGCGGCGGCCCCCACTTAATGGTCTGTAGCAGATAGAGGCAAACCGGAGAAACAACTGATTCCCTGCTTCCTTCTGAACCACCCATTCCAAGAAAGTGCTGAACTTCTCAAAATACGAGCAAGAGATGGAACAGCCCATCGGAAGGCTCCAAGAGGTACTGGCCCATGAAGAAACACTCCAGCAGGTGATGACAAACGGGGTGAATGGGTAACAGCCGAACCGCCGCCTCGATGTCCACTGTGGCCATCAGTGCATTCTGCCTGGCCTTCTTAACTAACTCGACTGCATGCATACGACACAGAGCACAGTTCCCTGGCAATGACATCAATCACAGAACCCCCTTTCAGGTGCGAAAGATGATGGATGAGACGGTATTTACCCACCTCCTTTTTAGGGACCACCTAAGATATCCCCCTCTACCCCCCTTTTGCAGAGGGGGATCTACAAACGACCCAACTAAACTTCCTTGATGAGCTTTTCCCGAACTACCTATGGAAAATCCCCAACTGACTTCAAGTTAAGGTGGCACAACACAAACTTCCTGTCCTGGAACGGAATAACAAAACCATGTTATTTTTACACTACAAAATCAAGACATGCCATGAACAAGGTCTGAAATATAAAAAAATGGGATACAGCTGCAAACCTAAAGGAATATTGAAAACAAAAAAGCATAGTGTAGTGTCCTCTAAAACAGTGTATGACATGCCAATATAATGCACTCACAGAATGTCAGGACTGGGGGCTAGACAGAATCCTCCTCTCTTTCCCCTTTCCAATATTCAGAAGTATGAACAGAGCAGGAATCAGGAAAATAGTAAAACAAAACTTAATTTATTGCCAATGGTTAAAAAGCATATGAGATAGAAATAAGTTCTACGTATTTCGTTCCAATATTGGAACTTCCTCAGGGACGTAGTAAAAATAAAGTAAAATCACAGGTTTACAAAATCCCCTCAACATGCACATTATATAGGCATATAGACAGTTCATCGGTGGTTCCGTGGGTGTTTCTTGAGTTTAGTGTTTGAGTTACCACTGTTGGATCCTTAACAGCTGTTTTCAATTTGTCCGTTCTCGCATTGCGGTTCCGGGTTTGTGACGTGCTCCCTTAGCACGTATTTGCATGTATTCCAGCAACGTGGAAAACGTGCGCATTTCACTCAAAGTTCATTGTGTTCTCCCTGCTCCACTCGTATCTGTCATGCACTCATAGATAATCGCATTTTAAAGAGAAATAATGATCAACAACTCATCTGTCATACACTCATAAGTATTTGTATTTAAAGAAAAAAATTATGAAAAGATGATTAACAAAAAATATAGTTAATTTCAAGTCTATATTTCTATGATTAGTGCTCTTTATTTACATATTGATTATATATAAAACATGGATGAGTTGTTTTAAAGTGCATTGAATATAAAGTGCACATATACTTTTTTTTTTTTTATCTCGATTCTTTCATTTTGAGGATACTACTTATATATAAATTTGGTTCTAGTTTCAAAATAATATAATGTTGAGCAAAGAAAAATCATAAGTATATAGATTTCATATATACTTGAAATTACTTTAACTTCATGTCTATCTGTAGACAATAATATGTAATCTGTCTATAAAAAAGTACGTAAAATATAAAATAATGAAAATGCACATAAAAATTATAGGTATAAAAATAAAAATATAAAATAAATAATAAATTAATAAATAAAAATAATAATAGAGTGAAATATATATTTTTTTTAAATGGAACAAAATATGTCCATACAGACAGACATGAAGAAAAATAACATTCCTATTCATATAAAACACACCAAATTAATGTTGTTAGCCCTTACCATCTGCATAGTGGTGCAGGCTTTACATTCATGACAACCTATAAAGCCATTTTTAGAAATTGATTTCTCATATTGCCCTTTTTCTTTTACATAGCTTGGGGCGATCATACTTTTTAAAATCAATTTTTTATTTTTTATTTTTTTTAAACTCATCTGAGGTTGTCTTGGTATTATGTGTCCTATCATCGGATCATTGAGCAAATTAGACCAGTGTTTTTGTAGACTTTTTTTTATTTCTCTATGGTGAGTGTTGTATTGTGTCAAAAAAGCACATTTAAACATATCACTACATAAATTTGATGCACTTGTAATCAGACTAGGATCTTTATATTTCTACACAAATTTGTTATACAGGCTATACTATTATATTTTGACTCTTTTTATTTTACATGCATTTGCCCTGTTTGGAATTTCATCTGGAGAAACAAATTTAAAGGGACACTCCATTGGAGTGGTCTGGATGCCAACTCACACTTTTTAATAACTGCAATAATTACACTTGCAGGGTTAAGTCCTCCTCTAATGGTTGTTTATCAGACAGCTATTGGAGGGACTTCCATGTTCTTAGAACACAAAAAGTGTTTTAAACTATGCTGGATGTCCTCACGCTCTGCATGAGGACCTCCAGCATCGCTGGAATCCCCATAGGAAAGCATTAAATAATGCTTTCCTATGGGGAGTTCTAATGCGCGCGCGGTCATTGCCGAGCATGCGAATCAAGTCTCCCCCTCCAGCATTGGCGGAGCCTAACCCAGCACTGAGGGACAACGGCGCTGCATTCAGGTAAGTCATTGAAGGGGATTTAACCCCTTCAGCAACATGGGAGAGGGGGTGGGAGGGAAAGGGACACTGTAGGGTCCTGCAATGCCAGGAAAACTGATGTGTTTTCCTGGAACTGGAGAGTCCATTTAAGTATATCATTTTATTGCTTGGCACTACTGGTATATCTTGCACCAATATTATTCTTTATGTGCTCCATTTACTGTTTTGTCTAAATGTATAGATATAAATATGGTCAACTCTTAATATGGATGGGATTATTGTATGTACAGCATATTAGAAATATATATAATTATAATATAATGGCATCTCAAGATATGATACTTTGCTTTATCAGACGATACATATATTGTTTGTTTGACTATATATTATAAATTATACCTCCCTTTGACATGTTGTTGTAAGTGTATATGATTTTATTTTTGTTTGATAAATATATTGTAGATGCATCTACATGTATGAGGATTAATAATAAATTAATTTCTTTCAAATAATATTAATAAAAAATAAAATCAAATTCACATTTTAAAGACCATTATTTTAGATGAGTGCTTTTTGTCTCTTTGACTGAATGGGGCCTGTATTACCATTATTATCATTATTTCATTGTCATTAGATAATTATCTTACCAGGAAGAAGTGTGTCCTTGGCATTTGGCCACATGTATTTAAGTGATAGCAATCTCCATAAACCATTAGTCTTTTAAATCCCTTTAAGTATATTTAACATGTTTTGTGTGAGTAAATTAGCAATAAGTGGCATGGACAGATTTGGGGAGATTAAATGAATCATCATCAGAAGCTACAAGGGAAATCCTTTTGATTATTCTATATCAAGGATGGTTTAAAACTGCTTCATTACCTAACCAGTTCATTTGAAATTGAATGTAACATATATTCTGCTTATAAACATAAAGCTGGTGGAAAATTAGAAGAATATTTAGTCATGGTATATTTTATTTGTTTAAAAGAAAAATATTATGTTCATTTGTCTCACAATATAACTCAGTACATTGCATTTATGCATAAAAAAACCCAAAGAAAAATCCCTCATTTATGTGTTTATTCTCTGTTCAATTAACTAAACGTAAAATTGTGGTAAATTGAGATTTGAAAAGCAACAATTAGGGAAAAGTAGCTGATTTGAAAAATTTCTACAACTAGGCACAGCTTGACAATTTTAGCCCTAATTTTGCCATTCTACTTCTAGTTTGCTACAATTCATACTGTAATGGTTGCATTCAGAGGCGTAACTAGAAAACTGCACTGGGGCCCCCCATGTGTCTCATGCACCCACCAGCCTCTCCACACATCTCATCTCCCTCTCACCCAGCCCCCCATGTGTCTCTCCAACCCCTATACATTTGTGATAGACACACACACACACATGACCTGACAGGCAGACACACACATGCACGGACAGACACTAACACTGACAAACTGCATATATCGGCAGAGTAGGCATCCACCATCCACGTAAGTGTCTACTCTGCTTTATTGCATAGGAGCCGATTTGGGGGTGCCCTAAGGTGACTAGATGGCCACCTCAGCCGGGCCCCCTGGAATAACGGGACCGGTCTCAGCTTCAACCCCTGCGACTGTGGTATATCCACCACTGGTTGCATTACACTGAATTGACACTTGCATTACAAATTTCAGGTTAAAACAACTAAACTGTGATTACAGCTGATGTGGAAATTTTGAAAAACTTTTTTTTTTTTTTTTAAAGCAGGCTCGTTTGGCCTAATATTTGCATTTTGGCTTTTAAGTCACTGCATGTCACAGTTTATTGAATAAACCATATGGTGTTTCCTGACTTGGGCTGCATTCTATTAGGTTTAATGAAACGTACTCAAGGTGATATCCCTACAAAGGTAACCTATTTAATATATTTATTTATTTTTAATATATTTTTATTTCTTCAAAATTTTCTCAGTTTACAAAATACAATCAATTCCTCTATTACAATACTTACATTATGATATATTTCCATATATAAACAACATTACCGATATAAAACAGAATTGAATATCCATATCCATATTTCATATATATAGCTAATAGAGGTATTAAAAAACCCAATTCATTCCATACACACAAAAGTACCATCTAGAGGAACCAAACCTATTATCCAATTTTACTCATCCTTCCCATTGGGTACACTTTTACTAAGGTTCCTCCAAAAATCAATCACACTTCGGGGGAGCCCATACCTACAGAATTATAAGTTCACGTTATTAGTAATAAAACTATCAACTATTGTTTCCCATTTACTATATTTCTTCAGACCTACAGAATTACCTAGAATTATTCCCTTTTCCATCTTACATTGATAAATAACCTGTGTTTTAATTTCCCTCCAGTGTATTTCATTTTTACTTTTCCAATTTCTAGCCACAGCTAGCTTTACTGCCATCAAAATATGTATTATCAACATGCGTTTCTCAAAGGGCATAGAAGGCCATCCCAGATGTAGCAAAAAACTTTGTGGTGTGAAAGGTATATATAGCTGACACGAATTATAAATCTGCTTATATACCACCTTCCATATTTTAGTTAAAACTTTACAATGCCACCAAATATGGAGATAATCTCCTATCGCAACTTCACAACGCCAACAAAAAGAGCTCTGATCAAAATATATTTTAGCCAATTTTTCTGGGACCATATACCATCTGTTCAAAAGCTTATAAAAATTCTCTACTATATTCAAGCAGTGTACCGATTTATTAACTCTCTCTATCGCTTTTATCATATCTTGCTCAGGGATTGCTATTTGTAAATCTTTTTCCCATTTAGTCTTAGATTTCCAAGGAGAGAGCTTTTGAGATGACTTTAAAAATTCATAACATCTAGAAATGTGACCTTTAGTTCTATTTGTTTCTACGATCTTCTTAATATTACTTATAATTTTATTTAACTGAATGTCCAAAAATTTTGCCAGGAAAAACTTAACTCTTAGATATGTAAATATCTCCTTACTTTCAATCCCAAACTCTGCCTGTAAATGGCTAAATGACTTGAGATCCTTTATATCTATAATTTGTTGAATATACTTAATACCTTTTTGTATCCATCCTCTGATATTAATATCTTCAATATTATGATTAATCACCTCTAGTTGTAAAAAAGGGAATATTCTATATTCTATTTTATAGTTTTTCCTAAATTTCTGCCAGAATCTCAGTATACTATCTAAAATTGTCGAGTTTTCTAGGTGGACCAAGTTATTTTTATTTTGATTCCTCCTTGTTGTCCAAAACAGGGAGGATAGGCTGCTTGTCTCTACTAGTGATTGCTCTATGTGATACCAGGATTGATCTTTTTGATCTATACTTAACGTATTAACAGTGTGGGCCAGCTTACATGCGTTATGGTATTCTATTATATTTGGAGCAGCAAGACCTCCGTCCTTTCTTTTCTTAGATATTAACTGTAGGCTTATTCTTGGTTTTTTACCTTTCCAAATAAATTTAGAAAAAGCTGACTGTATCATTTTTAACCAGGGATTAGGAACTTGTATAGGTATCATTCTAAAAAGATAATTCCATTTAGGCAGAATATATGATCTGATAGTATTTATACGACCTATCCAAGAAATCTCCCTACCAGTCCATTCTTTTAATATATTATTTGTATTTTTTAACAGAGGGAGGAAGTTAACTTCGATAACTCTATTAATATCTCTTGTTATTTTTATACCAAGAAATGAAATATGTTCCTTAGCCCAAACAAAATCTTAAGATAATTTAATAAAATCCCTATCTTCCCTAGGTAAATTAGTTGTCATTATTGTAGTTTTATTAATATTTAATTTATAATTTGAAAATTTACTGTAATAATCTAGTGTTCTTATTAATTCCGGCAATGATGATCTAGGATTCTGCACCATAAGCATAACATCATCAGCATATAGATTGATCTTATGTTCTAAATTTTTAAACCAGAAACCCTCAATCTTTCCATTTTGCCTTATATCTTCTGCAAGAGGCTCAATGGTTAGAACATAAAGTAACGGGGAAAGAGGGCATCCTTGCCTGGTTCCGTTCTTAATAGAGAACCAGTCTGCCTCTATCCCAGGTCCTATAGTCTTTGCTGAAGGAACAGTGTATAGTGCCATAATGGCATCATAGACTGTTCCTACTATACCATATGATTTTAAAGTATTACCCAAAAAATCCCATCTGACCCTGTCGAACGCTTTCTCAGCATCCAATGACAGGGTCAGAAGGGGAACCTTTTTCCTAATCGCAGCATCCTGTACATCCATTATTCTTCTTAATCCATCTGATGGTGCTCTGCCATGAATAAAACCTGCTTGATCTTGATGTATTAAAGTCGGAATACATATTTTTAATCGATCTGCAATAATTGAGGCATAAATCTTTACATCCCCATTTAAAAGAGATATAGGGCGATAATTTACCAGTTTAGCTGGGTCTTTATCCGGCTTCAAGATAGGAACAATATTCGCTTGAATCATCTCCCTAGGGAACGTGCAATTTTCCACTATTGTATTAAATATCCTAGCAAGACGAGACGACAGGGAATCTTTAAATATCTTATAAAATTTATTTGAATACCCATCTGGGCCAGGAGCTTTATTTATCTGTAACTTATTTATGGCTGTTATAACTTCCACTGGGGTTATTGGTTTATTTATCTCATTAAGTTGTTCCATAGTAATTTTTGGCATTTTTTTATTTTTAAAATATTCCGAAGATATGGGTTGTTGTCCAGCTGATTCTAAATTATATAATCGACTATAGTATTCATTAAAAGCTAACCCTATTTTTTTCGGACTTAATAGCGTTTCTTTTCCTATCTCTATTCTGTGAATCCTCCTCATTTGTTTTTTATTTTTCAATTTGTTTGTAAGCAGCCTATCCGCCCTATTACTCTTATAATACCAATTAATCTTTAAGAATTGGAGATTTCTCTTTTTCTCCTCATATAATAATTCATTTATTTGATTTTGCAATAATAACATTTTTATGCTTTTCTCCTGAGTTGGTAGAATTTTGTTTTCATTCGATAAATTATAATAGTCTACATACAAATCTTTTAAAGGTCTTCCTTTCTTTTTTTTATCAATTGTACCTAGCTTAATTAAATATCCTCTTATAACACATTTGTATGCATTCCAAACCATCGGAAGTGACACTTCACCCCCCTCATTTTCCTGAAAAAAGCTTTCTGTCATCTCCCCTATATATTCTCTGTTTTCCTTACTGGAGAGAATATTATCATTCAATCTCCAATCAGTTCTTCTTGCCCTATTGTTCACTATATCCAACTCCAAGATCATGGCATTATGATCGGACCAAGTTACTTCATCTATGAGGACTTTTTTAGTACTATTAGTGAATCCAACACTGCCCAGAAATAAGTCAATTCTTGAGTATGAAAAATATGATCTGGAGAAGCATGTAAAATCCCTCTCCAGTGGATGAAGCACTCGCCATATATCCATAAGTCCATATTTCTTAATTATCCTTTGAAATTGTACTGCTTGTGCAGTTACTACTTTAATTGATCCTTCAGAATTTAAAGTTTTTCTATCCATATTTACATCTAGTATCCGATTAAAATCACCTGCCAGGAGTAATTTGCCCTGCTTTATTTTATCTACTTTGTCAAAAAGATCATAGAAATATCTATTTGAAGGGTTATTAGGCGCATACACATTTACTAGCGTATATATTTCTGATTGAATATTGATTATTGCTATAATATATCTAGCTTCTTCATCTAATTCTTGGTATATGATTTTAGCATCCAGATCGTCACTTATCATAATGGCTACACCTCTTTTTCTCTGACTTTCTAATGTGGCAGATATTACTGTTGAAATACTTTGAGGAGTAAATCTTAACTTATCATCTCTCTTCCAGTGTGTCTCCTGTAGAAAGATGATATGAGCTTTTTCTTTCTTAATGTAATCAAACAAAATTGCTCGTTTACTAGGGGAATTTAGACCTTGTACATTTAACGATATTATTTTAACCATTACTCTTTTTTAGTCTATTCCTAGGTTTCTTCCAAATCTGGTATCCATCATCCTTATATTTGTTGAACTTTCCCTAAGCTTCTTTCTATTCTGTAGATGAGCCCCCACTCCAACTACCACATTCATACCAAACATACCCCATCCTCTCATATACAAGAGGCTTTCATTCAACACACCCAGGGTATTACCCTCTGGGTATAGATCCAAAAGGGAAAAATCCCCTAATTGGAATCTAGTCCTCATATAGAAATTTCCTAAATGAGGAAAAAAAAAGATAAAAGCTGAGCTGGGAACGTCCCTTAATTTAATCTGTTATCTTCGCGTTCTGCCATACCGCATCTTACTCCAATACTTCCCCCCAACAAACATCAATTGATTACGGGGCTTTTACTACATCAACATTTTTTTGTATCTTCTATATATACTAAAGAAGCTATCCGATTCTGTCCTCTTCAAAATATATAAGAATTCCTACCATCTTTCCCCAAACTTCTAACATAAAAAACTATTTGTGAATTTATTACAACAAACCTTTCAGAACGTATTTTTTTTTTAATTTATTTTTTTTTCCTTATACCCACTTACACGTATTTTATCTTTCTATATTATTAGTGAGATTTCCATAAATCAAAGTATTTAAATGTCCTTGAATCAATCCAATGATCATACCTGCTATTTCAGTGATTTACTCTCTATAGTTGTACTTTTACCTCTATTAGTTAATCCATTTATATAAGTGTAACTTATATCTGTTTTTTTTTTTTTTTTTTAGTGCTACATCATATGAGTAATCCATCTAACTTACCTATATAACTATTACAATATAACATGTGTTACTCTAAATATTTTCCCACATAATAAACTTACTTTCTCCATCCAACATACTATTGATCAGTGATTTAATCACAAATCACAAAAATCGTGCATATCCCATTAACACAACTATTAAACCTCTCCCAGTGCAGTATTAGTAGGGATTAAATCTAGATGATCAAAGGACTACATCATACTTTTTCAAGTTATTGCCATATTTTTTTTTTTTTTTTAGTGCTACATCATAAAAATAATCCACCTCATGTGCATATTTAACTTTACAATTTAGCTTATATTGCTCGAGATATTTTCCCTCATAGTAAACTTTTTTTTTTTTTTTTTCCTCCATCTGATGTACTACTAATCAATGGTTAAATCATAAATCATAAAGATAATACATGTTCCCTTAGCAAAACTATTAAACCTCTCCAATACAATTTAGTAGGAATTAAATCTAATTGATCAGAGAACTGAGTCATACTTACTCAAATCATTACGATAGTTAAACCAAATTTTCCAACCAAGTTGTAACCTTATGCAATGAGTCAAATATATATGTAGTCCCCTCTTTAGTAACTATAAGTTTAGTTGGGAATCCCCACCGATATTTTAGGTCTTTTTCCCTCAAACGCAGAGTAGCTGGAGCGAATTGTTTTCTCGCTTTCCTTGTCTGAAAAGACAAATCTGGAAACACTTTTATTTCTTTAAATTTGCCTTGTTCTCTTTCCATTTGTCTTGCTGCTTTTAAAATTTTTTCTCTAAAAGAGTAAGAGTGGCAGGCGATAATTATATCCCTTGGGAGATCTTCTGGAAGTGTTCTTGGTTTATTTAACCGGTGAAATCTTTCAAGAAAATCCCTTTTGTCATCTATGTTGAATTCCGCAAGAAAATCTGCCAAATTGCCTTGTAAAATAGATTCTGGTATGTTTCTTATTCTTAAATTGTTTTTTCTTCCTCTATCCTCTATGTTAGTTGTTCTCTCCTCCAATTCAGTAATCCTCGTTTGTTGTTTCTCTATGCATTCATTTTGCTTCTGTATGAGAAATTCCAAATTCTCTATTTTCTGTTCATTTATTTTGACTTTTTGTCCCATATTTATTATTTCCTGCTTTAAATTTGCAAAATTCCCCTGTATTTCTAATTTTATTTGTTCCAATTGTTGATCTAAACATTGTTTTAGATATGCTTGAGTGATCGTTAATTCCTCTGGAGATTCTTGTACTTCTGTCTCCTTTAATTCACCTGTGTGTTTATTTAAAGGCATTTTGTTTGGCGTGGAAGTCGAAGAAGATTCCAAAGTACTTTTGTCTGCTGGAGCATTAAAAAAATTTGAAAGTCTCTTTTCCTGTTTTTCTCTTTTTTCCCGGTCTTTTTTTGAAAGAGACTTCAACTCCTGTTTCTGATCCGCTGTTTTCCTTGTTGTCATTATATATATATTTTTTTTTTTATTTTGTAGACAATTTAAGAGGGATAATCCACTTTCCTTTAACTACAGCAGTTCAGTATTAGATCTTATGGAGCTAATTTTTGAGCATGATATGTGCTTTAATATTTGAGGACTTGAGTACTTAAAAAAATCCGCAATATGAAATCCACTAGAGTTCTTTATAATTCAATAGTATAGTGGTCCAACAAGTTCTTATTATTCTTAATGTTCTTAATATTTCAATGTGGTTCAAAATTAATTGCACTATTATATCTGGTACACTCCTCCACTCCAATTATGAAGGTCCAGTTTATCACTTTATCTGCCAGTCACATTTAGCTCTGGTGTTTTCCTCTGTTTCGATATGCAATATAGCATTCCACTAAGCCACTTTATTCACCAGGCTTCTTAGCAAGCGTCTTCTTATATTTAAGCTCGCTTCGGTCCTAATTGCACCAGTGATATATTTGACAATGTAACTTCGTTATAGTAATTTATGTATCATATGGTACTTTATGAATCACATTGTTTCGGCATTATGTAACATAGTATTTACTCAAATTTCCCCTTTTTATTTATTTATTTATATATATATTTATTTTTTTTTCTCAGCTATGTGTATATCACACAAACTCTTATTACTTTAATATAACTCAAGCCTCATTGCACTCTTAATTTATTGTGCTCACCTCTGCTCCAGTTTAGGATTACACTCTGTCTTTTTGTTTGCCCGGCTTTTTTTTTTAGAAAATCAACTGCTTTAGATTCGGCATAGTTCCATTGCGATTTTCAAACGCACACCATTCCTACGTCCTTTCTTGCTGTGGTGTAATAAATGGAAAAAAAAAAGACCAGGTATAGACTTTCCTTCGGTCCCTCAATCCTGTATCCTGTATATTCGACCCACGGATCAAACAAGCCCTTCAACGCGGCTTTGATTACCGCACTTGTAAGGGGATAGCATCCGATGTCTATGCTGTCTCCATTATTTGCTCGGCGATTTCACCTCTCCCTCAAATGGGACTCCAGCTCAGCTTAACCCCGCGGCGTGCACGGCACGTTACACGCCCCACGTGTCCCACACGTCATCACGTCGCCATCTCCCCCCAATCTGATGACCTATTTAATATATTCATAAACAAATATATATATTTTTTTTACTTTTAGAACACTTTAATAAATACAGTCATTATAATGACAGCATTTTTTTTTATTTTTTTTTTTATTGTACAGAAGTTTTGGTTAAACGCCACGAACAGAACAGGTACAGAATAGGTGCAAGCGCGCTAATGAACTGAGCTTACCTGCTCAGTGGTGAGTCAGGAGCCACTCTGTCTCATTCCCCTGGCTGCCTACCAGGATTAAAGATGGCACCGACCATGCAGGCAGCTATATATAGCTGCACCTCCCAAGGTCACACGAACGTGCATGTCACGTCACGACGTTGACGCACACGCATGTTCTGGGGTCAGAGGTCACCCTCTGACCAATCACATTCAAAGGAGGGATATTTAAATCCCTGAAATTCCCTAGTTTATTGCCCTGTCGTGGTTTCCGTTCCTGGTTCCCAAGGGTGCGTTTTCTTGTCCTGTTTTTTATATTCCCGGTATTTTGACCTTGGTTATTCCTGACTATTCTGATTTCTGGTTTCCCTGACTTGGCTTGTTAAATGGTATTGTATATTTCTGTCTTCCTTGACCTCGGCTATCCCTTGACCATTCTCTGTCTTTAACGTATTAGTCCCGCCATTCTAAGGACAGGCTTACGTTCTATCATTTTTTGTTCTGTCTATGTAGATGTTACATAGTTCTGCATGCTGGACTACACTAGCAGTCGTGACATTTCGTGAACAGCTTAACAAACCACACAAAAATACATTTTTATGCTTTTTTTTCTCTAAAAAAATTAAATTAAAAATACATATAATAAAAAAATAAATTAATTCAATTCAAATTTCACTGCCTTTCCAGTATATTCTTAATTAGAGTTGTCCCTATGTTTTATCCAATAAATCATTCAGTAATCACATATTTCATGACAGACTCATGGTATATTAATTATAGTTCCTCACACTTTTCTATTCTCCTTCCAATTTATTTATTTAATTCTATTTTTCACTCTTTTTTTCCCTTTCCTTTTCCTTCTCTTTCGTTCTCTCTCCTCTCTTTTCCCTTCTTTCCCCTTAATACTCCCCTCTCTCTTTTTTCTTTGTCTTTCTTTTTCTGTTTCTTCCTCCTTTCCTTTTTCTTCTTTCCTTTTTCTTCTTTCTTTCCTTTTTCTTTCCTTTCTTTCCTTTTTCTTCTTTCCCTTTCCTCCTTTTTATACCCTCTCTTCCTTACTTATAAACAACACCTTTTTTTCATTCTTGCTCTACCTTATGCTGTTAAGAAAAACTACACATTACTTAAACTTTATAATGACCTGTCTACATTTTAAATCTGCCCATAACTCTTCTTTTTTTTTAATTTTTTTTTTTTAAGGGTTTTATCCCATTCCATCCACTGTAATCTGTTTAATTCTTTAGTAACTCTATCATTAGGAATTGAAAACTCAAGTTCTTTTAGTTGGTTAACTTTTTTTTTATGTATTCAGCCAAAGATCGGCTTGTACTTTTTTTCCAGTAGAACACAATTAAGTATTTGGCCACATTAAACAATCTAATCATTAGTGAGTTCTTCAAGACTTCAATAGAAATTTTAGTGTGTAAAATTAGCACTAGATCAGGGGAAAGTTAAAATGTGTTATTATTAAAAAACCAATGATTTGTTCTATCTTCTCTGAGAGAAGCCTAATTTTAGGGCAATTTCAAAATATATGAAATAAGTCCCCTTTATGTTTTTTTACATCTCCAGCAGAGTTCACTTTTGGCAACATCAGCTTTATGAATGTCCGCAGATACTCTATACCACAGGCAAATAATCTTATATGATTTGTTCTCGAAATTTCACAGCTTCAGGAATAGACTTACATAATTTAAAACACCCCATTGTATGGTATTTAGTTTAATTTTTAAATTTCCTATAACTTAGTAAAGTATGGGAAATCTAATTGCTCTGTGTTAGTCAATATTTTATAAATTTTTGAGAGGGGATGTGTTAACACATACTGCTGTTCACATAAAATTTCAGAAAGAGAGTACTTTAACAGTAATTTAAAACCAGGCTTAATTGAGAAGATGTAATGGTTTAATTGCATATACAAGAAGGAGAGCAAACTTTTATTAAATTCTGAGGGAGTTATCAATATATCCTGTAAAGGGAGAAGATCATCTGTCACAAGATTTATTATACTTCCTTGTTTAATTTTTAAGGTCCCTTCTCTCACGGTTTTAAAATAGAATAAATGGAACCAGGGATAAACTCTTTATTGTCAATATTGTCAATAATGCCACTGTCTTGCTAAAGGTAGAGGTGAGGGACTGTCCAAGCATGTCTCCAGAACTAAACCCTATTGATCATCTGTGGAGCATCCTCAAATGAAAGATGGGGAAGTGCAATGTCTCTAACATCCACCAGCTCCATGATGTCATCATGGAGGAGTGGAAAAGGACTCCAGTGGCAACCTGTGAAACTCTGGTGAACTCAATGTCCACGAGGGTTAACTCAGTGCTGGAAAATAATGGTCGCCACACAAAATATTGACACTTTGGGCCCAATTTGGACATTTCCACTTAGGGGTGTACTCACTTTTGTTGCGAATGGTTTAGACGTTAATGGCTGTGTGCTGAGTTATTTTGAGGGGGACAGCAAATTTACACTGTTATACAGGCTGTACACTCACTACTTTACATTGAAGCAGAGAGTCGTTTCTTCAGTGTTGTCACATGAAAAGATATAATAAAATATTTACAAAAATGTGAGGGGTGTTCTCACTTTTGTGAGATACTGTATATACCTTTAAAATATAAATAGCCATGTGTCTCATATAATTTGCTAACAACATAGTAAATTGCACTAGAGTGTTGGGGAAAAAAATAGCATCCACAGAGACAATGTATTATCACATTCAGACCAAAAAAACAAAACAAAATAGTCTGGATTTTCTCATGTTACCAATCTCACAATCCTCCACAATCCCCATAGATTATTTAAAAGTCTCTGGTGTACAGTTGTGCTCAAAAGCTTGCATACCCTGGCTGAAATTGTGACAATTTGGCATTGATTTAGAAAATCTGATTGATCATGCAAAAATTGTTTTGTTTTATTAAAGGAGGGTGATCATATGAAGTCATTTATTATCACATCGTTGTTTGGCTCTTTTTTATATTATAATGATAAAAGAAATCACCCAAATGTGTTTTACCTACTTGTTCATGTTTTCTTTCAGTTGCAGGGTGGTAGTGGCTTTACTACAAATAGAAGTGTCCCATTACCTGTTTAAACTGATTTTTCCAACATTTCCCATTGTGGCATGAATTTTGATGCTAGACTCTGCTCCTCTGCATCATTATATGAAGCTTCCATTAATTGTGTCAATTAAGTGCTCCCGAGTCAGACAAATTATAATCCTGACCAAGGTTTTTCTAATACCTAATTAAACCCTCTCCACAAACAGTACTTTACCCTGTCATAGTTTTCTTCTTAAATATCCCATAACACATTATATGTTCATTGTGCTTCCTGATCGGACACTAGGTTTACTTGACTATGTGTACCTTCTCACAGACCTTGGCTAGTTATATCGATCAAGTGCATGTTTCTCTGACCTCTGAATTATTATACAAATTACTTTTTTTGCCCTTTAGATTGTCATATCTATGTTAAAACTGGTCAACCCAAAGGACCATAGGACACTCAGTCCCTTTCCTCTGCAGTTTTAAGTCTGGACTAAGTTCTAAGTGTTAGGATTTAGCCTTATTCTTACAGGGAGGTACAAGGAGCTGCTGCAACTAATCTCTCCCTCACTTTATGCACAAAGTTATATCTCCAACAGCAAAGTGCTATATTTCTATATGTATACTGATTTATAGTGAATCACTACAGAAACAGGCCCCAAGCATCATGACCACTTCAAATCACTAAAGTGGTTATGGTGCTTTTAATAACTCCTTAAGATATATTAAATTAACTTTTAAATTATTACATATTTTTATGATACATATTTTTGGAGTCTTTATGGAAGGAGAAAACATTGTTTTTTAACTTATTTTGACTCTACATTACATTCTAAGTTTGCATTAACATTGTCCTGTTTGTTCCATGTATATATCTCATGAATGTAAAGAAACAAAAGATAAAATGTTAGTCTAAATCAACTCCTGTTATATCTCATCCTTCATGGAGCTGCCATGAATTGTTTATCATTTTGTTTGTGTGAAACACTATTACCCCCTTGTTTCACTATCTATAATTGTTTTACAAAACATGCTCTTGATATCAATTTGAGTCTTGTCTTCACAGATATATTTTATAACACTAATTCCCATGTTCTTTGACCGTTTAAAATAAAGATATTAAATTATATTTTGATTCTATAGATCTATATCTATATATACGTAGATATAGATATATATGTGTGTGTGTGTGTGTGTGTATTAATGCCTTTTGGCCTGTAATTGTGGGAGGGGCTTATTGTACAATTACCTATTTAAGGAACACCCCTTACCTGGCTCCATACCGTTCGAGGTCAGCGTTTGAATGACCCTCCCACCAATCCACTTTCTAAAACACTTTTTCTTCCTCTCTTCTCTTTTTCTTTCTTTTCTTACTCCCTGCAAGTTTAAGTAAATGTAAACCAACAATAGAATGAATAAATAACAATTATTCAGCTTATTTCAATGTGCTTTTAGCAATCTCTACCAGATACAGTTATACCTGATCCCTAACTAAACCATTTATATTTTCAAGGTTTTTTACTTCATGATTTGCACACTTGTTTACTATTGTATTTTGAGTGAAATATTTTCCAGAAAAGTAATATTTATGCCGAGATGGAAAATGTCAAACAGAAAGAGTCAAACAATGGCTCTTCCTGTTATCGTGCTCTTTTTTTTTTTTTTTTTAATTCAATTGTACCACAAAGGGTAATTGACACATTAATGTCTGGTAGTTGAATTACTTTAATAATCCCTTATAACGAACATTAAATGTCATTAAAGGTATTTAAGTAAACTGGTACCATAGAAACATGGACACATAGTCATACATTATAATGTTGAATAACATCTATTTAGCTGTTATTTTAGGGCCGGCTATAACCTGTTTAAAGGAACATTGTTGCGTTGGGACTATATGTGTATCCCTGATGCTGCAGTCCTGGTGTCCCTATACAAAATCTATACAAATAATATACATCTATACAAAAAATTAAATTAAATGATAAACAAGCTACTCACCTGTTCTCAAACACAGAGTCTCCCTTGGCACTGCTGCAAACTTTCCCTACTTGTGTCAACCAGGAGGTATGCCGTGCCAGTCATATTCTCCTCATAGAGGAGCATTGGGGAACATAATGTTAACTCCATAGAGATAATGAAAACAATGATTCTCTATAGCCAACCGTGATGGCACCATGCATGCGTGCGTGATGGAACGGTATGTTATGGTATGAGAGTGGAGAAGTAAGAGTCCTTGGTCTCATATCCAGAGGACTTGGAAGCATGGGTTGAAGCCATGCTTCCAAGCCTTCTGATTAGTTTAATATTAGGTTTTTGGAGGGTTGGACTGGGGGCAGGATTGCAGGCCTACAGTGTCGCTTTAAGAGCTAACTCATTCTTCAATGTGATCTACCATATATCTATCAAATCTGAATTCTATACATTTGTATGCTTTCACCAGTTACAGTGGAAATTTTACTTGCAGAGTTTTTTAAATCTATATTTGTAAATAACTCTCTTTGAAATGTATCTTTCAGTTTCACTTTAAAGGGCATTGCTATAGGGGTGCTAACCTTGGCTAGAGCCAAAGAGGTATGATTTGTGTGAAGTGTTGATAATTGAATGAAGGTGTGTACTTGTGTTTGCAATGTTGGTGTTTGAATGCAGTTGTGTGCTTGCTTGTAGTGTTGGCTTTTTGAATGTGGGGAAGTATTTGTATATAGTGTTGGAGTTTGAATGCAGTGGGATTTATGAACATTTACACTTTCACTCACACACACATACTGACACAGATACACATACTTTTTGCCACACACAAATACACATACATACTACCACAGATACACACTGCCACACACACTGCCATATACACATACTGACTCAGAGAATCATACACAATGACACACACAGATACACATATTGACAGTAACGCACAAGTCATAATTGATTATATGTTGATACATATTTGTGAGTGCAGGATGGTGGTTTCCATGAGGTCTAGATTTGGCTGCTGGCTGAGGATCATGGAGGTCTGGTACAGGCACTCCCATCCTCTCTTTTCTCTGTCTCCTCCTAGCCATCCCTGTGTGATCCTCTGTTATCTGGGAGAAATTGACCTGACGTCACTTCCTCCCAGCACTGCTGATTTGACAGGAGTGAAGTCGCACTATTAAAGTGTTGCAGTACCAACCTGGTCAGGCCCCTGATCAGAGATGCCCATCAGGTGTCCATTTTTGTAAGGCACACAAGATGGACCCCCCCCCCCAAGCTTTAAACGTGTGGGCCCTCAGGGCCGTTTTTAATGCAGGGTAAACAGGACAACTGCCTCGGAACTGTTACTTCTGGGGGGCCCAAGGCAGCTGCCCTGTGGGCCCTGCTGCTCTCAATAAATTTTTCCACCCCGCAGATGCAGCTGGGCACAGCACTCTAAGGAGTCCCACCGGGTGGCCCATGCACTTATGGCCACCAGGTGGGCTTGTATCAGCAGGTGCCAGATTGGCAAAGTGGCCCTTTAACATTGGGCCCCTTGCTTTTCAGCAGCATGGAAGGAAGTGACAGCCGCAAGTCACTTCCTACCATAAAAAGAGGAGCTGCTGCTGTGCGGGAGGGTACAGGAGAAGCCGCATGTGAGATAGGAGGCAGTGAGGATGGGGGCTCCTCACTCCCATCAGCCTAAGGCACCACACTGGACCCCATGGAAGTCACCCTCCAGCAAAAGGTGGGAAACTGGAGGCTTGATTTAAAAATTAAATGTTACACACACAGACATACTGACATACATGTATCAGTTTGTCTGTCTGTTTGTCTGTGTATCTGTGTGTTTGTCAGTATGCCTGACAGTGTATGTATCTGTTTATGTCAGTATGTCTGTGTGTGTGTCAGTATGTCTGTCAGTGTGTGTGTCAGTATGTCTGTGTGTGTATCTGTCAGGATGTCTGTCAGTGTTTCTATCTGTATGTGTCAGTATATGTGCCTGTGTGTGTGTGTTTGTGTCAGTATTTCTGTCAGTGTATGTAAATGTACATGCACATGCACTGATAGACATACTGACACACACAGGCACATACACTGATAGACATACTAACACACACATACATTTACATACACTGACAGAAATACTGACACAAACACACACAGGCACATACACTGACAGACATACTAACACACACAGGTACATACACTGATAGACATACTAACACACGCATGTGTATCATCATGTGTATCAGTGTGTGTGTGTCAGTATGCCAGTCAGTGTATGCATCTTTGTGTGTCAGTATGTTTGTCATTGTATGTGCCTGTGAGTGTCAGTGTGTGTGTGTGTGTGTGTCAGTATGGCTGACATTGTATGTATTTGTGTGTGTCAGTATGTCTGTGAGTTTATCTGTCTGTGTATCTGTATGTTGTCAGTGTGTGTATCTGTGTGCGTATCTATATGTAGCCAGTGTGGTATCTGTGTATCTGCATGTGTGTCAGTGTTTGTACTTGTGTGTCTGAACATCTTAGCACCAACATTAAATACAAATAAAAGGTGATCTGCGCACCCATAGTTTCTATTTACCTTTCAATATATTAACTTTATAACAAAAGAAATATATAATTCCCTGTATGAAACAAACAAACATAAAACAGCACATAGTATAATCTGAATAAAAAATGGGTGTCAATATATTGAAAATCAGAACACTCACAATTTTCAGAACCCATTAAAAGTTGGCTCTGAACTTATGACTGCCTCTCTTCGATTTCCAAGTGGGAGGCTGCTCACTTCCTTAACCCCTTAAGGACACAGCTTCAGAAGCTTGACTTACGCTTAATGACACAAGCAATTTTTGCATTTTCTTGCTGTTTGCGTTCAACTGCAATTTGCATCTCTCTCATTTATTGCACCGACACATATTATATACTGTTTTTTAAAGGACAGAAAGGGCTTTAATTTGATATAACATATATATATATAAATGCTTACTTATTATAAAAAAAATACAGAAAAATGCAAAAAAAATGAAAAATATTGTTTTTTTTTACAGTTTTTGCAATAATAATGTGTGCATAATTAGTGCAGGTTAAGAAAGTAATTAAAAATAAATTTATTTATTTGTTCTGATTTACAGAATATATAATGTGTCTGGGATTTTAAGTTTTTTTTGGTAGTTACAGGTCACAAAGCACAAGGAGTAAAATAAACTTTTAATGTGGAGCGACTTTAGAATTTGGTATGTTTGTCTTGTAAGCTTAATAGCCATAAAAGAAAACAAAATTGCCACACAAAAGTATATATTTATATAAAGTAGACATCACGGGCTATTTACCTAAGGTTGTTTTGACACTTTCTACGTAGCCATTTCACCGCCAACCTCTGCTAAATATTGGAGTAAAATTGTGTTCTTTTTGGTTTTTGGCACACAAACTTATAACAGAGAAATTCTCGTGTATATTTTGTAAAGTTGGTGTGTGCTATTCCTGTACAAAGTTTTATTTTGTGTTCAGTTACATCTGCTGAGTAAAATGACACCCCATTGTATGTCTTTTGCACTATTTCGTGAAGTTACAGTGCCATACAGGATACCTGTCCTTTTCAGTATTCACAGTAGAATTTTGAGAGATGGATTTAATGAGCCTTAGCTTCCATTTTGGGGTATTATAACAGTTTAACTGTTCAAAAAACCCCCACAAAGGCCTACCATTTGTAAAAGTAGACACTCCAGGGTATCTTATAAGGTGCATATTGTGCCTTAACATGCCCCCATTTTTTCACCAATATATGCCAAAGTATGTGGTAAAAAAATAATTTTGTGCATTTTTTACATATGGATTGCATTTTTGCTGGGCGTTTTGTATATTTCATATGTGCCACTAAGTTCAAACCTCCCAAATTATGCTCAGCTAAGTCTTTTGAGTAAAAATACACCCCCAATGAATGTCTTTGTCACTATTTTGTGAAACTACAGTGCCATATAGGAGACCAAGCCATATCCGTTTTTACAAAACTTTGAATTTTGACGCAGGGCCTATGTGCAATTTCCAAGCATCTTAGCAGGTTTTAAATTCAAACTACCCCACAAAGGCCTACCATTTCTTAAAGTAGACACCCCAGGGTGTTTCAAAAGGTATAGTTTGAACCTTAGCGTGGGATCATTTTTCCGCTAGCTTGTACCAGATGTAGTGGTAATAAGCGTTTTTTCTGCCTTTTGACATACAAAGTGAGTTTGCACAGTATATTTTGCAAACCTTATGTGTGCTACGACTGTATAATACTTCATATGTTGCTCAGCTATGTCGGCTGAGTACAGCAATACCCCCGTATGTACCTTTGCCAGGTATGTGTGGACATCGGAGGGGCACATTTGGGACACAGCCATTCCAGTATTTTTCAAACTTTGAATTTTATGCTGTGCCTATGTCCCATTTTAGAGTATTTTACCAGGCTATATAATCCAAATTCCCCATAAAGCCATACCATTTCTTAAAGAAGACATCCCAGGGTATTTCAAAAGGCATATTTTGAACCTTAGCGTGGGATCATTTTTCCGCTAACTTGTACCAAGTGTAGTGGTAATAAGCATTTTTTCTGCCTTTTTGACATACAAAGTGAGTTTGCGCAGCATATTTTGCAAACCTTATGTGTACTATGACTGTATAATGCTTCATATGTTGCTCAGCTATGTCGGCTGAGTACAGCAATACCCCCGTATGTACCTTTGCCAGGTATATGTGGATGTTGAAGGGGCGCATTTGAGACGCAGCCATTCAGTTTTTTTCTAACTTTGAAGTTTTACGCTGTGTCCATGTTCCAATTTGGAATAGTTTAGGCGGTTGGTTATTGAGACTTCCCCACAAACACATACTATTTATTAAAGAATACACCCTGGGGTAATTCAAAAGGCATATTTTGAACCTTGGCGTGGGATAATTTTTTCTCTAGTTTGTTCCAGGTGTAGTGGTAATGAGCGTTTTTAAAATGTATTTTTTTACTTTTTATAACTTTTTTACTTTTAAAAACTAGTTTTTAAACTTTTGTTTTGCTTATAAATTTTTTTTAAACTTTCCTAAACTTTTCTTAAAACTTTTTTACAGATTTAACATTTTTCTAAGCTTTTT
>OW240920.1:97316618-97330926 GCA_933207985.1 Pelobates cultripes | reverse complement strand
TTATTATTAAAAAACCAATGATTTGTTCTATCTTCTCTGAGAGAAGCCTAATTTTAGGGCAATTTCAAAATATATGAAATAAGTCCCCTTTATGTTTTTTTACATCTCCAGCAGAGTTCACTTTTGGCAACATCAGCTTTATGAATGTCCGCAGATACTCTATACCACAGGCAAATAATCTTATATGATTTGTTCTCGAAATTTCACAGCTTCAGGAATAGACTTACATAATTTAAAACACCCCATTGTATGGTATTTAGTTTAATTTTTAAATTTCCTATAACTTAGTAAAGTATGGGAAATCTAATTGCTCTGTGTTAGTCAATATTTTATAAATTTTTGAGAGGGGATGTGTTAACACATACTGCTGTTCACATAAAATTTCAGAAAGAGAGTACTTTAACAGTAATTTAAAACCAGGCTTAATTGAGAAGATGTAATGGTTTAATTGCATATACAAGAAGGAGAGCAAACTTTTATTAAATTCTGAGGGAGTTATCAATATATCCTGTAAAGGGAGAAGATCATCTGTCACAAGATTTATTATACTTCCTTGTTTAATTTTTAAGGTCCCTTCTCTCACGGTTTTAAAATAGAATAAATGGAACCAGGGATAAACTCTTTATTGTCAATATTGTCAATAATGCCACTGTCTTGCTAAAGGTAGAGGTGAGGGACTGTCCAAGCATGTCTCCAGAACTAAACCCTATTGATCATCTGTGGAGCATCCTCAAATGAAAGATGGGGAAGTGCAATGTCTCTAACATCCACCAGCTCCATGATGTCATCATGGAGGAGTGGAAAAGGACTCCAGTGGCAACCTGTGAAACTCTGGTGAACTCAATGTCCACGAGGGTTAACTCAGTGCTGGAAAATAATGGTCGCCACACAAAATATTGACACTTTGGGCCCAATTTGGACATTTCCACTTAGGGGTGTACTCACTTTTGTTGCGAATGGTTTAGACGTTAATGGCTGTGTGCTGAGTTATTTTGAGGGGGACAGCAAATTTACACTGTTATACAGGCTGTACACTCACTACTTTACATTGAAGCAGAGAGTCGTTTCTTCAGTGTTGTCACATGAAAAGATATAATAAAATATTTACAAAAATGTGAGGGGTGTTCTCACTTTTGTGAGATACTGTATATACCTTTAAAATATAAATAGCCATGTGTCTCATATAATTTGCTAACAACATAGTAAATTGCACTAGAGTGTTGGGGAAAAAAATAGCATCCACAGAGACAATGTATTATCACATTCAGACCAAAAAAACAAAACAAAATAGTCTGGATTTTCTCATGTTACCAATCTCACAATCCTCCACAATCCCCATAGATTATTTAAAAGTCTCTGGTGTACAGTTGTGCTCAAAAGCTTGCATACCCTGGCTGAAATTGTGACAATTTGGCATTGATTTAGAAAATCTGATTGATCATGCAAAAATTGTTTTGTTTTATTAAAGGAGGGTGATCATATGAAGTCATTTATTATCACATCGTTGTTTGGCTCTTTTTTATATTATAATGATAAAAGAAATCACCCAAATGTGTTTTACCTACTTGTTCATGTTTTCTTTCAGTTGCAGGGTGGTAGTGGCTTTACTACAAATAGAAGTGTCCCATTACCTGTTTAAACTGATTTTTCCAACATTTCCCATTGTGGCATGAATTTTGATGCTAGACTCTGCTCCTCTGCATCATTATATGAAGCTTCCATTAATTGTGTCAATTAAGTGCTCCCGAGTCAGACAAATTATAATCCTGACCAAGGTTTTTCTAATACCTAATTAAACCCTCTCCACAAACAGTACTTTACCCTGTCATAGTTTTCTTCTTAAATATCCCATAACACATTATATGTTCATTGTGCTTCCTGATCGGACACTAGGTTTACTTGACTATGTGTACCTTCTCACAGACCTTGGCTAGTTATATCGATCAAGTGCATGTTTCTCTGACCTCTGAATTATTATACAAATTACTTTTTTTGCCCTTTAGATTGTCATATCTATGTTAAAACTGGTCAACCCAAAGGACCATAGGACACTCAGTCCCTTTCCTCTGCAGTTTTAAGTCTGGACTAAGTTCTAAGTGTTAGGATTTAGCCTTATCCTTACAGGGAGGTACAAGAAGCTGTTGCAACTAATCTCTCCCTCACTTTATGCACAAAGTTATATCTCCAACAGCAAAGTGCTATATTTCTATATGTATACTGATTTATAGTGAATCACTACAGAAACAGGCCCCAAGCATCATGACCACTTCAAATCACTAAAGTGGTTATGGTGCTTTTAATAACTCCTTAAGATATATTAAATTAACTTTTAAATTATTACATATTTTTATGATACATATTTTTGGAGTCTTTATAGAAGGAAAAAACATTGTTTTTTTAACTTATTTTGACTCTACATTACATTCTAAGTTTGCATTAACATTGTCCTGTTTGTTCCATGTATATATCTCATGAATGTAAAGAAACAAAAGATAAAATGTTAGTCTAAATCAACTCCTGTTATATCTCATCCTTCATGGAGCTGCCATGAATTGTTTATCATTTTGTTTGTGTGAAACACTATTACCCCCTTGTTTCACTATCTATAATTGTTTTACAAAACATGCTCTTGATATCAATTTGAGTCTTGTCTTCACAGATATATTTTATAACACTAATTCCCATGTTCTTTGACCGTTTAAAATAAAGATATTAAATTATATTTTGATTCTATAGATCTATATCTATATATACGTAGATATAGATATATATGTGTGTGTGTGTGTGTGTGTATTAATGCCTTTTGGCCTGTAATTGTGGGAGGGGCTTATTGTACAATTACCTATTTAAGGAACACCCCTTACTTGGCTTCATACCGTTCGAGGTCAGCGTTTGAATGACCCTCCCACCAATCCACTTTCTAAAACACTTTTTCTTCCTCTCTTCTCTTTTTCTTTCTTTTCTTACTCCCTGCAAGTTTAAGTAAATGTAAACCAACAATAGAATGAATAAATAACAATTATTCAGCTTATTTCAATGTGCTTTTAGCAATCTCTACCAGATACAGTTATACCTGATCCCTAACTAAACCATTTATATTTTCAAGGTTTTTTACTTCATGATTTGCACACTTGTTTACTATTGTATTTTGAGTGAAATATTTTCCAGAAAAGTAATATTTATGCCGAGATGGAAAATGTCAAACAGAAAGAGTCAAACAATGGCTCTTCCTGTTATCGTGCTCTTTTTTTTTTTTTTTTTAATTCAATTGTACCACAAAGGGTAATTGACACATTAATGTCTGGTAGTTGAATTACTTTAATAATCCCTTATAACGAACATTAAATGTCATTAAAGGTATTTAAGTAAACTGGTACCATAGAAACATGGACACATAGTCATACATTATAATGTTGAATAACATCTATTTAGCTGTTATTTTAGGGCCGGCTATAACCTGTTTAAAGGAACATTGTTGCGTTGGGACTATATGTGTATCCCTGATGCTACAGTCCTGGTGTCCCTATACAAAATCTATACAAAAAATATACATCTATACAAAAAATAAAATTAAATGATAAACAAGCTACTCACCTGTTCTCAAACACAGAGTCTCCCTTGGCGCTGCTGCAAAAATCTCCCTACTTGTGTCAACCAGGAGGCATGCCGTGCCAGTAATATTCTCCTCATAGAGGAGCATTGGGGAACATAATGTTAACTCCATAGAGATAATGAAAACAATGATTCTCTATAGCCAACCGTGATGGCACCATGCATGCGTGCGTGATGGAACGGTATGTTATGGTATGAGAGTGGAGAAGTAAGAATCCTTAGTCTCATATCCAGAGGACTTGGAAGCATGGGTTGAAGCTATGCTTCCAAGCCTTCTGATTAGTTTAATATTAGGTTTTTGGAGGGTTGGACTGGGGGCAGGATTGCAGGCCTACAGTGTCGCTTTAAGAGCTAACTCATTCTTCAATGTGATCTACCATATATCTATCAAATCTGAATTCTATACATTTGTATGCTTTCACCAGTTACAGTGGAAATTTTACTTGCAGAGTTTTTTAAATCTATATTTGTAAATAACTCTTTGAAATGTATCTTTCAGTTTCACTTTAAAGGGCATTGCTGTAGGGGTGCTAACCTTGGCTAGAGCCAAAGAGGTATGATTTGTGTGAAGTGTTGATAATTGAATGAAGGTGTGTACTTGTGTTTGCAATGTTGGTGTTTGAATGCAGTTGTGTGCTTGCTTGTAGTGTTGGCTTTTTGAATGCGGGGAAGTATTTGTATATAGTGTTGGAGTTCGAATGCAGTGGGATTTATGAACATTTACACTTTCACTCACACACACATACTGACACAGATACACGTACTTTTTGCCACACACAAATACACATACATACTACCACAGATACACACTGCCACACACACTGCCATATACACATACTGACTCAGAGAATCATACACAATGACACACACAGATACACATATTGACAGTAACGCACAAGTCATAATTGATTATATGTTGATACATATTTGTGAGTGCAGGATGGTGGTTTCCATGAGGTCTAGATTTGGCTGCTGGCTGAGGATCATGGAGGTCTGGTACAGGCACTCCCATCCTCTCTTTTCTCTGTCTCCTCCTAGCCTTCCCTGTGTGATCCTCTGTTATCTGGGAGAAATTGACCTGACGTCACTTCCTCCCAGCACTGCTGATTTGACAGGAGTGAAGTCGCACTATTAAAGTGTTGCAGTACCAACCTGGTCAGGCCCCTGATCAGAGATGCCCAGCTGCCTTGGACCCCCCCCCCAAGCTTTAAACTTGTGGGCCCTCAGGGCCGTTTTTAATGCAGGGTAAACAGGGCAACTGCCTCAGAACTGTTACTTCTGGGGGGCCCAAGGCAGCTGCCCTGTGGGCCCTGCTAATCTCAATAAATTTTTCCACCCCACAGATGCAGCTGGGCACAGCACTCTAAGGAGTCCCACCGGGTGGCCCATGCACTTATGGCCACCAGGTGGGCTTGTATCAGCAGGTGCCAGATTGAGCAAAGTGGCCCTTTAACAGTGGGCCCCTTGCTTTTCAGCAGCATGGAAGGAAGTGACAGCCGCAAGTCACTTCCTACCATAAAAAGAGGAGCTGCTGCTGTGCGGGAGGGTACAGGAGAAGCCGCATGTGAGATAGGAGGCAGTGAGGATGGGGGCTCCTCACTCCCATCAGCCTAAGGCACCACACTGGACCCCATGGAAGTCACCCTCCAGCAAAAGGTGGGAAACTGGAGGGTTGATTTAAAAATTAAATGTTACACACACAGACATACTGACATACATGTATCAGTTTGTCTGTCTGTTTGTCTGTGTATCTGTGTGTTTGTCAGTATGCCTGACAGTGTATGTAGCTGTGTATGTCAGTATGTCAGTATGTCTGTGTGTGTGTGTCAGTATGTCTGTCAGTGTATGTGCCTGTGTGTGTCAGTATGTCTGTGTGTATCTGTCAGGATGTCTGTCAGTGTTTCTATCTGTATGTGTCAGTATATGTGCCTGTGTGTGTGTGTGTGTGTTTGTGTCAGTATTTCTGTCAGTGTATGTAAATGTACATGCACATGCACTGATAGACATACTGACACACACATACATTTACATACACTGACAGAAATACTGACACAAACACACACAGGCAAATACACTGACAGACATACTAACACACACAGGTACATACACTGATAGACATACTAACACACGCATGTATATCATCATGTTTATCAGTGTGTGTGTGTCAGTATGCCAGTCAGTGTATGCATCTTTGTGTGTCAGTATGTTTGTCATTGTATGTGAGTGTCAGTGTGTGTGTGTGTGTGTGTCAGTATGGCTGACATTGTATGTATTTGTGTGTCAGTATGCCTGTGAGTTTATCTGTCTGTGTATCTGTATGTTGTCAGTGTGTGTATCTGTGTGCATATCTGTATGTAGCCAGTGTGGTATCTGAGTATCTGCATGTGTGTCAGTGTTTGTAGCTGTGTGTCTGAACATCTTAGCACCAACATTAAATACAAATAAAAGGTGATCTGCGCACCCATAGTTTCTATTTACCTTTCAATATATTAACTTTATAACAAAAGAAATATATAATTTCCTGTATGAAACAAACAAACATAAAACAGCACATAGTATAATCTGAATAAAAAATGGGTGTCAATATATTGAAAATCAGAACACTCACAATTTTCAGAACCCATTAAAAGTTGGCTCTGAACTTATGACTGCCTCTCTTCGATTTCCAACTGGGAGGCTGCTCACTTCCTTAAACTCAACCTGTCCTAAACAGAACTTCTAGTCTTTCCTCCCTCAAGTGTTACTACTCCTGTGTCTGTCTCCTTCCAAGTCAACGGCACTACCATCACCTCTACCTCGCAGGCTTGCTGCCTGGGTGTTCTTTTGGACTTGAACCTCTTCTTCACCCCTCATGTCCAATCAATCACCAAATCCTGTCGCTTCCATCTCAAAAACATATCGTGCATATGCCCCTATTTAACCTTGACTACTGCAATACCCTTCTCAGTGGTCTTATGTGTTCCCAGATTTCACCGCTGCAATCTATAATGAATGTGGCAGCGAGGCTCATTTTCCAGTCCGCTCGCACCTCCCACGCCTCCCTTCTCTGTCAGTCCCTGCATTGGCTTCCAGTTAGATATTAGGCTCAATTTAAAATCCTTGTGCTTGCTTAGAAGTCCCTACATAATGCAGCTCCAACCTACCTATCCTCCCTAATACACAAGTATGTCCCGTCGAGACCCATACGCTCTGCCAAAGACCTACGTATATCCTCTGTCCTTACTCCCACCTCTAATGCTCAGCTCCAAGATTTCTCAAGGGCTGCACCTCTTCTGTGGAACACCCTTGCCTTCTCCTTCTCCTTCTCACCCAGTCTCCACTCGTTCAAAAAATCCTTAAACTCACTTCTTCAAGAAAGCATATCAATTATATGCTATATATAATCTTTCAATGTAGGGTAATAACTGCTTGATCCAAGGATAAATCTGACTGCCATTCTGGGGTCAAGAAGGATTTTGTTTCCTAGCTGTTGCAAAATTGTGCTTCAAACTGGATTTTTTTTATTTATTTTTTGCCTTCTTTTGGATTACAGCAAAAAACAAATGTGAGGAAGGCTGAACTTGATGGACGCAAGTCTCTTTTCAGCTATGTAACTAAGTAACTATGTAATTAAACTGTTAGCAGGTTTTTATCCCCCAACCCCCATGACTCCTCTCCTGCAACTGTCAAAAATTACCTACTAAGCCCTCAGTGAATACTTTTCTAACAACCTACTTCGTACCCCTCATTTTACCCTTGGTGTCGCTATACCCCACTCCGTCTAGAATGTAAGCTCATTGAGCAAGGCCCTCCACCTCTCTGTTCCTGTACGTCCAGTTGTCTGGTTACAATTACATGTCTGTTAGTCCAGAAATTCTCTGCTGTTAAAAACAGGAACTCTGCAGTTCATGGTAAGTAATAGTAACCACACTATTTATTGGTATGTATATATATATATATATATATATATATATTGGTGTGTGTGTGTATATATATATATATATATATATATATAAACAGTGGCACAACACGTTTCAACACGTTCTGGGTCTTCCTCAGGTGCAGGTGAATTTAATTGTGCAATGTGCTATGCATGTAGGAGTACGGGTATATCCAACAAAACAATTAAAATTTTTGATTTGTTTGTCTCAAAAAGAGAATACAAATTAAATCATTAATGACATGCCCTCCAATATTGTAATCTATTTATTGAAATGTGGTTACCAATACATAGGTAAAATCTCCAGACCAATTAAAATCAGGATTAGTGAGCACATAAGATATATTAAAAAGGGGTTCACTAAAGGGCTTCACTGATCATAGTGTATCTAAACACTTTTTAGAGTATTAGATTCAGATACAAAGTAAATAGAGAAGGTAAATGTACATTGGATAGCAGGGGATGTGGCAAAAAAATTGAGTACCCAGGAGGCTAAGTGGATGTTTGAACTGCGCACTTTAGACCTAAAGCTCTTTGAATAATTTATTTTTTAACTAGTTTTAAATATCATTTTCTTTCTCCCTTCTATTCTCTGCTTGTCCTTACATTTAAAATGTGGACTATGGGCTTCTGCCCTCTTTTAAAATGGTATGTAAGTATTTTCAGATATCTTATTTAATCGTGAATGCAGAAAAGTGTTGAATGAACTCCACCCCAGAAGGACTAAGTTTGTGATTGCCGAAAACGCCTCCCTGCAAGAGGAAGTACGTCATAGGAAGACTTGGAATTAGCATGAACAGTATCGGTGGAAGGATGGTCCATATAGTGGAGGGATGATTCCAGACCGAAACCGGATACGTTGCCAAATTGGGAATGGCATGATGTTTCCGGTCCGGACCTTATTTGGTGGTGGGAGTCCCTTTTGGTTATTACACATGTGTGAACAATTAAATCTGTATGTTTGATCTATATAAATCTGCTTATGTGCATTAGAACTTATGCCTGCACCTATAGAAGGCCCACAATGGGTTGATACGGATTGTGTCACATGTACAAATAAATAGTGTGATTACTTATACTTACTTTGGACTTTGGAGTTCCTGTTTGTAATAGCACTAAATTTCGGGAAGTTCCACCATTGGAGAATCTATTCTGAGTCTCTATGAGGAGAAGATATGCCATATAAATTCAGTGCCAACTTTTAATGGGCTCTGAAAATTGTGTGTTCTGATTTTGAATATATTGACACCCATTTTTTACTCAGATTACACTATGTGCTGTTTTATGTTTATGTATCATACAGGAAATTATATATTTCTGTTGTTACCAAGTTAATATATTGAAAGGTAAATAGAACCTATGGGTGCATAGATCACCTTATCTTTGCTTTCATGTGTATCACATTTTAAGTGTACTTGAGTGACAATACACATGGGTGTTTGTTCTAGCAGCACCTGGTTTACAATTTTAGTGTCACTTATTCCTTCTTATCTCTTATGTATTAAATGCCAATAAACCCCTCCATTCAAACTTTAACATTACATACAAACATACTCCTGCATTGAAACATCAACACTACATACAAACACACTCCTGCATTGAAGCATCAACACTACATACAAACAAACCTCCTTGTTAAGCAGCAAAATTATATATAAACTCATCCCTAGATTCAAAAACTAACACTACACATAAATGCACACTTGCATTAAAACTCTAACACCACACACAAACACATTCACACACTCCATGCAAAAACATGCTTACATTACAACACACAAACACAGTGCTAAATACAACCCTGCAAGCATGGGACATTGGTAGAGCCCCAGCTGTCAAAGCATTGTTGGAGTTGCATGACCTTTTGTCCAACCTTGCAATTGGGGGGGCTCAATAAAATTCTTGCACCAGGACTCTTTTTACTTTAGTTCTGCCACTGCATTGGGGTGTAAGGTGTGATTGCATGCCAGGGAGTGTGTCCAGAAGGCCCAAGCAAATGCTTGCCCAGGGTCTATTCAATATTAAATATTGAAATAAAGTGCATAACAAATTTATTTGCTTACATGTAATTTTAAAAGCATGGATTTGCTGTCAGTTCTGTAGTCATATGCGTTTTGTCCCTCCAGGGACTTCCTCAGGAGATACAAGTGGCATAAAAAAAGAAAAAGATAAACCTACTTACATCTACTAGAGCAATGACCTGCTCAAGTAAAATGTGCTTCAGGTGGAAGCTGCTGATTCTGGATATCTAGGTGGGGATTGTTCCACCTGAAAACCATTTCACTAGAGCAGGTTATTGCTCTAGTAGATGTAAGTAGATTTATCTTTTTCTTTTTTTATAAACCTACATACTACACCATATGGCTTATCTCTTTCCTTTTATGTGCTGACCACATCCACCTGAAAGCCTAGCTGTGCTGCTCCACACAAAGAAATCCATAGATGGGGATTGAGTCCAGGCTCCCTAAATAGAGCTTATATAGCTCTAAAAAGTGTGAGTGCTTATCTGGCACTATCTCAAATGGAAGCACTTTGTGGAGTTATTTGAACAGTCAAATAGCTGTAATACCCCAAAATGAGACATAGGCCCATCAAATCAATCTATGAAAATTCTAACTAAAGCAACTTAAATAGCCTTGTCTCTTATATGGCATTGTAGCTTCACAGAATAGTGCCAAAGGCATTCAGTGGGGGTATCGTTGTACTCAGCAGATGTAGCTGAACACAATATGGGGTTCTCTACAGGAAAAGCACACACCAGATTTACGAAATACACATTAAAAAAAACAACCTTGTAATATGTGTAAATGTCAAAATAGAAAAAAAAAACACAATTTGGCTCCAATATTTAGCAGACATTGGTGATGAAATAATAAAAATAAGGGCTGCGCCAAGTGAAACTGAGTATAAAACGAATAGTCCAGATAAAATAAGTAAATAAAAAGAGAGTCTTATCTAGAAATGTCTGTTGAAGTTGTAGTGTATGGCAATACTTGGTCCAGAACAATTGTCCTTATTGTTTTCTTCCTTATGGATCAGCTCATATGCAAAAGATAAAAAATAAATAGAGAGCCAAATAGTGTAGTATGTTTGATAGTTGAGGAAGTAAAAGTATAAAAATCTGGAATACAAACTCACATTTAGAAGAGCTAAAACACGCTCTGGTGTGAAAGGCGTACAGCAGTTTGATCCCCGCTTATTGGATATGCAGTAAATTTCCTTCGTCTGTGATATGTTTCCTCCGTCCGTGATATGATAAGCACTCGGGTAGAAAGAAACAGCCAATAGTGTTCACTGGGTAAGAAACGTTAGATAAAATAATAAAATAAAATGGGTACTCACAAGATAGGAGCAGATCAACTATGTGGGAGGATATAGAAGGCGTCAGCACGCAGGGGAAATGTGGCTGACGCCAGAAGGAGGGGCACGGTTAATACAGAAGACGTCAGCACGCATAGAACATGCGGCTGACGTCAGGGGGAGGGGCATGGTTAGTAGTGACGACGGCACGCACGGAGCTGCGGCCGTCGTCATCAAGGGGCGTGGGATATATGACGACGGCAGCTAGCACAAAGCTGCAGCCGTCGTCATGGAGATAATAAACAAATATGGGTCAGCTCGCACAAAGCTGCGGCCGGCTAGGAATATGATTATGAACATTATGCCTGATCCACTAGACAGTGTGATCAGGCATAATGGCAGAAAATATTAAATTACATAAAACATATATATGATAAATATAAAAACTACTGTTTGGAAGTTACAAAAATAAAATGATATAATACATAGCACTTTACAGGAACACAATTCACAATATATAAATAGATAAAAAAAAGAGGTGAAGAAAAAGATTTTTTAAATTTTTTTTTTTTTAAAAGACACCATATGAACAGAAATAAATACTATAGAAAATTAAACAAATCAAAATCTACATTTAGACCATGTGGTGCAAGGGTTTGGAGTTTGTAAACCCACTCCATTTCTATTTTGCCTAAAATATTTTTAATATTTCGGCCCCTCCACAGAACCACACATTTTTTTATTCCAATACATTTAAACATTTTTGGATCTTTATTGTGTATAATAAAATGTTTGGATACGGAGTGATTCTGGTATCCATTTTTAATGTTTCTGCAGTGTTCGCTTAAGCGCATTTTCAAACACCTTGTGGTCATTCCAACATATTGGAGGCCACAGGGGCATTCAAGCAGATATATAACATTTTTCGTAGAACAATTAATAAAGTCATTTATTTTATAGACCTTGTTTGTCCTTTTTGATGCAAATTCAGTTACTTTGTGAGGGACGTCAGGGTCAGTGGTTCTACAAACTATGCACATTTTGCACTTACAAAAACCTCTAATTTGTGGAAAAAAGGATACAGAGGGGGTATTTTTTGCTTCTCTGGTGAAATTCTTAGTATTGATTTGAAATTTTGGGCTCCCCTAAAAATTGTTTGGACGCTCAGGTACAATTTTATTTAGTGTTTCGACTTGTTTTAAAAGATGCCAGTGTTTTCTAATAACCTCTTTTACATTATTGCTTTTGTTATTAAAATTAAAGATAATAGGTAAAGGCATCGCTGTATCTGTAGTTTTAGGTTTATATTTTAAGAGTTCATTTCTATCTTTTTTTTTGGATGTCCCTGATGGTATTTTCAAGTTCTATTTTAGAGTAGTTCTTCTCAACAAATTTGTCTTTTAAGAAATCAGCTTGTATATCGAAATCTCTTATTTCTGAGCAATTTCTCCTGAGTCTTAGTATTTGACTCTTCGGGGCGCTGTCTAACCAAGGTTGGTAGTGGCAGCTACTTTTGTCTATAGCAGTGTTTGCACATACTTTTCTAAATGTCTGTGTGTGTAGTTTTCCATTTGTTATGAAAATATTAAGGTCATATTCAGATTCACAATGATAAAGCACTCTCAGGAAACCAGGAACAGGAAACCACGAGAGGGCAAGGTACTGGGGTGAGCTAGGGATTTAAATATCACGCGGCGGGCCGGCAGCCACAACACCCTGTTATGTCCCCCTCATCAGGCCTTTTTTAGTCGAATGTATCGCCCACTGTCAGTCCCTTCGGGATCCATCCCTCATTCATCTTAATAAAGGTGAGGTAATCTAGACTTTTTTGACCTAGGCGACTTCTCTTCTCAGTGACAATACCTCCTGCTGCACTGAAGGTCCTTTCTGACAGGACACTTGAAGCGGGGCAGGCCAGAAGTTCTATCGCAAATTGGGATAGCTCAGGCCACAGGTCAAGCCTGCACACCCAGTAGTCAAGGGGTTCATCGCTCCTCAGAGTGTCGATATCTGCAGTTAAGGCGAGGTAGTCTGCTACCTACCTGTCGGTCGAGTCATTCTCTGAGGGTGGACCCCAAAGGGCTGTGGCGATGCGTAGGACTTAAAAAGCTCCGCATGTCCTCCATCAACAACACATCTGTAAAGTGTCCTGTCCTTGCTGGCGTGGTCGTGGGAGGAGGAGGATTACTTTCACCTCTTCCCCTGTTAGATTCCCGTTGTGCTGTGACATCACCCTTATACGCTGTGTAAAGCATACTTTTTAATTGATTTTGGAACTGCTGCATCCTTTCCGACTTTCCGTAATTCGGTAACATTTCAGGCACTTTCTGCTTATACCGGGGGTCTAGTAGCGTGGACACCCAGTACAGGTCGATCTCCTTCAGCCTTTTTATAAGAGGGTCCCTCAACAGGCACGACAGCATGAAAGACCCCATTTGCACAAGGTTGGATGCCGAGCTACTCATGTCCTGTTCCTCGTCCTCAGTGATCTCACTGAAGGTATGTTCTTCACCCCCCCAGCCACGTACAACACCATGGGTACCAGATAGGTGACAACAAGCACCCTGGGATGCCTGTTGTGGTTGGTCTTCCTCCTCCTCCTCAAAGCCACATTCCTCCTCTGACTCCACTTCCTCACAATCCTCTTCCAGCATTGCCACAAGTCCAGCAAGCGATGCTGATAAGGCTGTTTCTGGTGGTGATGGTGACCACAACTCTTCCTCTTCATGCTCATCTACGGCCTGATCTAGCACTCTTCACAGGGCACGCTCCAGGAAGAAAACAAATGGTATGATTTCGCTGATGGTGCCTTCGGTGCGACTGAGTAGGTTTGTCACCTCCTCAAAAGGACGCATGAGCCTACAGGCATTGCCCATGAGCGTCCAGTAACGTGGCAAAAAAATTCCCAGCTCCGCAGAGGCTGTCCTAGTACCCCGGTCATACAAATACTCGTTAATGGCTTTTTCTTGTTGGAGCAGGCGGTTGAACATTAGGAGTGTTGAATTCCAACGTGTCGGGCTGTCGCAAATCAAGCACCTCACTGGCATGTTGTTTCGCCGCTGGATATCTGAAAAGTGCGCCATGGCCGTGTAGGAACGCCTGAAATGGCCACACACCTGGCCTGCTTCAGGACGTCCTGTAAGCCTGGGTACTTATGCACAAAGCATTGTACGATCAGATTACACACATGTGCCATGCACGGCACATGTGTCAACTTGCCCAAATGCAATGACGCCAACAAATTTCTTCCGTTGTCACAAACCACTTTGCCGATCTCCAGTTGGTGCGGAGTCAGCCAGTGATCCACCTGTGCGTTCAGGGCGGACAGGAGTGCTGGTCAGGTGTGACTCTCTGCTTTCAGGCAAGTCAACCCCAAGACGGCATGACACTGCCGTATCCGAGATGTGGAATAGTACCTGGGGAGCTGGGGGGGTGCCGCTGATGTGGAGCAAGATGCAGCAGCAGAAGAGGACTCAG
>OW240920.1:97194298-97298536 GCA_933207985.1 Pelobates cultripes | reverse complement strand
CATACACACACTGGCATACACACACACTGGCATACACACTGGCATACACACACACACACACACACACACACACACACTGGCATATACACATACACTGGCATACACACACACACTGGCATATACACATACACTGGCATACACACACATACATACAGTGGCATACACACACATACATACAGTGGCATACACACACACTGGCATACATACACACATACACTGGCATACACACACACATACACTTCATCCCCAGCCACCCTCCTCTCTTCCTTACCATTTCGTCGCAGGAGGGTGGCTGGGGATGATGGGCATCGGCTGCCTCTCCTCAGGCTGCGTCCTCCTTCCCGCGCGGAGTAAAGTGGGAGGAAGTGACCGGACGTCACTTCCTCCCAGCAGCACTTGCTTCCGGCTGCATTTTTTTTTTTTAAAGGGGCCTGGTCGCGCTATTACAGCGCTAAACGGGCCCCTGCAGATAATAGGGCCCATTGGGTGGCCCTAAATGATTGGGGCCATCTGATGGGCCCCATCAGCGTGTGGGCCCCGGTGCAGATGAACCGGCGGCAGTTCCGCTGATCCACGTGGGGCCCGGGCGGCCGGGCCCCCCAGGGCCGCCGGGCCCGTGACAATTGTCACGGTTGTCATGCCCTGATGGCGGCCCTGGGGCAGTGCAATCACTAAACTAGCTTTATTGAATCAAAAAGGCTCACACTGGGTGGGCCCACATTTCAACAGGGCAGTCTTTAGCTGACATTAAGAGAAAACCACTAGGATCACAAATATTTTCAGGTATTATTCTGTTATACCTCTCAAAGCAACAGTCTGCTTCTCCAACTGGTGGATCTCCTCCACTTGATCTAATCAACTCTGAATGGAAGGAGTGTTTTGCTACATTCAAAGCACACAGGTCAGGGGTCTTGCCACAGTCAACAAATACAGTAGTTTAAACATCTTGTCACATCTACACAAAATAATTGTAATCTAATCTGCCATTTCAGATTCACAGTATAATAAATTTAAAGCCGTCATATGATATAAATTAAACTTGTTATTTAAAATCTAAATAGAAGGGATCCCTAACTGTGCTACATCCAGAGTTAGGAATATTGCAAAATGAGAAGGACTTGAGGAAAATTATAAACCACATGCAGCAATGTGCAATGCCAGTCAGCAAGAGCAGTGGTCACAGACATTTAACCTAACTGCTAAAATCTATGCAGGTTTATGAGGAAAGAACCGTAAGAAAACAAATAATAATAAAATGCAGCAAGTGGGTTTTTATTTTCACTGAATATAAAAATGGCTTTGCATTTTTTTTTTATGCTGGTTTTCAGATGTATAACAAAGTATGTAATTATGTAATAACTTTATTTTACAGGATGTTGAACTCACTGCTTTCAAAACATCAGGTATGTTTATTTTTTATTATATGGAATAGACTTGTGAAAAATGTTGTTTCTTGTAACAGATATACTTTTTTTTGGGTGAGGGGTGGGGGTTGAGGTTAGGGGTGAACATGATTTAATTAATGCCACTTTTTGGGTCAGCTAAACAGTGGCATATTTTCTACTTTCATCATCCTTTTTACTTTTGCTATCTTGTATTAATGAAAAATGGAGAGCATGAGTCATTTCAAGTTCAAAACAGGGTATTTCTCCCACAAAAGTAATTTACCCTGACAAGAGCTAAGCTTTCCCAGCATATAACAACATCTGCAGTGCTAACAGACACCTCAAGACTCAGCCAGGCAGGGCAAAAGCACAACAGCAAAAAATGTTAATTTTGCTATTAAACCATAAAATTCAAGATTTTAAATGTATTTATTTGTTTCATTTGAAAGTTTGTATTATTTTAAGAAGGGTACAGAAAGGAAAGAGGGAGGGGAAGAGGGGAGCATTCACATACAAATCACCAAATTAATGATAAGACTAATGCAGGTGTCACTTAGTTTGATTTACAACTTGATGTACTCAATTAGGCACGCCTGGTTAATACATACAGAGCAACAAGAAAGCCAGGGTTATCACTTTAACATAATAACAATAGTGTCAATATTGTCATTAAGTTGGTTTTAAAAGTAGGTAACTGGACTAACAACCTCCCATAGAATTGCATGACAGCCCATGACATGTCTTAAAGTATAATGAGAAACAGCGGGAACGCTACACGCCTATCAACCGCAGTGTATGGTCCAAAGGTAAGGTCAAGGCATGAAAGGATTAATCTTGGCCATGGTGTCATGTGCAAAGAATAGTAATTGGTACATTTCATCAATTTGTGGGGTAGCTTAAAAGTCCATTAGCCGTTGCGTATATGGGGTGAAACATCAATAGACAAAGTAGGATCTGTCCAAATACAAATAGAGAAAGTACAAAAAATTTAAAATGGATGGCGTGGACTCAACAGTTATGTGAGGGATCCCCTTGACCCCCACAATGAAATCAAACACACAGAAAGAAAATATAAGTGGAGCTCGTAGTATACCTGAATGATAATATGGATAGAGATGATGAAACAGTATGCAAAAATCTGTAAAAAATGCAAGACAAGAGTGCAGGTATAGACAATTAAAAAAAATATGGATGAGAAATTTCCAACTCACAAAGAGAGAGCCAATAAGTCATCTGGTTCTAGTGCATAGCACCTTTGGATCCTTAAGGGAGATCCAGTGCTCGCTTCCGTATCTTTGGCATCCAAATAGTTGTCAGCAGGGAAAGGCAGGAAACTTGAGTTTTAGTAAATCAGAAAATGTATTAATACAAATAAAATAAAACAAAATCTGATCGAGTGATCAATATATTTAAAAAGCAATGTAGTATTCAGTCCAAAATGCATTTCGCAATAAGCTGGCGCAACCTGCGTTCCAATTGGTGTCCTTGCTCCCTCTCTCTCTATGGAATGCATGTCTGTGTTTCACTGACGCACTCATAGACGGAGAAGTCCATCAGACGATCATAAAATTATAAGAGGAACGTATAAGTGTTCCATTTAGTCCAAAGTTTGTAATGTGACATATGAAGAGATAAGAAGCATACTGAGAAAAGGAAAAATATATAAGTAGAAAATTTAATTTTTAAATACATAACAAAGCCTATATGAGGTACTTGGGAAGATTAATAAAAGCTTTGTCTATCAAAATAAGACACCACACCACACCACACCACAAAATGACATTATCTTAATATATTTCCCTTTAAAGAAAAATGAGGGAAAGATGAATACCAAAATAATATACTGTACTAACTAAATGAATGTCTGATGACCCTGATGGAACTGTGGGAAGAAAATAATGAGACTAACCCTCCCAACCATACTGACCATAAACCCAAAAGTCGGTTTACCCCCATTTTGGTAATTATCATAATATTGGTCTATTTTTGGAAACAATGAAAAGGGAAATAGATACAATAAACCATTAAAACTTTGGAGTTTTATCCTAACAACAATTTATCCTAAAAAGAACATCAGCCTTATGTTCCCTTAAAAATGATAATGACCTCATTATAAAACCAGCGGACAAGGTGGGGGGGAACATTGTAATTATGAATTTGAATAATTACGTTGAGATGGTTGGAAGGGTATTGGAGGGTATAGAAACTTATAGGATCTTAAAATCAGACCCTATTAATGTGTTCCTCCAGAAATACAAAGAAATTCTGGACAGGGGCCGCAGTGAAGGGTTGCTGTCGAGTGAATTCATTCTTAATTGTCACCCAAGGATGGCAACATTTTACTGCTTGCCCAAGTCCACAAAAGCTTGACCCTACCTCCTGGGCACCCCATAGTGTCAGGGGTTGTTAACCTGACCCAAAATGGGAGCATTTATATTGACCGAATTTTTAGATCTTTCATTAAAGGACACTAAGCAAACCTTTGCCCTCCTCTCAAACCTAAAGGTGCCAGCTTTGGCTGCCCTTTGTAGCCTTGATACAGAGGTACTCTACTCTGCCATCCCACACACAATTGGATGATACCTGGAAAAGAGGGGAGATCAATATCTTCCACATACCAATTCTGCTCTGGAGCTCCTCGAGTTCATCCTAACACACAATTATTTTATATTAAAAGACAAGTTCTACCACCATGTGAGAGGAAATGCGATGGGACGGCTTGTGTCCCATCATACACCATCCTCCACCTGGGTTGGTGGGAGGAAAATCTTATTCATTCAGAGGTTATATCTAAATACTTCCCCTCTATTTATTTATGGCGTCGGTATATAGATGACGTCTTCATTGTGTGGCAGGGTGAGCCTGAAGAGTTCAACGACTTTGTAACGGATCACCTGGCACCCCGACTGGGTACCATCATTGATGGATGCTCCTAGCGCTTCTTGAGGATTCCAAGCACGCAGGCTGACACCACAACCACCGCAGGCTGAACCTCTCTTCCCTCAGAGCGAAGCAGGAACGAGCTCTTAAAAAATTTAGGAGTGATTATAGCAAGGGAATATGTAGAGCATAGCAATCCCTTGTAGCAGATTCCCCCAATAAGAGGCAGGACTCCAAATTGAGGGTGAAGTAGAACTGTCTAAAACTTTATTTTACTTGGGACTAGCCCATATGGTCATTACATTAACATTGCTGTGAATCCTCAATAAAATTACAAACAGTCAAATCATAGCAGGTAACATACAGTTATTAAGTATAACATAATTACATATTTATATATGGGTGGGGAAGACCATAATTAACACAAAATGTCTCTCCTGCATGCAGAATTAGCAATATGCAAATCTACCCGAATATGCAAATTACCAGTCTTGCTATTTAGGTAGTGCATATTACTGTTGCTACCAACAGAGGGCACTCCACAAGCTCCATAGCCAAATCCACCTAGTTGGTAGCAATCCTCAGCAGTATAGGAGAGCAGGCAATACATCCCATGGGCCATAGTCACATGGTAGGAGGCTGGCAATCAGTCTTCTCCAATGCCCAGTGTCGAGGCTGGTTCCGCCACAGACTTCGTAAAACATCTTAGCAAAGAAAATTTGAGGTTCTAGTCTCAATTTTTTGGATATAACAATATCTATCACAGACGGAAAAAACTATTCAGATCACTCTTTTTAAAAAAAACTTTGGCCTCTAACAACCTAATATGGGACAGTTTCCACCCAAGAACTTTGAAGCAGGGACAGTACCTTAGGGTGAGACGTGACTGCAGTACAATCGAATCATTTAATATTAATGCAAAGGATTTAAAACAGCAGTTTTAAGCAAAAGGATACCCCAACAAATGTCTTAAACGAGCCTATAGGAGGGTGTTACAGGCGGAACGTAAGGGTCTGTTAAAAGAGACTGATCCAAAATTGGCACCCAAAGATTCTGGGGGGACCATTAGGTTGATAGCCATGTACGATGTGGGATGGGAGAGTATGAAAACAATCACTCCAGTGCTTTTGGTCCAGTCTCATAGGTGACAAACACCTAAAAGGAGTGCTCGCCCCCAATGTGACCATGACCGCACGTAGCTGTGAGTACCTTGAGCTTTGGATTATCTTATCCTCAATAAAACTATTTTTTATACTGTGAACACTTCTCCATCTATTCTCTGGGAATTCGCTAGCCTGATTTGGCACCCTTGAACCTGCTATACAGAGCCTGGTACAGCTCTGTCAAATGTGAGTGGTAGTCTGTTCTGTTTTACTTTTATTGTTTTTTTTACAGTTTACACTATGTTGTGTTATATTATTTTTTTAGATTACATTCTGCTACCCCTCAATTTTCAGGTTGTATTTTTCTTTTTCTTTTATGTTTTACCACTACCACTTCACCTTTGAGGTTTCCTCCTAAAATGTGGTTTTGATATATACTCTCCATTTATTCTCTATCTCTGCAGAATAGGACAGGATGTGACAAATTACTCTTCAAATACTTTCCCAGCCACAGAAGTTAAGCTCACAGGTCTATAATTTCCAAGTGGATACACCACCTCATAAAGTGCAAAGTGCTTTATCATGTTGTATCCCTTATGCATGATTAAGGCTTTGTTGAGCTGAAATGTTGCACTTTGCACTTTATGAGGTGGTATATCCAGAAATAAACTTACCTTCTTGATCCTAGTGTTGCCTGTGTCATAGAAACATAGAATGTGACGGCAGATAAGAACCATTCGGCCCATCTAGTCTGCCCTATTTTCTAAATACTTTCATTAGTCCCTAGCCTTATCTTATAGTTAGAATAGCCTTATGCTATCCCATGCATGCTTAAACTCCTTTACTGTTTTAACCTCTACCACTTCAGCTGGAAGGCTATTCCATGCATCCACTACCCTCTCAGTAAAGTAATACTTCCTGATATTATTTTTAAACCTTTGCCCCTCTAATTAAAGACTATGTCCTCTTGTTGTTGTAGTTTTTCTTCTTTTAAATATAGTCTCCTCCTTTACTGTGTTGATTCCCTTCATGTATTTAAATGTTTCTATCAAATCCCCCCTGCCCCGTCTTTCCTCCAAGCTATACATGTTAAGATCCTTTAACCTTTCCTGGTAAATTTTATCCTGCAATCCATGAACCAGTTTAGTAGCCCTTCTCTGAACTCTCTCTAAAGTATCAAGATCCTTCTGTAGATATGGTCTCCAGTACTGCGTACAATACTCCAAGTGAGGTCTCACCAGTGTTCTGTACAATGGCATGAGCACTTCCTCTTTCTACTGTTAATGCCTCTCCATATACAACCAAGCATTCTGCTAGCATTTCCTGCTGCTCTATTACATTGTCTATTACATTGATAATCACCCCTAAATCCCTTTCCTCAGATGTTGAGGTAAGGACTCTATCAAATAGGGTGTACTCTGCCCTTGGGTTTTTACGTCCAAGATGCATTATCTTGCACTTATCCACATTAAATGTCAGTTGCCACAAGTCTGACCATTTTTCTAGTTTACCTAAATCATTTGCCATTTGGCTTACCCTCCTGGAACATCAACCCTGTTACATATCTTAGTATCATCAGCAGAAAGACCTTCTTCAATATCACTAATAAAAATATTAAAGAGAATGGGTCCAAGTACAGATCCCTGAGGTACCCCACTGGTGACAAGCCCAAGCTTCAAATATACTCCATTGACTAAAACCCTCTGTTGCCTTTCAGTCAGCCACTGCCTTACCCATTCAACAATATTGGAATCCAGTGTCCTTCTGCTTCTGTGAGTATCTATTTGTGTATATTTGACCATAAGCACTGTATGTGTGTGTCAGTATGTATCTGCGAATGTGTCAATATGTCTGTCTGTGTGTGTGTCAGTATGTCTGTCAGTGTATATGGCTGTGTAAGTATGTTTTTAATGTCTCTGCTTTAGTTCCCCCACTGCATTGGAGGGGAAAAGTGTGGATGTAATTGGGGGGTGGGAGGGCCAGTGCCCAGGGGGTCCAAGAAAATGCTTTGCCCAGGGTCCTTTTCATATTACAGAGGCCCTGACCATGAGCACTGTTCTGGGACACCATGAGTACTTCCAGCCGCTTAGCTGCTGAGGTCTTGCCTTCTCCGCCCACCCTGGACCCAAGTCCTGGATCCAGCTCCCAGTGGGTAAACCTCTCCTCCAAAGAGTATAGCCGTATAAGAGCAGTATAACATACTTTTTCCACCTGCACTGTGAATGTTTACATGGTGTGTTCAATAAAAACATGGCAACATTTAATTTTTTGTGTGTTATTAGTTTAACCAGACTGTGATTGTCTATTGTTGTGACTTAGATGATGATCAGATCACATTTTATGACCAATTTGTGCAGAAATCCATATCATTCCAAAGGGTTCACATACTTTTTCTTGCAACTGTATTTCCCAATGCTACATACTGGGAACTATTGTAGAAATATTTGTTTAAAGATATTCCATTTATCTTTAATGTTTTCTTCACTAAAGAGATTATGCCAGTCAATATGTTGTAAAGCTGCCATTATCATATTATCTTTTTAAAATTCTATGTTTTAGTATACCCCATGTGCTTTTGCTGTTTTGACTTTTGTGGCGGAACCAACCTCGCCACTGGGCACTGGAGAAGTCTGGTTGCTTGCCTGCTCCCTCTGGACTATGGCCCTATGTTAAAGAGCTCAACATTGTTAGTTATTACCAGACCCAGACTAGCATCCTTTCTAGTTGGTGCTTGTGCCAGTTGTGACATGGTGTCATTCAAAAACCTCCTATCTGGTTGATACCTTGAAAATAACCAATAGTACCACATTTGTAATCGGCTCCCTTTCCCTCACAGTAGTGTCAACCACCACAAAGTCCAGTTCCCTGTTGACTCAGGTTGATCTCAGGGATTGACACAGATGGATTTGCTAAACAAATGTAAGTCACTGACACTATTCTAAATATTCTAAATAGTTTTCAACATAGTATCCTAAGTGACACTATATGTTTTATCTTGTTTCTGAATCTTTGTAGCTGTCGTGGATCAAAATGTCTTGAATGCTCTCTCTTCCTTCCTTCCTATTACAACACAACTGACCATGTACACCTTTTATATTGTATCACTTAATAACAAAGGTTTAAATAGTTAAAAATGAAAGAAATACCCGCACACCAGGCTCAATAAAAATAAAAATGTTATTGGATTCAATTAGAATACAAATTCATCTATGTATGCCTATGTCATGTATTCATCCACACATAAAAATGTGGTTAATGGCATTTACCGTCCTGGCAGGAAAAGTTGTGCCGGGCAGCATTACCGCCCTGACAGGAAAAGTTGTGCTGAGCAGCAACCATGCACCTGGAAACCTACTAATTGCTTTTAGGGTCAAAGGCTGGTTGCAGCCAATCGAATCCACAGGAGGGGTATTTAAACCCAATTCTCCTTTTGCTCATTGCCCTGTCGTGGTTTTATCCTTATGGTAATCAGAGAGTGCATTCCTGATCTTGATTTTCTGGTATTTGACTTTGGCTTCATTTTGACTTCCCTGAATTCTGGTATCCTTGACTTTTGGCTTTCCCTCATCGTTGTGTCTGATTCACTGTTCCTGACCTCGGCTAGTATTTTGACTATTCTTGGATACGTTAAGTCCGGCCATTCTAAGGTCCGGTTATACGTTATCCTTAGTCCTAGGTGTGACACAGTTCTGTATGCTGTAATCCTGACAGCCTATTAATGTTGGTACTTCTACCAAAATACATATGTTAAATATACAGAAGAAAATCAAAATGCTAAATGCAAGAGAATTCCAAGCATGCAAAGATACAAATAATGAGAAAATGATAAATAGCTGTACAATTTTACCTGACAAGTGGACAGGAATAAACACCCAACGTTTCGGCTGTGGAGTCTTTGTCAAGGGAGATCTTTAGTCACAGCACCATAGGTTTTTATAAGCATACATTCAATTAAAAAAGGCAGTTAGATGTCCTACTTGTAGCACTAAATTTAATAGAGGACACCTGTGTTTCTAAGTACCATGGTAATTAGATGAAAACACCAAATTGTGGAAAACGTACTGTTGCAATAGCAACAGAACACTTCAATCGATACGCGCATATCGTTATGAAAATACCTCCATTCTGCCCTCAATGATAGTCCCCCTTTCCCTTTATATACACTCAACACCAGAATGGCCTCCAACAGTGTAGCAAATTCGCTTAATCCCAAACATAACAAAATAACAATAACTCTGTGTGGAGGAAATCATGCAAGTCATCGTTACAAGTACGGAAGCCCATGCTGAACAAAATACACAGTATGCATGCACTCCTATTTCACTGCAGTCTGAGATATGCCGAGCAAACAGTGCCTTTCACCACATTGGGAGAACAAGTTCCCACGTTTAGAACAGTAGATCTCCATATTAATATTGTGACGAAGTGCCCTTTGCCACTTGGTCCTGGAGAGGCCTGCTTACCAGCCTCTTGCCTTGGGACTATGGCCCCTGGGAGATTGTGCCCTTTAAAAACAGTATTTGGGCATCTTGGATTTTAACACACTTTTTCTGCCCCTTTAATTCCATGAGAAAATGTGCCTCTGCCCCTCCCCCTTTTTCCTATTGTTCTCCAGCAGGGCGTTGTCCCAGGGACACTGCTAGACCAGTTTAAAGTGGCTGCTTTGTCCCTCCTCAATCTCTCATCAGCCCTTGCTAAACTTTAACCCCATGGCGATTTTGTTCTGTTCGAGGGATCTGAGTGCTGTTCGGATATATTGAGAGCTAAGATCCAAGCTATCTAGGGATAGGTTGAATGTGGGGGTTTGGTTCAGTATGATAGGAATTATGTATTTTTGTGTGTTTTTGCTGTTGTTGTAAATAGAGATATTTTCTGTATACTGCAGATAACTTGCTTACCACACCCAAGCCATGCTTGCAGATGGTCAAATAGGACTTCCATCTAACTTTTGAACCACTGGACCAATTTGTATGATTTTTGACATATTTTTGTATTTGGAGTATGCGGATTCTGAAAATGTAAGTTGTATATGAATGTGATGTATACTTTTAAAGTTATGAATATTGTGTAAAACTGTATTTTCCTGCCTGTGATAATTATGTTAGCTCGTTGTGTTCAGTAATTATATCACAGGCAGAGGGGAGGGTTTGTTTGTCCTGACTGGGAGTGTCTAACTGTTTTATAGTGTATTTGATTGGCTGTGCTACAAAACCCTGTGGATGGGACTGTGTGTGTAAAACCTGCATAAAAGAAAGCCCTCAACACCTAGTATTGTCTCGTGATTGGAGAGAACTGCTATACCCACACTGGGGATTGCTATGCCCTTGAGCTTTAAATCACCTAGCTCTTCTAAGAGCTGTTCCTGATACGCTCTCCTGGAGGAGAAGTCTTCCCCACACAGTCCTGGATGCTGGAGGTTCATAAAGTGTGGAAGGAAGAGGTCTTTCCCACACAGTCCTGGAGGACAGAAGCTGATCCAGGGTGGAAGGAAGACAGCGAGACTGCAGTTAAGCTACGGCGGTTGTGGAGTCTGCGGTGGTTGTGGTGTCCGGTATGGTGCTTGTGGTCCTCGGCGCAAGCTAGGAAGCGTCCATCATCGGAAAGGTACTCGGTCGGATTATGAGGAGTTCCGTTACAAATATGTACACCCCATTATAATCCACAGGGCTCATCATTGTCAGCACTATATATATATATGTATATATATATCTCCACATAATTCTCAATAGTCTGACAAAAAGGTTTAAATAGACCTGAAAAGCATTATATGGCACTGTCAGAATTTTACAAAATTAGATCACAGGTGGTCACTTTTAGATCACAAGACACACTTTTGCAAAGATAAAGCATCAGTTTTTTTTTTTTGTTTAGTTTTAAAAAAAAAAAAAAACACTATCCCACAGGCTATACTGATTTCCCTCTATATAAGACTCTACAAATAACTACTGATGAGTGAGTTGCTCAACCTTAGGACTAAGGTATCATTCCACTATACTATCTCTGTGTAGGAGACAGGTTGATAAATGTAAATTGGATCTCAGAATAAGGTATGGATTGAGTTAGTTTTCATCTAGTGATTCATACCTCTTTGCTTGACTTTGGCACTTACTTCTTCATTGTTAAAGGATTAGGGCTGTATTCTTGCAATCAAGTGATTGGATCATTTCCTGAGTGGGACCAACCTTTTTAAAGTTGTTTTATTATTATTATTCAGAAGGGAAATATCCTATTCTGAATAGGACAGCCTTTTCTTCTATTTATTTATTTGTTTATTTAAAGAGTTTGAGTATACAGATCTCATGATGTTGCAGATGTCAGATGATACAGCAGAAATCAAGTAGAGCATGCACAAAGAGAAACATTTTAGTGACGATACAATACACAATGTCTAGATCGCATAAAGCAATACAGCGACTTGTCTCATTTAATCTGCGTCCAATAGTACAAGATAATCAATCATGAGGTTAAACAAAAAACAAAAAGATAAATCAAGAGGGAATGAACCAAGGGTAAGTGATCAGGACATTTAGAGGTATATTGGATCTTACGCCTATGTTCACTCATTAGAAATAGCATAGGCATGCTAAAATTGAGAATAATATTTTATCTTTAGTCAATTGTCAGTTGCAGAAGAGGGGGGAGAGGGTGGAAAGGGAAAAGGGAAAAACTCTGTTCATCAAGTACTTGACCTGGTAGGGTCTACCACCTGGTGGGTAGCGGGCTTATTATTAGTTTTCATTTTACTAGACAGATATAGTATCCATGGATTCCAAGTCTGAAGATACTTAGGCTTCGACCTTCGTTCTTCTCATTTTTATGTCCATTCCAGCATAGTGGGAGTGTGTGGAGATCTCCAGTATAAGGGAATCAAAGACTTTGCTGCTACTAGAAGTACTAGGAGGCAGGACTTTCTCAGTTTAGCTATAGGTAAGTCCATGTGCAGTAAGAGTATTTCAGCAGTTTTAGAGGCTAACTGATAACCAGTGACTGTCCGTGAAAGTATGTCCTCCCAAAACGTTTTAATAGAGGTACAGGACTACCACAGGTGTATAATTGTACCTCTTTCCACTCCTCAACACCAACAACACTCAGGTAAGGATGGATTCCATCTGTGGAGTTTGTCTTGGGTGTGGTACCATCAGGTAAATTTCAGAATAACCTCCATTAGTTTGGAGCTTGTCACTAGTGAGTAATCAATTTGAAATATATTTTGCCACTGGTGAATGATAAGGGACATGTTTAGGTCATTCTACCAGGATTTCGTATAGGAAGAGAGTGTATATCCTAGTGAATTCTGTATTGTTTTATATGTGCCTGAAAGTGAATGTTTAAGGCGGGTTTGTGTGGTACAGATCTGTTTGAAGTCTGTAGTCTTAGTCCAGACATCGGGTTTGGTAAAGTTTGTTGGTAGGATATAAGCTGGTGATGCTTAAACCTGTCTGTAAATGTAGGTGCCCTATGTGGATGGTAAGCTTTTGGAGGCGGTGAGGAGTTAGAGGAGAATATGTTTTGGAGTCATATATTTTTTTTATCACAGAAGCAGGAGGATAGCCAGATTGTTAGGTCTTTGTGCAAGGATGGGTTGTGCATGAGTGAGAGTATGGAGAGTACTGTGGGGACAGTCTCCGTTTAGCTTTGCAATGAAGCTAGCGTAGGATATATGGTAGGGTGTTGCCATGGACATAAGAGGAGATCAGCCATTTGCTATGAAAAGGTCTGGGTAGCCCAGTCCCCCTATATTTCAGGAAGTCCCATATGTAACTGGTTGAGACATGGTCCAGACAATTTCCCTGCAAGCAAAATGTGCAAAATTTCCAGCGCAAATTAATTTATTGGGTATATGTATAGGGAGGGTAGTGATCATATACAGAAGTCAAGTGAGTACATTCATTTTTAAAACATTAAGTCTGCCCATCCATGAGATAGTGGGTGTGTAACCATAAGTTTGATTATATGGATTGAAGTAAAGGAAGGAAGTTCGAGCTGAATAGGTCAGATGGGTTCAGAGAAAGCTTAATACCGAGATAGGTAAGGGATGTTCTATTTTCCTTAAAATGAAAATTGTATCTAATAGTGTTTGCATCTAGTTCTAATTGGCCTACTGAGAGGTACTCAGATTCTCAGATTAGTCGTAGTTGAACAAGAATAATGATAGGGAGCTGTACTGTTTCATGTAGTGAATAAGTGCTGGAAGAGATTTTAGGTGGTTAGTATAGTGTTACTTACCCAGTCCGAGTGCAGGCCGGAGTCCTTCCCTCGAGCTGCCTGCAGCTCGATCACTTCTCCTAAGTGGACCGTGTGCCCCAATCATAATGAATGGACACACTGCCTTATTGAATTAAGAGCGCTGCTTGCATCACAAATGCAACCCCACCCCCAGGTGACTAGGGATCCCCAAACCCCTAGTCATACCCCTCCCCCCAAAAATTAACCCCTACCCAACCCCTCACCCTAAAAATAATGAGGGGCAACCTTTAACTAAGTACCTGTAAAAATAAAATAAAACTTACCATTTGATGTTTTCAGCCCCAAAAAAGGGCAAATAAAACTTACTTAAAAAAATAAAATGAGCGCAAAAAAAAAAATCCATCTTCACCCATGGAGGGCTCCGTGCACACTGAGCTCTGCAGGGTGGGGGAAGGCTTATAAAGCCTTGCCCCGCCCTACAATTAGGCTCAGAGCACTCTGATTGGTGGGTTTAAGTCATCCAATCAGAGTGCTCTGACAGGTAAATGAAGAGACTGACAGGTGAGTCTCTACATTTACCTGTCACAGCACTCTGATTGGTTGGCTTGAAATCCACCAATTAGAGTGCTCTGTGTCATTTTACACAGCATGAGAAAGTTCTTTGGAATTTTCCCACACTGTGTAATTTGACTCATAACACTCTGGTTACTTAATCCACCAATCAGAGTTTTGTGAGTCAAATTACACAGCGTGGGAAAATCCCAAAGAATGCTGGCTGCTCACTGTTTACTAGACATGCCCCTACTCGCGGTATAGTGAGTAGGGGCTGAATTTACTAATACTAAGTAATCTTTACTTAGTATTAGTAAATGTGGCTGAAAGACCAATTTAGGTCTTTCAGCCTTTTGGTAGATAGCTCCCTAATACCGTGGGAATTAGGGAGTTATCTACTAAGCGGCTGCAAAATGAATAGGATCGTAGTTTAAATCATTCAAATGAAATTGCGATACCAACAAAGTCCAGAATTGCATTCTAACACGAATGGAGAGACTGTTCTCATTCTGTTAGGACGCAATTCGGCATGTTTTGTCATACGCTTGTTGATTGGCTGCCATGCAGCTTTTCAAAACGCGCCATTAAATCGCCAAACACCGAACTCGAACCCGAACTGTTACTGAAATGTCCGGGCTCGGGTTTGGGGTCAAAAAATCGTAATGTTCGGTACGAACCCGAACTTTACTGTTCGGGTTCGCTCAACTCTAATCCCTACACTACCAACCAGGGCCCTTTGTTGACTGTGCTGGGAGAGACATCTACATACGCTAAAAGACTCCGATATCTCTCCCATTCTATGGTCTGAACTTGTCATGATTTCTCTAACCTTAAAGCCTGATAAGCCACAACCATTTAACCAATTCTGGAAGCTCAATTAATCTCTATTACAATAGACAGAGAAGCAAACAAAAATCAAAAAAGATTTTTTTCAAAAAAGATACAATATCTAGCAATTTTAATGAAAACAACACCCCAGACGTCTCAATGATGCTCTGGAATGCGCACAAATACATGGTCTGTGGGGAGTACATAAAGACATTTTCACTCTACTACTAATCTACAGAATCTTTAAAAACGACATAAGTGGTTCTACTCCCCAGACAACGTCATATAATTAACGGAAGTCAGAAAAAAAGTTCAATGACCTGTTAGACATCAAAAACATATCATTCTCTTCTCCTCACACACATACTACCTAAATGGAAACAAATGAGGTATATACCTCGCCAAAGCCCTTAAACAGCGCCAACAACAAACATACATATCTCAAATTAGATCAGACGTAGGTTGTTTATTACACAAATCAGAAGATATCGCCAAAGAATTTCATAATTTTTACACATATTTATACAACAACCCCTCATAAAATGTACCTAACTGTACACAGGTAAGCTCATTAGCTAAATATTTAGAGACTCACTTACATTGCTCTCTGGACCCAACTGACGCAAATTTCCTAGACAAGCAAATTGACACTGAGAAATTGCTGTCAGCCATTAAAACTCTCCCCTAAATAAAAGTCCAGGTGCTTATAGTATTACAATACGCTATTACAAAAATTTTACTCCGTTTTTGCCATATTTCCTTAGGGCTTTTAACAATCTTGCTCAAAAGAAGAGATATAGCCCAGTACCTAACAGCATATATAATTGCAAAACCTGGTAAAAAAAAACTGGAGTCTTGCGTAAGCTACTGCCCCATCTCCTTATTAAATACAGACCTAAATTTATTTACATTGATACTGGCCAGGAGATTATGGATTTTTATGGGGGGATTGGTCCATTCCAGTCAAGTGGGGTTTGTCCCCATAAGAGAAGCTAAAGAAAATACGCCCTGGGTGATCTATTCAATATACAGAGCACTTGGCAACCCACGCACTTTATCAACTGATGCTGAGAAAGCATTTGGTCGGGTGGACTGGTCCTTCCTGGGCTCAGCCTACAACGACCTCCTTTCAGACCCTGTACATTTTAGGAATGGAACACGCCAGGACTGTCCACTTCCCCCTCTTATTTTCATGCTGACATTGGAACACCTACTAAATGCCATTAGAGCTAATAAAACAATAAGCAGTTTCAGCATAGGCCCTACAGATTAAAACATTTCGGGCTTTACTCTACTTGCTAACTAATTGTCAAAGTGTAATACCCCAACATGAAGAGTTTAGGACAGTAAGTGACAAAACAAGGAAATAATTTATAACCAGGCCTTAGAATGGCCAGACTTCATGTTAGACAGAGAAAAAGCACAGTCAGGATGAGCTGAGGTCAGGGTAAAAGAGAGATCGTAAAAGCGAGAACTAACCAGAGTCAGGTACACGGTAATCAGGCAAACAGGGAAGGGTTAAATATATACACAGGCTCAGTAACAAAGTTAAGGTCAATACCAGAATAATAATAGACAATGCATGCACTAAAGGGTACTAGGACAGAAACCACAATAGGGCACAGTGTACAGGGCTAGGGAGGTTTAAATACCTTTGGGTCACATTTAATTGATTCACTTCATGCCTGCGCCACCAAAATGTGCATGCATGGGGGCACCGGAATGACGTGGACCAATGGGAGCCAGAATTTACCTCCCATTGCCACTCCCCCCCTTATTCTAACTTAGGGCCCCCACCCACCGCTCAGGGGTGGAGGCCAGGGGGGAGGACATTAGGTCACCCCATAATTGGTATTTAGGGCCCCCACCCACCTCTCAGGGGTGGGGGCCAGGCGGAGGACATTAGGTCCCCCCCCCAATTTTTATTTAGGGCCCCCACCCACCGCTGACAGGTGGGGGCCAGTGGGAGGACATTAGGTCCCCCCCTTATTCTAATTTAGGGCCCCCACCCGCCGCTCAGGGTTGGGGCCGGGGAGAACATTAGGTCCCCCCCTTATTTGGTATTTAGGGCCCCCACCCGCCGCTCAGGGCTGGGGGCTGGGGGCCGGGGGGAGAACACTAGGTTCCCCCCTCATTATTTTACTTTAGAGCCCCCACCTGCCGCTCAGGGGTGGGGGCCAGGCGGGAGGACATTAGGTTCCCCCCATTATTTTACTTTAGAGCCCCCACCTGCTGCTCAGGGGTGGGGGCCGGGAGGGAGGACAATAGGTCCTCCCCCTTATTTAAATTTAGGGCCCCCACCCACCGCAGTAAGTCCTCCCCCTTATTCAAATAGGTCCCCCTGCTTATTTTACTTTAGGGCCCCCACCCACTGTTCAGGGGTGGGGGCTCAGGAGGGGGGAACCTTTTTTTTTTTTAAACAGTGAGCTGCCATAGGCTGCCCACTGTTTAATAGACATGCCCCTACTCGCTATATAGCGAGTAGGGGCATAATTTACTAATACTAAGTAATCTTTACTTAATATTAGTAAATTTGGCTGAAAGACCAATTGAGGTCTTTTGACAAAGTTCGGCCGAACTCGGCGAACCCAGAACTTCCAGGTGTCCGCTCATCTCTAGTAGGGATATCCAAATAGGACTTAGTTACAAGGTATAGAGAGCACTGGTTTGTACCACAATAGTGGAACAGATGGCATAGTTGCAAAGTCCAGTTCAGTCATCTTTATGGGCAGACCTATAGTATCTGGAAAAAACTGTCTTACTGAACGACCAACAAATACTTAGATAACATCTTACATCCACTTGTGAAATCACTACCCTCCTACCTACAGGATACCAAAGACACTCTCATGGTACTTGAGAATCTTCATGTTCCACCTTATTCACAGCTTGCCAGCCTTGACGGTGTCTCACTGTACAGCAATATACCTCACAATAAAGGTATTGAAGCATGCATATAATTTACATAAGTTCATAGTTACATAGCTGAAAAGAGACTTGCGTCCAAGTTCAGCCTTCCTCACATTTGTTTTTTGCTGTGATCCAAAAGAAGGCAAAAAAAAAAACAGTTTGAAGCCCAATTTTGCAACAAGCTAGGAAAAAAAATCCTTCTTGACCCCAGAATGGCAGTCAGATTTATTCTTGGATCAAGCAGTTATTACCCTACATTGAAAGATTATATCCTTGAATATTCTGTTTTTGCAAGTATGCATCTAGTAGCTGTTTGAACATCTGTATGGACTCTGATAAAACCACTTCTTCAGGCAGAGAATTCCACAACCTGATTGTTCTTACAGTAAAAAAACCTTTCCTTTGCCTTAGACGAAATCTTCTTTCTTCCAGTCTAAACGCATGGCCTCGTGTCCTATGTAAAGTCCGGTTTGTGAATAGATTTCCACACAATGGTTTGTATTGGCCCCGAATATATTTGTATAATGTTATCATATCCCCTCTCAGGCGACGTTTTTCTAAACTAAATAGGTTTAAATTTGTTAACCTTTCTTCATAGCCGATATGTTCCATTCCTTTTATTAATTTTGTAGCCCGCCTCTGCACTTTTTCTAGTGCCATAATATCCTTCTTTAGAACAGGTGCCCAAAATTGCACAGCATATTCAATATGGGGTCTTACCAGTGATTTATAAAGAGGCAAAATTATATTCCCGAGAATGAATGCCCTTTTTCATGCATGACAATACCTTACTGGCCTTGGCCACTGCTGATTGACATTGCACATTGTTGCATAGTTTGTTGTCTATAACAATCCCCAAGTCCTTTTCGTGTGTTGTTATCCCTAATTCGCTTCCATTAAGGGTATACGTTGCTTGTGTATTCTTTACGCCGAAGTGCATAACTTTGCATTTTTCAACATTAAATTTCATCTGCCATTTGAGTGCCCAGTCCCCCAGTCTATCTAAATCCCTCTGCAGCAAAGTAATATCTTGCTCACATTGTATTATTTTACAAAGCTTTGTGTCATCTGCAAACACTGAAACATGACTTTCAATGCTGTCTTCAAGATCATTTATAAACATGTTAAATAGAAGGGGTCCCAGAACAGAGAGCCTCGTTCCCCTCTCCCCAGCGGCAGCCTAGCCCACCAAGGGGAGATGATAAGCCCCACACCGGTGCAGATGGGACCATGGTCACTGTGCCCAAACCACAGGGGGTAGGGACAGTCGGTCCTGTCCCCCAGCAGCAGGGCTGTTTATCCAAAGGGGAGACAGCCTGTCTTTCCCTCCAGCAGCAACACCAGGTCCAGAGGGAGGGGCCTACTAACCCTTCTCCTCACCTGGGCTCCAACCAGGTTACTGCCGTGGTAGTGCTGCACCAGAGCAGAGTACCGCTGGTCTCTGCCCACTCAGCAACCCACCAATCCAGAAGGCTAGTACCCCCTAGAGCCGTGGTGGAGCCCCTGGACATGGACAAGCTACCCACTACCCCAGGTGCAGTAACCAATTCTTGTGGGTGGGCCACTCTGTTGATTATGTTTTGTGGGTGGGTTGCTGGACTAACCAGGGCACTGACCAACAGGAGGAAAGATACCTTGTTAGTCTTTTTGGGGAAGGGGAGAAATGTGGCAAAACCAGCCTGACACTGGGCATTGGAGAAGACTGATTGCCAGACTCCTGCCCTGTGACTATGGCCCCATGTTGAAAAGCTTGATTTTTCCCCTGCAAAGACCTGAAAGCCGGGTCATTCTGTACTTTCCCTATTTGAACAGTGATACCCCAGATAGCTATGCCATGGAGCCCATTCGTATAACGAAAGACTATGTGAAAGACTTTGGCTCCATGGCAATTGAACTGGATGTATGTTATCTGAGCGCCATTCAGTAATAATGTGCGCTCAGATCTAAGCTATCTGGGGATATGTTGAATGTACCTGTTTTATGAAATAGCTGCACAGTTATATATTTTTATGTATTTTATTGTCTTTTGCTACCATGTGGCTAACGGAGTTTTGCCTCTGTCCTTGGAGATAATTGGATTACTTCCCAATTATCTCCAGGATGGAAGACTCTGTGGAACTGGTTTTGGGCAGAAAAGCCATGCTTCATTTGGTCACAAAGGATGTTAATCTAACTTTTGACCCACTGGACCAATTTGTATGATTATGACGTATGTTGGTATTTGGAGTATGCTGATTCTGAAAATGTAAGTGAATGTAATGCATACTTTTAAAGTTATGAATATTGTGTAAAACTGTATTTTCCTGCCTGTGATAATTATATTAACCCATAGTGTAAGGTAATTGTATCACAGGCAGAGGGGAGGATTTTGTGTGGGAGTGTCTGAGTGTATTGTACGTGTTTATTGGTTGTTTTACAAAACCCTGTGGGTGGTACTAATGTGTAAGAATGTGTATATAAGAACAATAAACCCTCAGCTCTTCCTGTTATACTTCACCCTCAATTTGGAGTGCCATCTCTTATTGGGGTTATCTGCTACAAGGGATTGCTATGCTTGTCATACTCCCTTGCTAAATCACTGCTAAGCTCTTGTAAGAACTTGTTCCTGTCTTGCTCTCTGGAGGGGTCTACGGTGGTTATGGTGTCGGCTGGAGTGCTTGGAGCACTCAGGAAGTGCTAGGAGCATCCTTTTTTTTTTTTAAATTGCAATATTTTGAAAAATTGGTTTTTAGACAGGGCCCCTTTCATAAAATAACACCTTTGTTAAGTTTAACCCCTTAGTGACCAGACTGTTTTTCAATTTTCTTACCATTAAGGACCAGGGCTCTTTTTACATTTCTGCAGTGTTTGTGTTTAGCTGTAATTTTTCTCTTACTCATTTACTGTACCCACACATATTATATGCTACTTGTTCTCGCCATTAAATTGTCTTTCTAAAGATACCGTTATTTTCATCATATTATATAATTTACCCCTATTTTTTTTTAAATATGATGAATTTATTTTAAAAAAAAACACTTTTTCGAACTTTGACCCCCAAAATCTGTACGCATCTACAACCGCCAAAAAACACCCATGCTAAATAGTTTCTAAATATTGTCCTGAGTTTAGAAATACCCAATGTTAACATGTTCTATTTGGAAAGTTATAGGGCAATAAGTACAAGTAGCAGTTTGCGATTTCCAAACCATTTTTTTCAAAATTAACAAAAGTTACATTGTAACACTGATATCTCTCAGGAATGCCTGAATAACCCTTCACATGTATATATTTTTAAAATAAGACAACCTAAGGTATAAAACTTGGGGTATTTTGACTCTTTTCATGCAACCATTTTACCCTCAATCTATGCCAAATTAAAAAAAGAAAAAACAATAATTGGTGATTTTTTTTGGCACACATAGCAATTTAAGAATAAATGTATGGAGAACTTTAGGGGTTACTGCCAAAGAACACCCCAATATGTGTTCAGCAACATCTCCTGAGTACAGGAATAGGTGTGCCGGTTTCTCTGGGGGCTAAAATACCTTATTTGGATGGTGCACATTCCAGTTTTCCAACTTGTAATTTTCACAGATGGTCATCATGCACCCATATCCTATTTGGCACATTTTTGAAGCCGGCCAATGTAATTTACCCCCATCAAACCATATATTTTTAAAATGTAGGCACCCTGGGGTATTTCAAATGGTGGTATTTTAACATGTTCCATGCACTAATTCTACCACCAGTCTTTGTCAACCTTTTGGGTAGTCATTTTTTTGTTATTTTTTTCACACACATTGTACTTTAGGCATGTATTCTCAGCTCCTGTTATGTTTTACCCCAATATGTGTTCAGAAACATCTCCTGAGTACAATGATACCGCCTATGTACAGGTGGGTCAGTTTCTCTGAGGGCTAAAATACCTTATTTGGAGGATGCGCATTCCAGGTTTCCAACTTGGAATTTTCACAGCTGGTCATCATACACAGCTGGAGAAGATTGAACAGATAAGGAAAGAATTCTCACCACCTTGCCCCTCACCTTTTCAACCTGCCCTGGATCATGCCTCTCCAACCCTTCCGACCTTCTCCCAGGCTACTGAACAAGAGGTGGCTGCACTTATCCTTTCCCCTAGCCCCACCAATTGCCCGCTTGATCCTGTCCCATTTCACCTTATAAGATATTTTTCTTCTTGTCTTGTGCCCTCCTTAACACACATCTTCAACTGCTCTCTTTCTTCTGGCACTGTTCCTGCTGTCCTGAAACATGCTACTGTAGTACCCATCTTAAAAAAAAAAAAACATGTCTCGACCCATCCTCCCCCTCTCATTATCGTATCCCTTTATCCCTGCTCCCTTTTTCCTCAAAGCTTCTTGAAAGACTAGTCTTCATCCATCTGGCCTGCTTCCTCAACTCCTACTCTCACCTCGACCCTCTTCAGTCCTGCTTCCGCCCCCTCTACTCTACTGAGACTGCCCTTATCAAAGTGACGAATGACCTCATCACAGCTAAATCCAAAGGTCTCTACTCCATATTAAATCTTCTTGACCTCTCCGCTGCTTTTGACACTGTTGATCATGTTCTCCTTCTCCAAACTCTTCAATCACTCGGTCTCTGTGACTCTGTCCTCTCATGGTTTTCCTCCTATCTCTCCCAATGCTCATTCAGCGTCTCCTTTTCTAATGATACCTCCAACGTTCGTCCTGTCCCAGTTGGAGTCCCTCAAGGCTCTGTCCTTGGTCCCCTTGTTTTTTCTCTTTATACTGCCTCTCTTGGCAAGCTTATTACCTCTTTTGGATTCAAATACCACCTGTACGCTGATGACACCCAGATATATCTCTCCTCCCCAGACCTCTCCCCTGATGTCCTGCAACGTGTCACCTCTTGCCTTTCTTCTATCTCTGACTGGATGTCCTCCCGCTTTCTGAAACTGAATCTTTCCAAAACAGAACTTCTTGTCTTTCCTCCTCCTAATATTAATCCTCCTCTCTCGCTCTCCCTTCAGATTGGTGGTACCCATATCAGCCCATCCTTACAAGCATGTTGTCTTGGTGTTACTTTTGATTCTGGCCTCACCTTTGAGCCTCACATCCGGTCTGTTGTCAAATCATGCCAATTCCACCTCAAAAACATCGCCTGCATCCGCACCTTTCTTACACAAGATGCTACTAAAGACTAAATGCTTGTCCATGCTCTAGTAATCTCTTGCATGGACTATTGTAACTCTCTCCTAATTGGTCTTCCCCGCTACAGTCTGTGAATGCTGCCGCCAGACTGATTTTCCTCTCTAGTCCGTCCTCACACCTCACCCCTCTGTCAGTCCTTACATTGGCTTCCTGTATCCTATAGGAGTCAATTCAAAGTGATAACCCATACCTACAAAGCACTGTATAATCTTAGCCCCTCTTATATCTCCTCACAGATCCATAGGTATGCCCCTTCTCGATCTCTCCGCTCTGCCCGTGACCACCTTCTGTCCACTGCTCGTACCCGTACAGCCAACTCGCGCTTGCAGGACTTTTCGCGGGCGGCTCCCGTCCTATGGAATAGCCTGCCTACTGCCATCAGACTCTCTTAGTCTTCAATCATTTAAGAAGTGCCTTAAAACTAATTTCTTTAGGAAAGCCTATGGCCTCCCAGACTAACCTCTACCTCACATACCTGTCCTAAAGGGCAGCACTCTACTCTCTCCTCCAGCTCTGCTTCACTCCCACCTATTTTGACTTCTATCCCCTGTCCTAATGTGTTTTATACCCCACCTCCTATAGACTAAGCTCGTTTGAGCAGGGTCCACTTCAACCCTTCGTTTCTGTGAGTTTTCTTGTAATTACCCTATTTATAGTCAAATCCCCCCTATAATAATATTGTAAAGCACTACGGAATCTGTTGGCGCTATATAAATCGCAATAATAATAATAATGCATCCATGTCCTATTTGGGACACCCCAATATGTGTACAGCAATATCTCCTGAATACAGTGATACCCCCTATGCATAGGTTTGTTGGATTGTTTGGGGGGTGCAATGCCAAATTTCTGACATATGTTTTTCAAATTTGACATGTCTTCTTTGCCTATCTTCTTTTTGGGGGCCTTTTTCATATTCCAATTTATATTCTTTGATGCCTCTGATGCAACCATTTTTGCCAAAAAATTGGAGAAAATGCGTGGTGGTAATTTTTCAATTTTTATTTTTACACACACATTGCTTTTTGACTGTGATTTAGGAGAGCCTGTTGGTAATTGCAAGAAACCACTCCAGGTTGTTTTCTGCAAGGCCTGCTAAGTACACCCATGCCCCCCATGCATAGGTTGAACTTGATTATAAAAATAGTACGGTAAACGTAACCAAAAAACTTGATGGCAAATAAAAAAAATAAATAAAAAATGGACCAGTGTGTGGTATCACTTGAAGTAGTCACCAATGCAGAGTTTAGGCTGTCCAGGGCAATCAGGACAGTAAAAGACGGTGTCCTTTCTCTGCCCCCTCTTGAAACAGACTCTGCATCTTCTTTGAGGATTCTGCATTGACGCAGTAGGGGGGATTTTAAAAATAAAGTGGGTAGCCCCAACTCTGCTCTCTCTCATCACCACCCGGGGAACAGGTGCATCTTGGTACAAAATCCCCGAAATGATCTGGAGCTGAAACTGTCAAAAAGTCAGTTTCACTCTGAGGTTTGCTTTTTTACACAACAAAAAAGCATTGTGGGTTGCAATCTGCATTAAGTAAACTGCAACCATTTTGTACCAGGCCCTTGTCTTCCATATAATTAGGTAAGGCTGCAGCAGCTGATCTGCCAGATCAAACCCACCCATATGCCGGCTAGAGGCCTTGATGCAAACTGGCTTCCTTGTGCACTCAGCTCTGCCATGTATAGAGACACATCCTTCTTGTCTCTGTACTTAACTGCCAACAGCTCCTCTTGGCGCAGGGCTGAGGTCTCCCCCCTTCATAGCCGGGTGCATGCAAGTTGTCCTGGGAAACCTGCATGGTTCTTTTTGATTGTACCAAAAGCTACTGTATCAAAACAATATGGTAGCTTGAACAAAGGGACACTTGTATAAAAATTGTCTTTATACAGTGTGCACCCTTTGTTCATCAGGGGGAATATCAGGTCCCAGACAATCTTGCCACTGTTTCCCATATGTTCTGGGCAACCTGGAGGGTCAAGGTGACTATCCTTTCCCTCGTACACCCTCGTATTAAAAAAATTAACCCCCTAAAAAAATGCACAGACAGCAAAAAAGTGCTGCTGTGCAAGAGCCAGTGATTATAGTGATAACTGGAAAGTTAGGGGTTAATGGCTCTGAAAAGAGCCTTTGGGTCTCACAATTTTACAAATCCCTACCTAAAACTACCTAAATCTCTCTAATTAAAACACAGATCTCTCTTTTATATATTTTTTTTGAAAATTTATTTTTAATTATTTTTGTTTAATTTTCTTAATTCTTCCCTGAGTGCCTCGAACCCTCGAGGCACTCAGCACAGGCAGAGCATCGGAAGCCTGCCTGATGGCTTCAGATGCTCTGCCTTACTGCCGAGCACCACATGGAGCAACACGGAAGTGATTGCTCCAGAGGAGCGATCACCCAGCGGCCCAGCAGTGAGGGGGGTATTGCAGGATGCCTCGACATCGAGGCATTGCTGCAATACCATCAGAGCGGCTGGAAGCGAATATGGTCTCTAATTCGCCGCAGATGTATCAGGTACGTCTGAGGTTGTTAACAACCATTTTTTGTCGGACGTACCTAATACGTCTGAGGTTAAATACAGCAATATGAGTAGCCCATAAAATAATATACCTGTCCTATCTTTCCTTATTTCTATATACTTCATAGCGGAGAAACGCGTTTGGAGAGGAATTGACTCCTATCACAAGCATCCAACCCATGCAAGACCCTGATCAAAGCTTGGTGCAGATACAACTCGCTAAGACTCTGGACACTGAGCAACCTGCTTAAGGTCTGCACTTTATAAACTATTTACCCATATATGTAGAAAAATATGAGATAGGGCTGCGCCAAGTGGAGAGAGATAGTCCAGAAAAATCCACTAGGATACCAGTGGATAGTCAGGAATACTGGATAGGGTATAGTATCTTGATAGAGGTAGGTGCGTCTGATGTTGACCGTTCAGTATATGAAAAAAAGAGAGGTAGAGGCAACCAATGGTGTAGAATGTCTGAAATTCAAGGTGCAGTAGATAATATAAGTAGAGAACTCACATTTGGGAGAGCTATGGCCAGCTCTGGTGTGGATTGCGTACAGCGGTATAATCCCCGCTTTTGGGATGTGTAGAGATAGGGTCTCCGTCAACACCGTCTGGTAGTCCAAAATTCAGAAAAGAGATAGGAAACGACAATAGTGCTCTCAATTTTGATGGGGTTCAATGTGCAGTAGGTATAGAAAGGTAGAGAACTCACATTTGAGAGAGCTATGGCCAGCTCTGGTGTGGATAGCGTACAGCGGTATAATCCTCGCTTATGGGATATGCAGTGGAAGTACGTCCGTCGACACCGTCTGGTAGTCCAAAGCTCCAAGAGAAAAGGGTAAAAAGCAACAATAGTGCTCTCAATTGTAATGGAGTAAGGAAGTAAAATAGAAGATAAGATAATACTCACAAAGGTAGAGTACAGGTACTGCTCAATAGATAGGTGTTAGTGGTATGATCCCCACCTGGGATTTCTTGGAGTACTGGAACAGTAAAATTGCCAGTGGAAGTAAAAGTAACCAGGAATGTTAAAAATGCCAGGAATAAGTAAAAAAGTTTAAAGTGCATAGAGAGTGCAATAAAAAGAGGATTAGTACAGTAAAGTGTCCAAAAAACTTTTATTGTACACAGTAAAATATAAGAGTAATATTTGCTCTTATATTTTACTGTGCATTTTAGAACAATAAAAGTTTCTAAAACTTTGTGGGTCTTCAGAACACTCATATTTTAGGTCTCATGGTAGGTCGCAAGGAATTTAATAAATATCTCTTCATTGTGACAGGATTGATGGCTTCCGAGCACTTTGTTCTCGATACTAACGTAGTGGGAGGCATTTGCTTAGGGGGCATATCCTGTGTTTTTTTACTTTTATGTCTGTGAGGGATTTACTTCAATGTCAATTACGATATATTCCTGGGTAATACCTTATTTTCAATGATAGCTAAATTTAATCTAATTTCAAATTATATCTAATAGTTAAGGGTCTATTTATGTAATTATAGCCTAGTTTATTCTTAATGATTTTGTAACTTCTTGGACCAATTTTAAGTCGTATTGATTTTAACATTCCTACCATTCCTCTTATAAATACTCTGACATTCTCTTATCAATTGAATTTTGCTTTTAAATAGATTTGGCCTATTAGTGTATTGAATAACTCAACAATAGCCCTTGGCTGTACATTCCCAGATAGGTAATCTAGTGTACCCCCTTAATTGTCAATCAATAGACTTTAATACAGGAAATTATATATCCTTTGACTTTTTGAATTGGTTTATTAATCCACATATAACCTTTAACACACCACTCCTCAGGACTATTCTTCTTACTCCCATCCTTCAGCCTCTAACACAAGGATTTACATGTTCTTTCTACCACATTCCTACACTTGATCAAATCATGCTCTTATGGTTCAATCACTTGGTCAGACCACGCCCCTGTAACTTTCCTTTAGTATTCCCTCCTTTATTCCCTCTATCACTCAGAGGAAATTAAATTACATACTGCTGAATGACCTGGAGGTAGTGTCTAAAATTCAGGCAGCCATTGAGCAATAATTTTTAACGAATACACATTCAGAGATACCTCATACCACTTTTTGGGAGGTGCATAAATGTGTGGTTCAGGGAATTATAAAAATAGTCTCCGCTCACAAACATAAGCGAGAGGTGAAAACCCAACAGCTCTTAGCAGACATCAGGGCATTAGAAGATAAGCACCAAGTTAATCCAGCCCTAGCTACGTATAAAACACTTACTGAAAAGTGAGAAGTCATTAAGACGCTACCATTGCGGAAAAGCCCAGGTCCCAAAGACTTCAAGGGCAAGTATTATTAGTTTTGTACTCCCATTTTATCCATTATATTACTAAATATTTTAAAATCCCTACTCACTGCACCTCATATTCTCCCTCATGTATTAGAAGCCAACATCACACTTATACCCAAACCAGAGAAAGACCATACAACGTGTGTTATCATCCCTTATTCCTTATCAACACTGATTTCAAACTATTTACAAAAATTCTATCCAACCGACTGCGCTCCCTACTCCCAGGACTAGGCCACCCTTATCAAGACCATTTTATACTGGAGAGAGAAACAATAAATAACACCACAAAGCAATTAAACCGTATTGATTTATCAAAATTTTCACAGACTCCTAATATGCTACTCTGTGTAGATGATGAGAAAGCATTTGATAGAGTGGACTGGCCCTTAGGACTGATGGAGTCCTTGAAGTTTATAAATTTTGGCTCAAACTAGATGAGCTGGCTAAGGGTACTGTACTCTTCACCAAATGCTACACTTCATATTAATGGACAGCTTTTTGACCAAGAATTTTTACATAGAATAAGAGAGAACTCACAGATTCAGGGCTTTTGAGTCGGGTGTGAGGAATACAAGGTATCTGCATTTGTTGAGGACCCCCTGAACTTGCTGTCCTATATTTTAAGATGAATATCTCTTTACAGTAATGTCTTCAACTGTCAAGCAAATCTAACCAAATGCCTTATTTTTGCCTTAAATTTCTTCCACTCATTGAAAACCGAACTCAAAAAGTCCTTCACATCACATGGGCAGATTCATGTAATAAATATATCAGGGTGCTTCTACCCAATACACTATCACATCTTTATCATTACAGTTTTCCCCCTCTATTCCAATCAGTCACTAAAGAACTGAATTTATGACACCTTCCGTATTTTGGGTGGTTCTGTAGACTCAGTATACTAAAGATGAACGTACTACCACACATACTCCCTACTACTCTTATACTACCCTCCCTATACTCTTCTTTACTACAGTGCACAAATCGTTTACTGTCTTCATCTGATAATACAAACACCCTAGACTTGCATATTCTCTCCTCGTCCAACTGAAGAGGGAGGGAGGGCTAAGACTTCCAAACATTGAATATCCAGAACCTATGACTGCTCATATAAACATATAAACACAGAGAAACAATGGTTAGGCTCGAGGACTCCTTTTCCGAGTTCCCATTTATACTATCCCAAGGCACAAGTCAGACCAATTTCTCAAACATTTCCACCACCTGACTATTAACCCAACACTGTGTCTTTGGTCACATATCAGGCATAATCGGGACCTTTTTCCCTACCTCTCTCCCTCTATCCAATATCCCACAATCCTCTATTCTAATAATTTACACTACAACGTATTTAGCCTTACATACTATACTCAACAAGTCAGGCATCAAACCTCTAACATTCTTGATACCCGACGCAATACACTCCATGCTGCAAAGGTTCCATGATGACCAACTTATCAATTTTTTAAACTCTGGGCATTTCATTCCAAAAGAACATCGCACATTGTACAAATTTGAAAGTCTTTGTTCCACATTTTAAAGAAAAAACATATGTTCACTATGTATGATCGCCTGCAATTTACATAACAGATGAATCTTCCAACATTCACAGGTGAATGGACACAGGAAGTACAAATCTCCCTTACCCAGAGAATTGGAGAAAGATATTCCTGTTTCCACAAATCTTTATTTAACCTAGCTATACAGGAGAGTAATTATACAGAAATATCTAGGTTGCACTACACCCCTGCAAGGCTGCATAAACGTTAGCCTAATCAGTAGATGCTTGTTGGTGATACTACCAAATGAATAGTACCTCTGCAGATATATGGTGGCAATGCCCGGTAATAAACACATTTTGGGAATGCATCTTCGCATTTATACATTAGGGGAACAAAACATCTACTTATGCAAGTCCAGGGCATCCAAACCCCCCCATACTTCTCATATCTAAGTTTAAAAGCTCTTGAAACACCTTTTAACAGCAACTAACCAACTAATCCCAGCTTTCTAGGAAAAAAGTAAATCCTCAAACCATTGGGGCCTGGATAGAGAAATTGGAAAATATCAGACTAATGGAGGAAATGTGCCATTTTTCAGTGTGTATATGGTATGGATTAAATTTTTTACGCATTACTGTTGAAACTGATCCACCTCCTGTCTTGGAAAGCTAATTTCATATGTTGTTTTTTGCTATTTTTTAGATTGTATATGCTATGTATGATTTCATAGTTTATAATAATAATTAAGTTAATTTCCATGTTTTCAATGGGACATTATATTTATGTTAACAAGTCACAATCAGAGGTAATCACCCAACTTACAGTCACTACCTTCTTGGCTACAGCTGCGTGTCATACATATGCACATACCTATTAGGCATACCTATTTGGCATACAGACATCTAGGGGTTTAAGGGTTTACATAAACACAAACCCTCTCTAACTATCCGCTGCTTTCATACGGCACAATGAAAATATATCCTCCTTCAGATATTTGCTGTCATTGAGTTGCACATCTAATTGTTTCATGACTCGTTTTATTGATTCTCAATACCTTTTATCTCTAAATATTATACAACCCTATGTAAATGTACAAGTGTTATTATCATGCGTTAATTTGATTATTGACTTTTATGTCATATTACCTATGTTATTTGACATCTTGTACATGCTATGTTCTATGTATACAATATTTATTTATTTGTGCGTTTATTTCCAAATTATAATCAAGGTTTGTTTTGTTTTGAAAGTGGAAGGGTTAGGGGCACCTGAGAATTCTCTGCCTATAAGTGCACATGATATAAATCTTGTTCTATCTATCTCCATATTAGCTGCTGATTCAGTGAAATCCAGGACCTTGCTTTAAAGCATTTTTCATTTTATTAAAAGACAATGTTATTATTGTTATAACTGATATTTTCAAGGTTTCTACTTGATGGTGTTTATGCACATTTAAAGTTAGATTGTATGTGTTTCTACAAAAATAATATTATACAAAGATGATAAAAAAATAAAATAGCAGAAGTCAGGAGATCAAACAATTGCTCAATCTGTATTTACCCTTTTTTAATTAAACCCTTTTCCACCAAGCAGTTTGTGAGAAAAAAACAACCCCCCCAAAAAACAGAATCTGAGTATTTTAGAAAGTAAATTCAAAACTTATTTTTAATTTCAATAGGCATAGATAGCACATTACTTATTGGAACTAAAAGAAAATGTTGGTTGGATGGAAAAACTTAAAAAAATAATGATGTGAGAGATAAGAAAAACCATGTTATAAGTTAATGACATATACATAGACTTTTTATAGTAAATAAACGGTGTCCATCATACATATTAAAAGTCAGTTAAAAAGAAAGCTTCTTCAATGCTTAAAATATGTTTAAATATAACTTTTATTCTGGGGGGTGTCCTGGACTTGGATCAGATCGGAGCATACGCATGTGCTGATAGCTCTGCTTCTTGAGAGCTTCTACTGAGCAATTAAGCCCTAACAAGCAAATATTTCCCTAACATGTTGCAATCTAAGGAGAAGAGGAACACAGAGAGGACAGAAAAGGCAAACTTCTTTGCCTCCAGAGCCGGGCAAGGAAGAAATCCGCAGCTGCCAGACCAGGCCCAAGATGGCGTAGATGTCGAGCTAACCACACAGCCGGCGGAGCTGGACCCCTCGATGACTCACAGCTTGCTGAAAAACTTACTGGATGATGTAACGGAGCTCCCTGTAACCCGACCAGTTACCTCTGTTAAAAGGGACTTCTTCCTAGCTGCACTGGGTAAAGGGAACTGCTATGTTTTGTTGACCCAGGACATACTTGAAAACGAGAGAAATCTCAATGTATCTTTCCTGGTAAAATATTTTATAAATAAAAAAACAATAAATAAATAACTAGCTCTGCTCACTCTCAGGCACTGGACGGCTCTCAGTCCTGGGAATTACAGTCCTTACAAGGACTTTCCCCGCTGCATCCTCCACCAGCTGCAGCAACCTGGCACAGGGATTGACCCTTTCTTCCCCTGGTAACTGGACAAGACTGAGTTCTGGAGGTACAAACACTGACTGACTCTGTTTATTTTGTTACACATGTTTTACAGACACTGACCCCTATGTGGTGTCTCCAACACAAAACAACAGGGATTTCAATCCCAAGAAGCTGAAGGGGGAGGGAGGAAGGACAATGCATCTAGGTTAAACTGTGCTGGCATGTCTCTGTGGCAACGTCCTGCTGTGACAGGAAAAGGAAGGGGAAAAAAATACAGGCAGACCATACATTCACAAAAGGAAGGGGGAGGGGAGAGGTGGAGGCACAGAGCAATCCATTTCACTTACTCTTTACAGGCTGCTGCATTTACAGGCACAATACACGAAAAGCATAGAAATACATGAAACAGAATACAAGGGGAAACCACACAAATAAGCAGTCGGCATGGTACTTAGTGACAGTGGTCCGTCACACATCTCCCTCTTGTCCACCTTCAGCAGCTGCAGCATGTCTCACATGGGTCAGCTGGCTACTGCCAGGAGGGGACATATTGTCTTTTAGTGCCATGCCCCCGACAGTACTTGTCCCTGACCAGCCCCTACAGTCCTGGGGTCTGGCCGGCGTTGCACCATTCACCCTCCTGGGTATAGGGTGACTTAGACATAAAGTGTCTTTATCCCAGGAGGCCATCTGTTAAGACACCTCCAGTGTCTTTAGGCAAAACCACCGTTTAGTAGACCTTCCCCGTCTGCAGTAACAGTAACTCCGTTCGCCTAACCTGTAGTACACGAACCAAATGCAGGGGAAGCGGCAATCTCCCGACCGGGATCCGTGAACGGCTCAAACTCCCGAACGGCAATACACGAACTGCTGCTAGCCGCCGAACAACAATATCCACCAAGCGGCTTTCGTTTCCATCCAGCAGTCTCTAAACGTGAAGAAGAAATCCCCCCAATAACGAGACAGAAGCTCCGCATTGAGGGTCAAACAGGATCTGGCTTTACTGTGGGCTACCTGCCCGTATTTATGCAGGTCTCCCACTTGGTGGACACTCCCCTAGGGGACCAAATGGGAAACTTAAATGACAGACAGATATGGGGACATTCCAGACACACAGTCACAGATTTTACCCACAGTGCATTATGATTCCCTCCCCTCTGCCCTGGAGATAATTACCAAGTAACTCAATTATCTCCAGGACAAAGCCAGTCGCCATTTTAAATATAAAATCATAAAAGACATAAAAATGCATAACTTTAAAATAACCGAACATTTCCCATTCGTATCACATATCCCCAGATAGCCTGGATCTGAGTGCATATTATTAGCGAATAGCGCTCAGATCCCACACACATAGTTCAATCGCCATGGAGTCAAAGTTCTTACAGTCTTTCGGTATACGAATGACTCCATGGGAAGGCTATCTGGGTTAAGTCTTTTCGTATGCTCCAAACCTCCCGAACGGCCGGTATTCGTATGCTTTCGTGGAGACAGCCAGGCGTTCCGTTGTTTCAGCGGTGTTCGGCAGAAAAAGTGTCCGTTTTTAGTTCCATAGAAATAGAGCCAAACACTGCTGGGCTTTCGCGTGGTTTAAAATGGCCGCTGCCTCGTGGTCGACATACGAACGACGACCACCCTGAATTCGGTTTAATTGAGAAGTGTCTGCGGTTAACCACAACGTTCTAATTGGGATCAATAGGTTAACCAGCAGCACACTTCTCTCCTGGGTGGCCGTCCGTTTGGCAGGTTTGTTCGGGAAAAAGAGTCATTCAAATGGCTGGGCTATAGAAAACAGCCATTCATACGAACGGGATACAAACAGACGAATGCAACTAAAATAAGCAGACAGATGGTTCTGTCACACCATCCATCCCAAGCCTATAACAACTCCCACTCAAACAAAGGTGATCCCCCTCTCCCCCCCCAGTTTTCAGAGCGCGTAAAAAATCCCACCCAAACACCTGGGTCTCCTGGTTTTCCACGACTGGCCGAGGATGAAAGGGGTCATCTGCAGAGTAAGTCACCGCTCTGCTTTCCGGGAATCGCTGGGGTAGGGCTCTCTCCCTGGATCACACTCAGATGCTGGGGAGTGGTGCCGGTGGCACCCTTCTTGGAGGCCCGCATCTCTGCTCCTACTTGCTTAGGGGGCCCTGCAAGGCTGCCAGGGCCCTGCTTAGGCACTGAGTGTGGGCAGAGGCTACCTGAGGCTACCTGCCCTTTGCCCGGAGGCCTGCGCCACACCAATTTACTCTCCAGACCCTACACGGCTTCCAGGGCCTTGTCTAGGCACCATGGGTGGGCAGAGGGAGTGAGGAAGGACAGTGCATCTAGGTTAAACTGGGCTGGCATTGTCTCTGTGGCAACATCCTGCTGTGACAGGAAAAGGAAGGGAGAAGGGGGAGAGATACAGGCAGACCATACAATCCATTTCACTTACTCTACTTTACAGAGCTACTGCATATACAGGCACAATACATGAAAGGCATAGAAATACATGGGGAAACACAGAATACCAGGGTAAACCACACAAATGAGCAGTGGGCATGGTACTTAGTGACGGCAGTCTGCCACAGACGAGATGTCCAACAAAATATTATCTAAGCTGGACACCGCAATGAAAGATCTCCGCAAAGTCCTGCAAGAATTAGGTGATAGCACCTTACATGTTGAGGATGTAAAATTGGCGGACATGGAGGATCGACCTGTAGAAAAAATGTACGCATAAGGGGTATAGCAGAAAGTGTGGGCACTGAAGATCTTACAGCCCATGTTACAGGCCTGCTGCGAAAACTAGTACCGGATTTGCCCCAAGACCTGTTCCTCTTTGACAGAATACAACGCACAGCGAAACCCAAACTCTTACCTTCAGGATGCCGCAAGATGTGTTGCTTCACATGCATTACTTCCACACTAAGGAGGCTGTAATCAATGCTAATAGGACACGTAAAGACCTACCTGATGAATACAGAGGAATGGCTGATGTCTTGACGTACACATTGAAATGCCGGCGAGACTTCAGAGCTGTTTCCACACTACTACGGAAACATTGCCTATCTTACAGATGGGGGTACCCTACCAAATTCCTGGTAACAAGAGGAGGGAAGACGGGGACTGAATATTGCAATCCTGGGACATCACCCCGCTGGAACACCCAAGCGCTTTGAAGGACACTGCCAGACGTTCCACGGACTGAAAAAAGCAAAGAAATGATAAAAAAGGGACTGTCATATGTTCAATATCCGAGTGAGAGAGCCCTGACCATACCAGATACAATACCAGAATAACTGAACACCAGGGTTGGGTAATGTAGCTACCAGCAATGTTATTAATCGGTAAAGGAAAGAAGGGTGTGACATGTAACATGGTAATGCACAGTAATGTGGGACCAATGTATATAACTTACTCCAATGGAAGGTCCATAACTAGGGTCCTAGAAATATTGTTATACACTAATAAGAAATACAAAAAAAAGGAAAAAAAAAAAAAAAGACATGGTCACACTCCAAGTTGTCTCCTTCCCCCCAAAGCTCACTCTTGTAATATTCTGATTAAAAATAGGGGAGTTCCAATAGAGGGCACTCGGATAGAGCAAAGCTAGCAAATGATACACTTGTCTTATCTCAGACACATCTGACTTAGGGATGTGCATGATCCTCTAGGGATTGACCTAAGAGACAATAAACCTATACAGCCAACCTAGCGCCTATACTTGAAAGTTCCTGTAGAATATTGCATATTCTATGTTTCTATTGATTATTTATGGATGTCTAGATTGACATAAGTAACAGATGGTATCAATAAGTCACAAGGCTTTCTTGTATGAGAACTTTGGAATGTGGATTGGGGTTCTTGTCCTTATATGGATAGAGTTATACTCTGACATCAGTATGGGCACATCTATATAGTAACTGAACAAAGGGACACAAGGTCTCTCTCTCTCTCTCTCTCTCTCTCTCTCTCTCTCTCTCTCTCTCGGCTCTTGTACAGCTATGTAACGATGTAACTCTCCCTTCAGGATTCCAGCAATTACCATCTGCTGTTGAACATCCATGATCATGTAACATCCTTTGTTGTTTTATTATGTATCCATAACTCTAAGAATAAACCTGAAGAAACCGTAAGTCAGATTGCGTATTGGTACTTTTCATTAATATAGACGTATATTAATGCAGCGAGCCTTTGACCCAAGACTATATATATATATAAAAGATGTATATATCAATCAACTGGAAAAAGACACAGAAGAAGAAACAAAAAATTATTACAGTTCCATATTCCTTGTGGATTTTAAGTTAAAGACAGGCGCAAGATACCTACCAGGGCTTTATTACTCTAAACTATTATATTGGAAGCAATCGAGGGAGGGAGCTCCCTCAGGACGTGAAGCATAGGCTTTAACCCCCACGGCACGAAGATGCAGTGCCTAGCCACTTTTCTGGCATTCATTGTTTATGTATATACTTTTGTTAATGTTTTTTTTTTCAATATGTTCTGCCTATCAATACACTGTTCACTTATGTAGAGAGGGGCTAGTGGGTGGCCCCACACAACTTCCTATGCAGGATTCAAGGCCTCTGCGTTCGAGGGATAATCTATACTCTCCCGCCCTACATCAGAGAATGTTACTATGTGGCTTGAGAGAAACACTGCTCGACTTATTAATGCTGGGAGTGCTTATTATACTACTTGGGGGGGGATTATTCGTATGGATTTCCTGTTTGGCAGTTTGGAGTGTAAACCTTTCGTATGGTTTTTCCTGTTTGGCGGATTGGTGTATTCAGTATCTACTGTGGCCCTCACAATAATAATTAACCCAACACAATATACCACACTACACATTAGACAACCACCGTGAGAATATGTACTTTCAACTTGCGGGGACTTAATGTCCCAGCGAAACGGCATCTTCTCAATCGAGACATTGAACACAGAAATATTGTGTTTCAAGAGACCCATTTCCAACACAATGATCATCCTACGATCTTGGCCACAGAATCCCCACACCAATACAACTCCACATCCTCCACCAAAACTAGAGGGGCATCTATCTTCCTGAGAAGACACGTCACATTTACATTGCACTCCCATGATGTTGACACCAATGACAGAAATGTCATCATGATGGGTACGATAAATGACATGTTATATATGATAGCGAACATTTACTCACCGAATACAAACCAAAGTAACTTTTTACATAAAATATTCCAGCCGGGCAATACGGTGATCTGCAGGGATTTCAACCATGTATTTGACCCTAAAGCAGATCCCACCCTCTCCCAACACAGCCATAGACATCGCCCTTTAAAAAGACAATGCAAGGCCATCCAAAAACTCCTTCATGATTTATCACTTCCACACACCCAGGGGACAAAACATACACGCACGTTTCCAAAGTCCATAACTCCTACTCTAGGATAGATTGAATTCTCATATTAGGCTCCAACCTAAACCAACTAGTTTTGTGTGACGTAAAACAAATCACATGGTTGGATCATGCACCAGAGATGCTAGCGATGAAAACCTCTATGATTTTAGGCACTGAAGCCCGTTGAAAATGAATGATTCCCTGTTGCATGATGGGGGCTTTAAAAATGAACTTAATGGGGACTTCTGTGACAAATCGCCTGGCACCCTGACCGAGTGCCTCAGTCAGTCAATGCTTCTAGTGCTCACCGAGGACTCCATGCACTCCACCCATCAGCACTGTAGTCCCCACGTCTAGCGTTACAGCATGGCTGAGAACTCGCTGTCTTCCACCCACCCTGGACCCAAGACCAGGATCCACCTTCCAGTGGGTGAACCTCTCCTACTCCAGAGAGCATAGCAGGAACAGCTCTTGAAAGAACTAGTGATTATAATCCCAGGGGAGTATAGTGATATGGCAATCCCCATGGTAGATACAGCTGTTTCCCCCACACATGAGGTGAGACTCTATGTTGAGGGTAAGCAGGAACTCAATTTTAATGGAGCCACACCGGCCTTTTATGCAAGTTTCCCAACAAGGTTGACACCCACATAGACCTTGTTGGGCACAGGGACACAAGTTAACAAACCAATAAAAGCAGTGTTATACAGAGAGATACTCCTATACAGTATACACAATCCCTCCCCTCTGGCAGATAATGCATTAACTCAATTATCTCCAGGCAGAAATAAAATACAAATTTTTATGTACCCCACACAACATATGTTACCACCCCTGATAGCTCTGATCTGGGTGAACAACATATCCAAACATCACCCAGATCAGAGCAGGGGTTCAGTAAATTCCTGGAAGTCTCTTTTTGACCGACTGCACGCATGGTTTCATGCCCAAAACAGTTCCAGAGAATCAGGGTTTGCGGCCGGTCTAGTTCGGTATTTGCAAACAAACTACCAAGCAGAGTCAATAGTCTTACCCTGGAGCTTGTTCCTTTCATCTAGACGAATGATCCAACCTAACAGTGCCCTTCTAAATTGAATAGAACCAAATGCAGGCAATGATGGAAGTCTAGCAGTGTTCGGGAGTTTCTGTATCCGATTTCAGTTTCCATGAGATTAATGCCCAAACACGCTGCCTGTGTTCATGCGAACAAGATGGTCACCACCTCATGGTTGTCTATAGGAATTGTGGCCACCCAGACGAACAATTAGAACACTACGATGAGAAACGTTCCAAGTTGTAATAGGTGTTAACAACCTCCAGGGTGGTCTACGTTCGTGCGGTTGTTCGTTAAATGAACCATATAGTCCCAATTGCACAAACCAGAGCCTGTTTGAAGTATATTAGCCAGTTCTATTGTAGGGGCCATAGTCACAGGGTAGGAGGCTGGCAAACAGGCTCCTCCAAAAACCAGTGGCGAGGTCACTTTCGCCACACTATCCTACTTTAAATCCAATGACACAGTGGCGGTAACACCCACAATGGTGTGATAAAAATCAGAGAAAACCCATCAATTCATGGCATACAGGTGGGAGGAAAAGAATACAAAGCCAACCTGTTCACACACAACATACTGTTGAAACTCCCACTGCCACAGGTATCACTGCTGAACCTCCTAAATGAAATCCAATCCTATGGTAATCAGGATGTGTCGAAACTAACCTCGCCACTGGGCACTGAAGAAGACTAATTGCCGGCCTCTTGGATCCTCTGGAAAGGGTACTGTGGTTTGCCCAAATGGTTTGGTGCAGCTTTGATTATTTTCCCTGGATTACATCTAGCGCAGATGGTGCAGGATCTGCAGTAATTTTGTGTCAAGGTAGTGATTCCAGGTGCTTCAAAATATTTATCAATCAAAGAGTTCATGAGGTGCTTAAATAAGTGAGCTGGTGCATGGGCCCACTGAATGACAGCTGGATACATATTCTTGGGTAGACAGAATTTGAGATTGATTGTGTATACTTCATTCTGAAGGGTTGCTCCTTTGTCTTTCCAGCTTTGTTTTTCTTGAGGTGTGGCGGCGGCCTGTTGTTCTCTTAGGAGCTTGAGATCGGTGGGTAGGGTTTGCATAGTGTAAATAGGAGTCTTTTCGACGGACACTCTTCTGTCCACTTCCCGACACTGGCGCGCCGCATCCTTAGCGGCCTGGTCCGCTAAATGGTTGCCATGTATTTCTTCTGAATTTAGTCTCCCATGGGCCTTTACCTTCAGTATGGCCACCTCTTCGAGAAGTAGTAAGGCATCTATCAATTCTTTGATAGCTGCACCATGTTTCACAGGAGTACCTGTTGCTGTAAGGAAACCCCTGGTTTTCCAGATTAAGCCAAAGTCGTGTGCCATGCCCAGGGCATACCTTGAGTCTGTGTAAATATTGACACGCTTCCCTTCAGACATCTTGCATGCCACCGTAAGGGCTATTCGTTCGGCTTCTTGTGCTGACTTAGATAAGGGGAGTGAAGATGCTTTGAGTATTTGGTCCTCCGTGGTGACTGCATATCTGGTATGATATTGTCCCTGCTCACCTGCAAATCTAGAACCATCCACAAACAGAGTGTAGTCAGGGTCCGGTAGAGCAGCCTCATGCACTGTTGGGAGATGGGTTATTTCCATTTTCATCTGTTCAAAACAATCATGAGGGGCTGTTCTGTAGTTTTGCAATTTATGGTCCTTTTAGTGACCCTCGTCAATGTGAGCTGTTCTTGAGTTGCAGTACTCCATGTCATGGCCATTGGGCCGAGTTCTTTCCATGAGAGATCTGGAGACTTGGTGAAAGAGAAATGAGGAACAGCCACCTCCAATGGTGATATAAATGTGATACCTCCAAAGGCAGGTAAACTAAGATAACAATGTTTCCTTTGGAGTCACAGAACAGGTCTGTCAGTGTGATGTGTATTTCCACCAGGCTGAATAATTCTTCTTCATAGTATGGGTCAGGACCTGGGGTGTCCCTGAACCACAGGGCGCAATGTAATTGGCTCTCGGTCTGTTCATCATGTGGAACTGTGGGCTTTTCTACTTGAAGTTCCATGTGAACATCAGGATTTATGTCCAGGATGTACCAGTATTGCGGCACTCTCCCCTTGGGAAGTGGCAGAAGAGTGGCCAGATTCAAGGAGTAACATCTTTGTAAAGTAACGTTATCGGGCAAGAGGAAGGAGGTTTGAAGGCAGAGATGTCTCTGAGATGAGAGATGCTTGGGCTGGACTTGATGGAGGATTGCAGCAATATCATGGGGAGCAAGAACTGTCAGTTTATGTCCGAGAACAAAATCATTAGTTTTGTCCAATAGGGCACTTGCAGCAAAAACAGCACACAAACAGGAAGGACCACCCCTGTCCACAGGGTCAAGCATGCAGGAGAAGTACCCAATAGGCACTGACGGAAACCGTGGAATTGAGTAAGGACCCCGGAAGCATGGCCCATCTTCTCTGAGACGAAAAGTTTGAACGGTAGCTGGTAGTTAGGGAGGCCCAAAGCAGGGGCAGAGGAGATGGCTCTTTAAAGAGCATGGTAACAGGTGTGGGCTGTAGAAGACAATGAAAAAGGTTCAGTCTTTAAAGCATCGTAGAGAGGTTACATGAGTTGAGAAGCCTCAGGGATCCAAGATCTGCAGTATGTGATGAAGCCCAAGAAGGCATGAAGAACTTGATGGTTAGATGGAAGGGAGAGATTTGTAATGGCAAGTACCCTGTTCCTTGTTAGGTGACGGGTGCCATGGGAAAGGCAATGTCCCAAGAAGACCACAGAGGGCCGGCACCACTGGAGTTTCATCTTGGAGGCTTTACAACCTTCTTCAGCGAGGAAACAAAGGAGATCTTCGGAATTCTGTTTAGCAGTTGGAAAATCATCCACACAGAGAAGTAAATCATCTACATACATACATAGCAGGAGTAGAGGGAATAGCAAGAGAAGGTGGATATGGCAGAGAGAGATGCGACAGGGGGAACAATGGGTGAAGGCGAGAGAGGAACAGGAGCAGAGGGAATGACAGGAAGAGGAACTAGAGGGGTGTCAGGGGAGGCAACACGTAAAGGTGGGAGGGGAACAGGAATAGGAGGGATGACAGAGGGAGGTGGGAGAGGGGTGATGTTGGGAGGTAGCTGAGGGCAGCATCAGTAGCGACAAAGGAAGGTGGAAGAGGGGCGGGATCAGAGGGAAGTGTGGAGGTAGGCGGGAGAGGGACGGGATAATAATAATAGGATCCATCCGCCCAGAAAACTGGGTACAGAGGGGTGGGGACAGAAGGGCCTATGACAATTGGAAGTGGCGACTGGGCGGTGACTGGGGAGGCGGGGCAAGATTCATTTACGGTATTCTGGGCGCAATCGTAGGGCGGTGGCCGGGGAAAATCAAGAGACGAATCATCATTACAAACATTTCTGTGATATAAATAGTTTGTCCTTCAAAATCTATTTCTTCCTCTGACCAACCCTCCCGCTTGAGTCCTCTTGCTACCTGATACCTGTCAGGATTACTGTTTGATCCAGCACGTAGAACTGTACAGCACGGATGACAAATAAGTAACGTATTACCGGTCCTTAGAATGGCCGGATTTAACGTACAAAGAATAGTCAAAAATACTAGCCGAGGTCAGGGAACACAGAAAGGGACACAGCGATGAGGAAAGCCAGGAGTCAGGATACCAGAATATAGAGAAGTCAATAAACAAAGCCAAAGTCAAAAACCAGGTAGAAAACTATAAACAGGAACGCGCTCTCGGACAACCACAAGGGAAACCACGACAGGGCACTGAGCAGGCTGAGAACTGGGCCTAAATACCCCTCCTTTAGTTCTGATAGGCTGTAACCGGCCTTTGACCCCAAAGTCAGTTACCAGGTTTCATTTGCATAATTGCTGCTCAGCATTAACCCTTCTGTGGATTAGGTTGCTGCTCGGCACAACTTTTCCTGTGTGGACAGTAAATGTCATTAACCACTTTTCTATAAGCGGATGAATACATGAGACCAGGTTTCATTTGCACAATTACTGCTCAGCATTAAACCTTCTGTGGATTAGGTTGCTGCTCGGCACAACTTTTCCTGTGTGGACAGTAAATGTCATTAACCACATTTCTATAAGCGGATGAATACGTGACATTACCCCCCACCTGAAGAACGCCCACCGGGCGGACAGGACCAGGCTTGAGAGGAAATTTAGCGTGAAAAGCGCGGATCTTACGGCCCGCATGCAGGTCAGGAGCCGAAACCCAAGAACGATCAGCAGGACCGTAACCTTTCCAAACAACCAAGTACTGTAAAGTGCCCCGAGAAAACCTAGAATCCACGATAGAAGATACCTCATACTCTTCCTGACCACCCACCACCACCGGAGGGGGAGGAACACAAGGAACAGTATATCTATTGCAGACAAGAGGTTTGAGTAAGGACACATGAAAAGTGTTGGGAATCCCTAAAGATGCAGGAAGAGCCAGAGAGTAAGACACTGGATTGATCCTACGAAGCACTCTATAGGGACCAAGGAATCTGGGGGCAAACTTCATGCTAGGGACCTTAAGCTTGATGTTGCGAGATGACAACCAAACCCGGTCCCCCACTTGGTACACCGGGTTGGCACTCCTACGCTTATCAGCAAAATGTTTGAAGCGTTCAGCAGCAGCCCCTAGAGCAGTTTGAACCTTAACCCAGGTATCCCGAATGGAGGCCAGACGCTCATCCAGAGCAGGAATGGCAGTATCAGAAAATACCGCAGGGAGAACCGTAGGATGCCTACCATTATTGACAAAAAATGGACTGTGCCCAGAGGAGTCATGAACAGCATTGTTTCTAGCGAACTCGGCCCACGGGAGTAGTTCGGACCAATTGTCTTGTGTGCTATTAATAAAACAACGCAAATAAACTTCTAATGACTGGTTAGCCCTCTCAGCTGTACCATTGGTCTGTGGATGGTAGGAGGAGGAGAAGGAGAGATCAATCCCCAATTGTTTACTGAACACCCTCCAGAACCTGGACACAAACTGAGAGCCCCTATCAGACACAATATTGTGGGGGATGCCATGCAAGCGGACAATTTCACGTATGAAAATTAGGACCAAATCTTGCGAAGATGGCAACTTCTTGAGAGGAATGAAGTGAGCCATCTTAGAAAATCGGTCTACAACCATGAGAATAGTAGTGAACCCAGCAGAGCTAGGAAGCTCAACAATAAAGTCCATGGATAAGTGGGACCATGGAATCTCAGGAACAGGAAGAGGCTGCAACAGGCCACAAGGAAGTGCATGAGTCACCTTAGAAACTGCACACACAGAACATGCCTGCACATACTCCTTTACATCTTTCCTGAGTGAATCCCACCAAAATGATCTAGTGATCGCGGCAGTGGACTTATTGATGCCCGGGTGTCCAGCAGTTATATTGTCATGGAACACTTTCATGATATTAACCCTTTCACATAGGGGAACGAACAGTTTATCACACGGTTTACCACTGGGCGCCTGAGGCTGGGCCTCCAGTATGGTGCCAAGCAGTGGAGAAGACAGTGAGAGGATAGTAGTAGCAATAATACACTCTGGTGGAATAATAGGAGATGTCACCTGTTCCGGAGCTGACTCATTATCAAATTGCCTGGACAAGGCATCAGCCTTGGTATTTTTAGAACCAGGTCTATAAGTAATGAGAAAGTTAAAACGTGAAAGGAACAGTGACCATCTAGCCTGTCTGGAAGACAAACGTTTGGCATCCCCTATATATGCCAGATTTTTGTGGTCGGTTATGATCAACAGGGGGTCCTTGGAACCCTCCAAAAGATGTCGCCACTCCTTGAGGGCAAGAATAATGGCCAACAGTTCTCTATTGCCAATATCGTAGTTGCGCTCAGCAGGAGACATATTTCTGGAGAAGTAGCCACAAGGATGCAATGGTGTTCCCTGGCTTTCTCTCTGAGAGAGAACAGCCCCTACCCCTGTCTCGGATGCATCAACCTCCAATATAAAAGGTTTACTAGTGTCGGGATGTTTTAGTATGTCCGCAGAGGCAAATCTTTGTTTAAGAGTCTCAAAAGCATTCACAGCCTCTTTGGACCATACCGTGCTACTAACCCCTTTGCGAGTCATATTTGTGATTGGGGCTATTACAGAAGAAAATCCCTTGATGAATCTTCTGTAATAGTTGGCAAAACCAATAAACCTTTGAATGGCTTTTAAACCAGAGGGTAATGGCCAGTGTAGTACAGCCTCTAGTTTTTTAGGATCCATTTGAAATCCCGATGCAGAGATGTTGTAACCCAAAAAGTGGACTTCAGGCTGGTCAAATATACACTTTTCTAATTTACAATAAAGTTTATTTTTCAACAACGTCTGCAGAACCTGTTTCACATGGGAGTGGTGAGTTTGAAGATCAGGGGAATACACCAAAATATCGTCCAAATAAACCAAGACAAATGAGTAAATGAATTCCCTGAGTACATCATTTATAAAGTCTTGGAATACGGCCGGGGCGTTGCATAACCCAAATGGCATTACCAGATATTCATAGTGTCCACTACGGGTATTAAATGCCGTCTTCCACTCATGATTCTCTTTAATTCTAACCAAATTGTAAGCGCTCCTAAGGTCAAGCTTAGTAAATACTTTAGCTCCCTGAAGTCTATCAAACAATTCGGAAATGAGTGGGATAGGGTATGCATTTTTTACAGTGATTTTATTAAGTGCCCTGTAGTCTATGCAAGGGCGTAACTCACCACCCTTTTTCTCAACAAAAAAGAATCCTGCACCAGCTGGTGAGGATGACTTTCTTATGTGCCCTTTGCTCAAGGATTCTTTGATGTATTCCTCCATTATTTTACTCTCCTGGGGAGATAAGACATAAACTGCCCCCTCAGGTGGCATAGCGCCTGGAAACAGGTTAATGGCACAGTCATATGCTCTGTGGGGAGGCAATACATCGTATTGAGCCTTGTTAAACACCTCCTGAAGTTCTCGGTATTGTATGGGAACTCCAGGAGTTTGGGGAGTGGTAGTGGGAAGGTCAATAGTATCCAATCTCTTTAGTACTGGTTTTATACATCTCCCCATACACTCTTTACCCCATTCTAATATCTCCCCATTAGCCCAGTCAATATAGGGATTGTGCTTACTCAGCCACGGAAACCCTAATATGATAGGACATGATGGAGAAGTAATAACCTGAAACGTCATCTCCTCCCTATGGGAGGCCCCAATGGAGATCGTAATAGGGACAGTTTCGTGGGTTATAAGCGTTTGTGTGAGTGGTCTACCATCAATAGCCTCTACAGCTAGCGGCGTAGGTCTCTCCTGACCGGTATCTCATTACCCCTAATAAACTGGACATCAATAAAATTTCCAGCAGCACCTAAGTCCATTAGGGCACTGCAAGAAAACTTCTTGTTATCAAGGGAAATAGATACCTCAAGGAGGAATCTACTTTTGTTTTTGTTAGAGGACAACTCCATCACACCTAAGATCTGTCCCCTTAAGGTTCTTAGGTGCGGAAGTTTTCCGGACGCACTGGACAATTAGTTATCATATGTCCCTTTCTACCGCAATATAGGCATAACCCCTCCCTTCTCCTATACTGTTTTTCAGCCTCTGACAGTCTAGTGACCCCCAACTGCATAGGTTCGGGTTCGGACTGTACAGGGAGGTTAGACAAAACAGGTTTAGAGAATTGAGGTGCTAGGGACATAGCCGTACATCTGGTCTTGCTTCTGGTGACTTCTCTGAGTCTTAACCTATTATCAATATGCATGACAAACATAATAAATTCGTTAAGACTCTTTTTGAATGCTGAGATTAACCCATTGTTAGTCCAGTCTACCTCGGAAGCTAAGGTACGGAATTCAATAGCATAATCCGAGATAGACCGGTTACCTTGTCTGATGTGCATTAGGGCAGTGGAGGCGTCATCCTCTCTACCCAATGGCTCAAACGTGAGCTTGAATTCGGCAAGGAATTCCTGGTAATTATGAGCTATGCTCCGATTACTCTCCCACAACGGATTAGTCCAGGCAAGGGCCTTGCCCTTTAATTGATTCATTAGATAACCAATTCTTGCTCTGTCCGTGGGGAATGACCCTGGTGAGGCCTCAAAATGGTACTCCACCTGATTAAGAAAACCCCTGCATTCCTATATTGCCATCAAACTGTAGGGATGGTGATAAGGAGATGCTAGGAGTCCTATTAACAGTGGTTGGAGGTACACAGGGTAGAGGTGCTATAGGAGGAGACGCTGCAGGCTGCAGATGCTCCGTTCTAGCGAGAAGCGTACTTAAAGCCTGAGTGAATTGATCCATGCGGTGATCATTCTCCTCTAATTTCCTCTCGCAAGCAGCTATGTGCTGACACAGTTCAACAGGATCTATGGCCCTGTCGTAATGTCAGGATTACTGTTTGATCCAGCACGTAGAACTGTACAGCACGGATGACAAATAAGTAACGTATTACCGGTCCTTAGAATGGCCGGATTTAACGTACAAAGAATAGTCAAAAATACTAGCCGAGGTCAGGGAACACAGAAAGGGACACAGCGATGAGGAAAGCCAGGAGTCAGGATACCAGAATATAGAGAAGTCAATAAACAAAGCCAAAGTCAAAACCAGGTAGAAAACTATAAACAGGAACGCGCTCTCGGACAACCACAAGGGAAACCACGACAGGGCACTGAGCAGGCTGAGAACTGGGCCTAAATACCCCTCCTTTAGTTCTGATAGGCTGTAACCGGCCTTTGACCCCAAAGTCAGTTACCAGGTTTCATTTGCATAATTGCTGCTCAGCATTAACCCTTCTGTGGATTAGGTTGCTGCTCGGCACAACTTTTCCTGTGTGGACAGTAAATGTCATTAACCACATTTCTATAAGCAGATGAATACGTGACAATACCAAACCTCCACTGCTTTCATCAACCCATTATCCAATAGCAAGCCCTCTTTATCAATAAGCAATTTCCTCCAAAACTCTGGCTGTAATCTACCACTTGGTGACATTTGAAAACCACAAATCTTTGCTATCTTCTTTAGTTTTAACATAGCCTCTTCTCCTGATCTCTCCTTTACAGTATCACAAGCTAAATTGCCTTTGGAAGGTCTGGCATGTTCTTGTCCCATTTTTACCAAACAGAGAGAGAGAGAGGAAAAAGAAGGAATGTCGACAGTGCTCGACTGCCACAAGGAATTGATCCCCGTGCGTCTTCCCTAAACGTAGACTAGTCACAGGATCCGCCCACCCGAGATGGTGGCCACGGATCTGAGCGGGCGAGCCTGGGTGACTAACACAGCTCTGGGAAACAAGTACCGGAGAGGCAGAGAATAAGGGAAAAGGTGAATGTGGAGAGACTAATCAGAAGACATTTACAGGAGTCACAGATATAGATATGCGCACATAATCCGGAATCAAGGACAAACCACACAACACACACACACAACTAGGGTACCCACACTATGACTACAACTAAATAGAAAACATAATATAACAAAGAACAGTAAAACTATGAACATAATAACAACGAAACAGTAAATAAACCCTGTTCTACTCTGAACAGTACAGCAAAATTCCCAGCCTTTCTCTAGGCGGATGCTTTCCCTGCCCGCTAGGCAGTCAAGCTATAATAAATCCCCAGCCTTTCTCTAGGCAGTTCCCAGCCCTTCACAGGGCGGACAAAAAATTCCCAGCCTTTCTCTAGGTGGTTCCCAGCCCTGTAGCAGCCGTGACGATCAGTCTCGCCTCGCACCCACTGGTGCGAGGGAGTTTCTGGCCGCTTGTGCCACATGCTCCCTGGCCATTGGTGAGCCCTGTAGCTCCACGGTGCGCCCTCTGCACGCGGCGGCCATTTTAGCAGCCTTCACGCACGTGGCTGGGACCCCTCGACGGCACGGCTCCTCATACCTCTCCCTTTTTCCATTTTTTCTCCTAAGGTATTGTCAGTGGGTTACTCAAACCCCTTTGTTATTCCTTTGTGTCAGTTTAGGTTAGTAGTAGGTTACGTTTCTCCTTACTCATTGTATTCTGGGCATATATAGACACTGTCTCTCTGCACTTCACCTTCTTTGGCATACATTGGTTTATACTGTGGGATATTCCCCACTGCCTCAGTGTTGCAGGCTAGAGCTGATGGGGCTGACAGCCCCAACTTCTCCATTATGGACCCTATGCACACCCCGGCCACTGAGGAGACCGGCCTTACTCCCTCTCAGGAGTTCCAAGCCCTAATTGATTCTACCATGCAGAGAGGGAGCAATGTCCCTATCCCATACTATACAACAAGCATTAGTACAGCCTCTGGCCCCTTCTTTAATGCCCACCCCCCACCCTACGCAACAGTCTCAGGCGAAATGCAAGGCGCATGCCAAAACTAAACACATCTCTCCAGGTGTGACGCTGGTACAACCTGCCCCGACTGACGCGCCTATGGCCGTCCAAGATGGCGTGCTACCGTGCAAGAGAGCTGCTGGGCGGGCAAAAACGGCCAAAAAATGGAAAAGGGCACGTGACCATGTTCATGAAGATTCAGACTCCGATCTGAGTGGGGAGATGGACTCGGATGTCCCTGAATACGCCTCTTATGAAGAAGAGGGCTCCGACGCTGAGGCAGGGTCCGACGCTGCGGCGTTACCTCCGAGTGGGGGGCAAGGTATTTGTGATCCTCAGGGTTACCCCCTGTTCGATCCAGATGACCTTCGCCATCCTCGCTCGGCGGAATGGGACCCGCCCGAGCACATAGCTGGCTCTCTAGCTTTGCGTATGCACACTCCTCTGTCCAAAGAGGGGCGCAGCAAATTGCGGGCCGAATGCCCAAGGCCCTTAGTGCCAGATGCGGCGTGCAAAATGCCAGAGGTCGACCTCAGATTACACAGTTCCTGGCAAAAACGATCTGGAAACCCGGAAAGGGACTGGAATTCTCACTCCACAATTGCTAAAACTAAATTTTGGACACCCTGGAACCCGCTGCCAAGCTTTATGAGCCCTTGGAGGCGGCTAAGGCAGGGGATAACCCCCTTAATTTTGATGAGGTGATCGGATGGGTCCAAAGACTGATTTGCCTTCTTGGCAACGCTAATACAGCGATGTTGGCTGAACGCTGCTAGGCGATCTTCCTCAAGAAATTGGTAAACCTAGAGGTGAAGGAACCGTGTGCTGCCGCTAAAGGCATGCTCTTCGGTGAGTCCTTTGTTAATGACCTAGGCTTCTTCGTGCGCACCTTTACTGCCCTGGATAAGGCCTAGTCCAACTTAAAACGAGTTTTTGGCCCAAAGGTTTTCCAAGGGGCCGGGAGGTATAGGAGCCATGGAGCTCAAGGTCTCTCACGGACTCACAGAGGTTCCTTTGCTTCCCCTCTGGCCTACCAGGAATACAAGCCCACTCCCTTCTTCCCCTCACACGGGAGACCATGGCAGAATCGTGGAGGACGTGGTCAACCCTCGCACAGACATCCTTATGGTAAGTACCCCCAAATGTGTTTTTTCCCATGCAAGCGTGGTGGGCAGACTAGCTTCATTTATCGATATGTGGGGCATGATTACCATAGATGTGTGGGTTTTGAATACGGTCAGGGGTTTCCACCTAGATCTGTTGTTCCCCCCTTTCCAGGCATGTATACCACAGGAACTAAGATTGCCGGAAGAGCAGTCCGGGTTGATCACTGCAGAAATCACGGAACTTCGTGCCAAACAGGCAATACAGGAAATCCCGTACGAGCCCCCGGGTTTCTTAAGCAATTTGTTCCTCGTGGCCAAGAAGGGCGGAGGAGTTCGACCGGTCATAAATCTCAGACGCCTCAACGAATTTCTCTGCTACCTACACTTCAAGATGGAAGGCATTCATTGCCTCAGGGACCTGCTCCGACAAGGGGACTGGATTGTCAAGCTGGACCTCAAAGATGCCTATTTGACCATTCCAATGGCAGAGGAACACTGGGACTTATTGCACTTTACGTGGCAAGGACGTCGGTGGAGGTTTATCTGTCTGCCCTTCGGTCTATCTTCAGCTCCCTGATGCTTCACAAAGGTAATGAAGCCGGTAGTGGCGTTCCTCAGGGCTCGAGGTGTCCGTATGATTATTTACCTGGACGACATCCTGATTATGTCTTCGTTCCCCTAACAGCTCCTACGCCATCTGAACTGGACGGTGAGTCTCCTGGAGGATTTAGGTTTCCTCATAAATTGGGAAAAATCCATGGTGACCCGTTACAAAAGATAGAATTCCTGGGATTCAAAGTTGACTCGATCGACCAATTCGTGTTCTTGTTCCAGAGGCCAAAATAAAGGCTATGAAGAAGGAAATAAGACGTACACTACAGGACACCTCTCTCTCCATACGACAACTGGCGCAAGTGATTGGTCTCTTGGCCTCATCGATTCAGGAAATTTTTCCAGGACCCCTGCTTACAACGATTGAAGGGATCCCATCTTCGGTCGGGCAGTTCATACGAAAGCGAACTGAGCCTGGACAGGGATTCCAGAGAGGAACTACTATGGTGGTTGGACCACATGGAGGTGTGGAATGGCTGAGCAATCCTCGGATCCGCTCCGGACATGGTGATAGAATCGGATGCCAGCCTACATGGTTGGGGCGCTCGCTGTGGAAATATTTCCACAGGTGGCAGATGGTCCGAAGTTGAGTCACGGCTACACATAAACTGTCTGGAACTGCTGGCGGGATCCTTCGCCATTCGCAGCCTGTCTCTAACACTTGGAAATTGCTGCATTCTTCTACGTATGGACAACGTGTCCGCGGTCAGATATATAAATCATCTGAGTGGCACGAAATCAAAACAACTAGCTAAACTAGCAAACGACTTCTGGAAGTATTGCCTCCACAGCGCAGTGTCGGTTACTGCTGAACACATCCCGGGACTGGACAAAGAATGGGCAGATTGGAATTCACGCTACTTGAAAGACTAAGGGGATTGTCATCTGCTCCCTTCGATCTTTTGACAGATGGATCGGTTATGGGGCCCGTTGGAACTGGATCTGTTCGCATCCATACTAAACTCCCAACTGCCCCAATATTTCAGTTCGAGACCGGACCCATCGGCTATGGTGGTGGATGCATTCCTGCAAATGTGGCCTCGGGGTCGTCACTTTGCGTTTCCTCCATTCAATTTGATCTCACGGACACTGGCGTACCTGTCCAGGCAAGATTGTACACTGGTGATGGTAGTTCCCCTGTGGCAGACTCAACCTTCGTTCCCTCATCTCCTGGAGATGACGGTGGATTTCCCAAGCATGATTGTAATGCGGCCGGATGCACTTCTGGATCCGGATGGGAGTTCCAGCTCATGGCTTGGTTGATTTCAGGGGACCCTGGTCCGTCGCAGACGTTCTGCAAGCAACTACAAGACTCCTGGAGAGTGCCTGGGCACCGGGAACCAGAACAGCTTACAAATCCGCATGATGCGTGTGGACTGGCTGATGCATGGGAAGGTTGTTGGATCCAATTTCTGCCTCTCTGAATGAGGTGCTTAGTTTTCTGACCACGCTTTTTGAATCAGGTTTGGCCTACCGCACTATCAATGTTTATAGATCGGCCATTTCGGCCGGACATCAAGGGATTGACAGATCGCCGGTTGGACAACATCCCTTCGTGTGCCGATTGTTGAAGGGTATCCATTTCTCTAGACCCCCGAGATCCAGATACTCCTCATTTTGGGATGTTGACATAGTTCTTTGCTTCCTGAAGTCGTGGCCCCTTAATGAAGAGCTCTCGCTGAAACAGTTGTCCTGGAAGTTGGCTATGCTCCTGTGTCTACTTTCATGCAAGAGAGTTTCGGATGTCAGAGCTTTGGACTGGAACCCGATATCCTTCACCCCAGAGGGAGTGTCGTTTACCATCTCGAGAAGGACTAAGACGGCTTCTAAGTCCCGAGGTGTTCAGTCCGCCCTGCTCTGTGTCCAGTGGTGTGCCTCCGGGTTTACCTGGATCACACTCAACAGTTGTTCGTTCCTGATGGGGATATTTCTTCGGTTGTTTGGTCTTCGGTTCAGAAGGCAAAGAAGAGGAAGTGGAAGTATACAGCAAGGCATTTATGGACTGTTCCTATGAGCTGATTAGCTGCCCTGTTACTAGGCAGAGTTGGTTGTATCTGTTATATATTATTCATATTATACATATTTTCTCTTTCATTTATTTTTTCTCTTTGCTGCTGAGGAATAATAGGAGCCTCCGTGTCATTAATAAAATCATGACTTTACTTCATGTAAATAGTAAAATCTTGGAATTATGAAGTGCCAACATATTCCGCAGCACTGTACCATTGGGAAGGACAACACAATAAGAACAGACCAATACAACAGGTAGACGGCCCTGCCTGTGAGTTTACAATCTAAAGGTTAAACTGGGGAGATGAGACAAGAGGTAGCAGAGGAATTTGTATGTGATGGCAGAGAGAGTTAATAGTAGTATAACTGAAGCAGCTGATAGCATGTGAAGGGAATAAGGAGGTGATTGGCTGTGGTTTCTAACAGTTAGGGGTGCATATAGTTTGAAGGAACCAGGGTGGGTGGGTAGACTTAAAATATAATGTATTTATTAAACAATAAAACACATAAATGTGAGTGGGAAGAGACATTTCAAAAACAATCTCAATCTTTTTACACTATTCTGCTGCATGCATGGTAAACTGCTTTCTTACAACACATAGTATCTCAGCCAAACAAACCGTGACTTTTGTCTAGTCATCCAGGATATGCACCAGTTACCTGTAGTCAATATTGTCCAGAGAAGTATGCCCCAACTTCACGGCTGACCAGTCTGGGCAGTAACTGAGTCTCTGAAATGCTGATTCTCTTTACAATTGTATGCTTCCAGACAATATGTTATCTCATGCGGTACTTTATTGTAGTTTTTCTGTAGAAGAAAATCAATTTACAAGTCTTTGGCATCAGTAGCCATTTACAAGTGTTTTATATGAGGATGACTGTGTGTTTTCCTAAGCATCATGCTGTACTAATTGGTGACTCATAGGCTCAAGTAGCAGAAGAATCTGTTGTTGAAGCAGCAGAATCAACAAGGACCACAAGTAGTAGCAGCATGTAGAAACATACAGAAATTCCCCAATCACAGACTGAAAGTATCTTTAGCAGCAGACGCTGGACTGGTACAACTAGCATTAATCCTTCTAGAACATCCAATCAACAACTAAGGGAGAGGTCAGCAGAGTCTTGTTTGTTGATGCCATCAGATACAACCTTTATTGACTGGGCACAATAGAGTATTGTAGATGTGTCTGCAATTCTTGGTCTTGGTGAAGATTATATTGCTCTTTCCCCCACCACTGCAGGCATAGTTTGTTTATCAGAAGGTATTCAACTATGAACCAGAGGAATTGTAAAATGAGAGTCTGGAAAAGACAAGCAACATTGTATTAGTATTTTTTTCTAGCTAATGTACACTCTGGTCTTGCTGTATCTTCTAAACCTTGGCTAAGTCAATGTCTATCTGTTTTTCTATTGCCTTGTCCAATGAAGACAGCAACATCGTTTCCTACCAGGGCAATAATTAGCTTACCTACTGTCATTCGTCTCCTTACTATTCATTAATAGCACAAACAAAACCACCGCAACTACGACAACTATCAGAACCAGTACATTTCATTTAGTGGTTTTGCCCTGCGTGGCTGAGTTTTGGTGTACCTACTCACTCTGCAGACACTGTTGGTAGAAGCTGACAGGGAACAGTTTTTTTTCCACATTGAAGGACATTCTCTCATACTACTTTGAATTGAATTCATGGGAAAACTTTTTTTTTTATTTATTATTATAACGTGAGTGGGTCACCGACTGAACTCTTCCGTGTCATTATTTTTTTTAAATTCTATTTTTTTCAACTTAAAATGACTCCTCCTACTGCTGCTCCCTATTTTTCATTAATGGAAGATTGTAATAGGAAACACAAATCAGTGGTACTGGCAGTGCAAAAATGCCTAATATGATATAGCCATTACACTAGGGAAGTAGGTGTTCCTGAATGTATAGCTCTGTCTTGTACAAAACAGTCACTGTATTTCTGAATAACCAAGTAATCACTTTATTAATACATATACAACATGTTCATCACATTGTCCTCATATTGCTGCCTTATGACACAGGGTTTCATCAGCAACCATTTTAATACCTAGAACATTTTACCATCTAACGACAGGCAGGAACAGGAAGTGAGGAACCAAAAGAAAAGGAACTGCATAATCCACAGCCAACAACAGCCCTACCACCCACACATAACAATACACAAGCTCATACACTAACACACACACTAGTACATAGTAACAGTTCATAGATCACAGTAGGCAATATTAGTAGCCCTTTTTAGCAATGCAGCACAATAATATCTTATTGCGTTTTTTTCTGCTCTTTTGGCTTGTATGAATCTTTTCCCTGGATATTTTGCGTGGGTGGGGGACCTGGATGACAATGTGGGGAACCTATTGTGTGTGTCCCGGCCCCCACCCCTGAGCGGCGGGAGCCCTAAATTAGAATAAAAAATGGGTCGCAAGAGTATTCTGAGAACGGACAGCAGCTAAAATAGCCTGCCCTTCGGTGGGTCCCCTCTCAGAACTCAAGCTGGTTTTAGCTCATCTTGTACCATTACAGAGAGAACATATCTGAAGCATATCAGACTGGTCCCACCCATATGGGCAGTCCAGATCTGAAATGCCAGCAAGTTCTCTCTGCACGAGAGACACAGCAACCCCAGACGATCGTTTCGGCCTTGTTAGGCATCGTCAGTGAGGCATAGCTGATATCTCTCTAGGCACCGTGAGCAAGGGGTCCACATCTGGATTCCCCTTTAAACTAATGGAGAGCAAAAAAATGGGTCGCAAGAATATTCTGAGACCGGACAGCAGCTAAAATAGCCTGCCCTTCGGTGGGTCCCCGCTCAGAACTCAAGCTGGTTTTAGCTCATCTTGTACCATTACAGAGAGAACATATCTGAAGCATATCAGACTGGTCCCACCCATACGGGCAGTCCAGATCTGAAATGCCAGCAAGTTCTCTCTGCACGAGAGACACAGCAACCCCAGACGATCGTTTCAGCCTTGTTAGGCATCTTCAGTGAGGCATAGCTGATATCTCTCTAGGCACTGTGAGCAAGGGGTCCACGTCTGGATTACCCTTTAAACTAATGGAGAGCAAAAAATGGGTCGCAAGAGTATTCTGAGAACGGACAGCAGCTAAAATAGCCTGCCCTTTGGTGGGTCCTTGCTCAGAACTCAAGCTGGTTTTAGCTCATCTTGTGCCATTACAGAGAGAACATATCTGAAGCATATCAGACTGGTCCCACCCATACGGGCAGTCCAGATCTGAAATGCCAGCAAGTTCTCTCTGCACGAGAGACACAGCAACCCCAGACGATCGTTTCAGCCTTGTTAGGCATCGTCAGTGAGGCACAGCTGATATCTCTCTAGGCACCGTGAGCAAGGGGTCCAAAAATTAGGGCTTAAATTAGAATAAGCATAATATCTTATGCTTTTTTCTGCTCTTTTGGCTTGTATGAATCTTTTCCCTGGATATTTTGCATGGAAGATGCTCGGACAAACTGATCCACTACATGCATGAATATTGTACTACAAAACGAACTATACAATTTTTTTAGACAATGTGATTCAGCCAGCTAAATTTTCCCACTCTATGCAAGTCTAAGAATGACAAACAATTCCACAGGTTTAAAAAAAGAATTATGTAGAAAATGTAATCCTTCAAATTTGGAAAAAAAATATCAGTGTTTTGAGAACTTTTAAATAAAAGTTTAAGTATATGAAATATTTGAACTTTTAATGGCATAAAATAAAATAATCTGAGTGCTTTTCACTGTAATATTTCACAAAGAACAAAAGTTGCTACATTTTCAAAAGCCAAACTCTACTCCACTTTACAGGGAGTGCAGAATTATTAGGCAAATGAGTATTTTGACCACATCATCCTCTTTATGCATGTTGTCTTACTCCAAGCTGTATAGGCTCGAAAGCCTACTACCAATTAAGCATATTAGGTGATGTGCATCTCTGTAATGAGAAGGGGTGTGGTCTAATGACATCAACACCCTATATCAGGTGTGCATAATTATTAGGCAACTTCCTTTCCTTTGGCAAAATGGGTCAAAAGAAGGACTTGACAGGCTCAGAAAAGTCAAAAATAGTGAGATATCTTGCAGAGGGATGCAGCACTCTTAAAATTGCAAAGCTTCTGAAGCGTGATCATCGAACAATCAAGCGTTTCATTCAAAATAGTCAACAGGGTCGCAAGAAGCGTGTGGAAAAACCAAGGCGCAAAATAACTGCCCATGAACTGAGAAAAGTCAAGCGTGCAGCTGCCACGATGCCACTTGCCACCAGTTTGGCCATATTTCAGAGCTGCAACATCACTGGAGTGCCCAAAAGCACAAGGTGTGCAATACTCAGAGACATGGCCAAGGTAAGAAAGGCTGAAAGACGACCACCACTGAACAAGACACACAAGCTGAAACGTCAAGACTGGGCCAAGAAATATCTCAAGACTGATTTATCTAAGGTTTTATGGACTGATGAAATGAGAGTGAGTCTTGATGGGCCAGATGGATGGGCCCGTGGCTGGATTGGTAAAGGGCAGAGAGCTCCAGTCTGACTCAGACACCAGCAAGGTGGAGGTGGAGTACTGGTTTGGGCTGGTATCATCAAAGATGAGCTTGTGGGGCCTTTTCGGGTTGAGGATGAAGTCAAGCTCAACTCCCAGTCCTACTGCCAGTTCCTGGAAGACACCTTCTTCAAGCAGTGGTACAGGAAGAAGTCTGCATCCTTCAAGAAAAACATGATTTTCATGCAGGACAATGCTCCATCACACGCGTCCAAGTACTCCACAGCGTGGCTGGCAAGAAAGGGTATAAAAGAAGAAAATCTAATGACATGGCCTCCTTGTTCACCTGATCTGAACCCCATTGAGAACCTGTGGTCCATCATCAAATGTGAGATTTACAAGGAGGGAAAACAGTACACCTCTCTGAACAGTGTCTGGGAGGCTGTGGTTGCTGCTGCACGCAATGTTGATGGTGAACAGATCAAAACACTGACAGAATCCATGGATGGCAGGCTTTTGAGTGTCCTTGCAAAGAAAGGTGGCTATATTGGTCACTGATTTGTTTTTGTTTTGTTTTTGAATGTCAGAAATGTATATTTGTGAATGTTGAGATGTTATATTGGTTTCACTGGTAATAATAAATAATTGAAATGGGTATATATTTGTTTTTTGTTAAGTTGCCTAATAATTATGCACAGTAATAGTCACCTGCACACACAGATATCCCCCTAACATAGCTATAACTAAAAACAAACTAAAAACTACTTCCAAAAATATTCAGCTTTGATATTAATGAGTTTTTTGGGTTCATTGAGAACATGGTTGTTGTTCAATAATAAAATTAATCCTCAAAAATACAGCTTGCCTAATAATTCTGCACTCCCTGTAAATCTCAGGAAAATTCTAATGTAAATATAAGTGGTTAGATCTCGATTAACTTATGCATATTAATGTATTTTAGTTTTGTTTGTTGTGAAGAACAGGAGCCTCTCTTTGTTGAAATTATAATTTGAAATCTCTCAAAATTAGGGGTATTGTAAGTAAAATAATTTCTCCATATGTGTTTTACGTCAACTATTTCAAATAACCCTTAGAAAACCAGATAGTTTTACCTTACACTGCAACTATGTGTGAGCAATACTTGCAGTTAAATTGTTAATTTAATAGTTCCTCTAATATATGTACGTATAATGTTGCAAGCAGGGAAGGCTTCACAATGGAAATAGGATGGCAATTGACTTGTTGAACACTAGAATTACAGGGTTTCAGGATTACTATTTGATCCCGCACGTAGAACTGTATCACACCCAGGACTAGAAGATAACGTCTTACCGGGCCTTAGGATGGTCAGACTTAACATACCAAAGAATAGTCAGAATACTTGCCGAGGTCGGGGACAAAGAATGGGATACAATGATAAGACAAAGCCAAAAGTCAGGGATACCAAATACAGGGAAGTCAAAACGAAGCCAAAGTCAATAACCAGAAATAAACGCTCAGGACCACACTCTTGGACAACCACTAAGGGAAACCATGACAGGGCAATGAGTAACAGGAAAAAAGGAGTTTATATAAGCCTCCTTCAGATCCGATTGGCCGTACCCGGCCTTTGACCCCAGAACGTGCGTACGCATCCTTTAAGTGACGTCACAGGCATGTCAACGTCGTCAGTAGCATGGATGAACGTGGACCTACATATTGGTGTGGATCCACAGCGGCCGGCATCCACATAGATGTCGCAGGAGTCAGACATATTGCCGTATGACTGCAAGTAGTCTGGGTCCAGTGTCCCTATTGCACTTGGTGCTACAATGTAATACATTGCAGTTCCAGAGAAATTGCAATGTTTACATTGCAGCACTAAATCTGCCTCTAGTGGCTGTCTGCCAGACAGCCACTGGAGGTGCTTCCTGGGTCTAAACGGACCTTTGGCCTGTAAACTGATCCTGAACGTTCTCATGCTCTATATGAGGACAACCAGCATCGGATTTTTCCAAATAGGAAAGCATTGATTCAATACTGATATCCCAGAGAAAATCAGAGAGTTCTTCCAGTCTTACAAACAAATGAGCTTATACAATCACACATCAAACCCCCCCCCCCCCGATGGACCGTCTCTCATCCCTCACTTCAGACTTCCTATCCATGCTATCTCTGCCCTCTGTATCCATGAATGCAAAAGCAGCTCTCTCCTCTGAGGTTTCCACAGAGGAAATGGCAAATGCCCTTGGCTCCTTCAAACCCAACAAAAGCCCTGGCCTTCTATTAAAAATTCATTTCAGACCTACTACTACCCTGCTTGTGCAAAGAATTCAACTTCCTACTGAGCTGTGAAGTCCTGTCCCCCGACATGACCAAAGTTTGACAAACGCTCCTTCCCACGTACGTTTGCTACAGACTCCTGGAGGAGTGTAGAAGCCGACCATGGTCCAGGTCTGGGACACCATTTGGCAGTTACCCTGCCCAGCCGCCAGTAGTAGCTTTCCCTGGATGCCCCTCGTTAGGAACTCTCCCTTCATGCAAATAGAACTGAACGCTGACTCTCTGGCAGCCGTTCGCATGAACCAAACCCAAAAATAGTCCAAGGGGCTAGCTATGGAACTAAATAGCCGTGACCGCTATGGAACTAAATTCAGCATGAGAACTTTGTGGCTTTGCATTCACCTCCGTAGGACTTAGCGACAAAGGTTATGGAATGGTTTTCAGCATGAGGTAAGCATGGAGTTTCCGGACAACTTGGTTCACGGTTTTGAACCACTTTGAAATCCGCCAGGACAACGCTTTTTGGAAGGAAGGTGCCTGAGACTAAAGGAAACAAACGCTACCTAAAAGACAGCTGGAGCACCCCATATTGTGGCCACAGGAGCTCCTGAAAGTTTTGGGCATAGAACTAGGTGTGCGGCCAGTCAGAACTTTAACACATTGGCGTTTCCCCTACACTGCATGGATCTGAGCACTATTTTGAGAACTTGGGCTCTCAGATCAGGGCTATTTAGTGATGTATTATTTGTGGGATTATTATTTTTTTTTTATATATATTTATTTTTATTCATTTTCAGATAAATAAGTAGATACCATTAGGATACAGTGTACAACAAAATAACATTTCTACCGTGATTACATGGTATAGAAACGGCAAGCAGCTTCATATAGTAATAAACAGCTCTGGTTACTTAACATACAGCATTGTTTCCATACTACATAAGATCACATTTAATTTAAACAACTTCGTCTGGCAGAGGTAAGGAAGCACCTATGTCTATGTTGCGGTCAGTGTGAGGGTTTGGTGTCTAGTTGTCGCAGTGTGGCAGTAGGCTGGTCATTTTCTAAAGTGTGCCTGGGGAGGGAGGTCTTAGGTCTTTGTTCAATATCTATATATATATATATATATATGCGTAGATATGTGTCTACTACTTCGCGCGCCCTACATCTATCTTAGAATATCAACATTATTGAGAAAATCATTCCAAGGTTGCCATATGAGACAGAAAGCCTGGTATTTCTTGGAAATAGCGTGTGTGAGTTCTTCCATTTGTTTTATTCCTTCCACTTTAAGCATCCATTCCCTCAGGGTTGGGGGATGTGGATTTTTCCATCTCGCAGGGATCAATAGATTTGCCGCTGTGAGGAGGTGTGTTATGAGAGATATTCTCTCTTTTTTATCGTCAGGAGGTGGAAGTAGGAGGATCAGGTGTTCCGGGGCGGGCGGGATTGAGGTTCCAGTGATTATTGTTATTAGCTTAAGAATACGTAACCAAAAGACACGTATGTAGGAGCATTCCCACCAAATGTGTGCAGTATTGGCATTTGGACGGTGGCACCGCCAGCATGTGTGTTGTGTGGAGTTGTATATTTTGTGTAGTTTAAAGGGAGTGTAGTGCCATCTGGCTAACCTTTTGTAGTTACTCTCCTGTATGTTCGTGCAAGCAGTTGATCTGTGGGTTCTCGTGAAAACCTGTTTTGTGGGATTATTTTATGTTTTTATTATGTTTCAGGGTAGTTTAATGTTTTATATTTTTGTTTGTCTCTCTGTTACTGGGAGATAATTAGCTTGCCGGTCTCTAACGCAATTATCTACCATGCCCAGAGATTCCTGGGAGGGGCTTGTGGTGAAGACAATGGTGACCCCCTGCTGGGGTCAGTGTATAAAAAGGCTGTGTTTGGATGCATTAAACCAGTTGTACTCTTAGAACTATGTGTCGTCTAGTTACTGGGAGGGGAAGGGCTATAATAATTGCTTAGCACCTTGTTCTAGCTTGTGGAAAGTTTGTGGAAAGTTCTTGTAAGGACTAGAGCTTCCAGGACTGTGTGTCATCCAGTCCCTGGGAGGGAATAGAGCTAGTCCCCTATTTTGCTCCAGGACAGAGAGGCTCCAGGAGGACCCCAGTCAAGCCACGGCAACTGGTGCAAAAGCACTGAGGTTTCCTTGTTCCAGCTAAGAAGTGGTCCGCTACACAAAGCTAACATCACTCTCATTCCAAAACCCGGCAAAGACCTCAGCGAACCCAGTTATTATCGCCAGAACGCAGGCAACAGTACTTGGTCGTCGAGTGCCTGGAACTATTTTTGGATATGCACTCATATGAACCCCGGCAAAGATTTGCCGCTATCCCTCCAACTTCCCGACCAGCTATAAGAACGACGTTCGGGAGATAGGAACTACTGACTGGGAGGAGCATTCGCTCCCTGAAAGAAAGGGAATATCTTGTACGGTGTCCCATTTCCATGGAACTGTTTTAGGCTTTCACCTCAGAGCTGGCCAGTCAGAACTTTACCCCGGTGGTGATTCTATTCTACTGAATGGATCTGAGCGCTATTTGGCCACGTTGGGCGCTCAGATCAGGGCTATCCAGGGATATGACTCTTGTGGGGTTCCTTTTAATATTGGGGGTACTTTTGAGGTATTGTATAAATATTATGTATGTTTCCCTGTAACGGAGAGATAATTGAGTTATAGTTTCTGACTCAATTATCTCCCAGACACAGGGATGCCAGAGAGTGGCTTTCTATGTTTCTGTATGGAGACCCCATGCTGGGGGTTTTGTCTAGTTACTGCCCCCCCCCCCGACTGTTTACCTCCGCTATTTCTCCTCTCAGCCAGACTGTAACCATTGTGTGATTAAGCTTGGATCCCCCCGATCCAAGCTTAATCACACAATGGTTACAGTCTGGCTGAGAGGAGAAATAGCGGAGGTAAACAGTCGGGTTAACCAGAGACCGCTATACCAACCTCACCGACTACCTTCACGTAGCCCACCTAGCCCAAATGCAACACTTATATCTCCTACCCAGGAAAAAAGGTGCATAGACCTTGAGCACTTCATATTCGGCTTTCATCAGCCATCCCTATACATTTGGCTCCCCAAGAATTTCCTCCTACCACACTCTATCGACTTATGGGACAGATTGATTGAAAGAAAAATATGATCTCTCCGCCGGACTCTCGCCCATGGCCCCTATCTTATGTGATAAACTACCCCCCTAGGCCTCAACCCCAAATACACAGACATAATGCTTAGGATGCCTATACACCTTTGGAAAGCTCCTTGATTTCTCAGACATACCTGACTCGACCTCCCTCACTACCTTTGACTACTTCTGATTCATACAATTGGTAGACCTGTCTCAGGATAAACATCCCCACAAAATGATAACCACTGCCCTCAGCATTGGAGCCAATGGACATTTTCTTCCCCATACCCATTTTCCTCCTACCCTTTCCTCTGCCCCACCACTACTCTCTTCCTTCTACCATCAATTTATATGGTGGGACTAACAGGGGCCTGGACCTCCAACCCAAACTTGGCCTATACAGTAGGATCGAATCCATCATCTCTTCCCACTCTCCTGTTCTCCCAGGTTGACCTCCCTATTTTTGGTGACCACGTCCACTCCACTCACAATGGTAGTTATCTATACTCCCACAAGATGGATGATGCATGGCCTAACGTGGGCACTGGTGCATCGCCCCCTCGCACTAAATTACCGACCAAGCCAGGTCAAACAGCACCATACTTATACATGTATTCCTAACCCTATAATCTTCCTTTAGTATATATTTAGGAAATGCATAGGTATGCCCAGACCTTTCACAGCAAACAATAAAAAAAAATATAAGAAGTAACTAGTTATAATATAAATGAAGCTCTCTGCTACTTTATTTGGCTTTAAATTGTCACCCTTCATCAAGGGAGTACTAGAAAACTCAATATTTCAATACTGCACTTTCTAAAATTTGCATAGACACTACTGCTTAAGTCCAAAGTTTGTTTTGATTTAACGTGCAGAATTTAATAATTCTAAAACTCAGAAAATTTGTTCTCTGGGCAACAAGAATTTAGAATATTTTTAAAAATTCTCATTTGACATTTTTGACATTTCACAGGTATAAGCTATTATTGTGGATTGGGCAATAAAAAGTTAACACTTTGGTGGGGGCATAAAGATGTACATGGGGGGACTCACACTGCCAGGTCACATTGGTATACCTTGGAGTTGTGCAGTTGTTTGTTGGTAGTGACTGGCATCAGCCTGTCCATTTCCTCTTTCACATATGATTTGAGAGGCACTGGTGAGAAAGAGACACACTGCTACAATTAACCAACACCACTTCTCCCATTATATAAGTGATGGAAGAGTGTCAGTTAGAATGACAGCATCTGCAGACAAGATCTGTTAAAGAATGGCATCCTGTTGAGGGCAGCAGCTGCAGTCTCAAAAAGATTCACTATCTTCTCTGTGGGTCTATGTGAATGAATGCTGCTTATAAAAGCAGATGGTATACTTCTCAGAGAGTGCATGAACGTGCAAAGGAAGTTTGCTCTATACAGATGGACATGGACAAGGCATAAAAAATAAGAAAGCTACCATACACGTTAACCCTTTAAATTACTGGAGTTACTACAGAGATATACAAGAAAAGCTCAGTGCTGAACAGTATTGATCATTTTCAAAATTCCTCTGAAAGAAAATAATGTGGTATACAAATGTTATCCAATCTAGATTAACTTGACAAGTCTCATTTCATTTAAAGCAGCAAGTTAAATATTAAACACAAAATGGAAAACAAGCAAAATGATTCATTCTAAAATTACGATGACCCTATTGTCATTGCCTTCATATCAATTTATCAAGTTCAGTTTTTACCTATCCTGCATTGCAGCTGCGTTCCATCCTAGATAATGTTTTGTGAACATGCTTTTGTCTTTTAAGATAAATATTGCTGTTTTGACACTGTATGTGCAAAAGAGGTCGCCAATCTTCTGTCTCAAGTACATATGAGCATGTCAATAATTAAACGAGAAAGATTTAATGTTGTGTAGACCACAATGCTTATAGCTGTATAACGGCTTTTTTCTAACACATATGTGTTGGAAAAAGCTTTCCCAATTCCCATCTAAAACAGGTAATTATGCTCTTTTTATATACATGACCCACTTCTCCACCTGCTCCCAAATTCACCCCATTGTCAACTCTGTTTCCTTCAATATGTTACCTACTAAAACAAAACAAGTCAAAATGCATTGCTTCTGTATTCAAAAAACAGCAGTGCTAATATATTTAGTCCTTTCAGCAGTGGGAGAATGCTCATTGTGATTTCATCCTTTTGTTGCAACCTATGTCTTGGGAAATTATTGGAATAAGTCACTTTGAGATAGACAGCCTCTAAAATATTTGGGTATTTTATTTATTTTTTATTTTGATTGGTTGACTTTTTGTAAGTGACGTTTCCCTTTATCAAGGAATAAGGTGGACATAATTTTGATAAGTTAAATTAAGCTTATCAATATTTGTTTGTATAATTTGTTCTTAGATTGTTTACTTTTATTTTTGCAAAAAGTACATTACAGAAGAATTCTTAAATTTACAATGTGAATAGGTGAATCGATAAAATTTTATGATTTTCATGTAAGGAAGGCAAACGTGTTAAAGTTTTTTTAAGAGTAAACATTAAACATTAAAACATTAAACATTAGTTAAAAGAGTTAACATTAAAACGTTCTTGTAAAGGACCATTCATTTACAACCTGAATGTCATGTATTTGTAATTAATAAAGCTTTGTCACTGATGATTTGACAAAACCGTAATTATATTAATTACCGTTTTGTAGGTTTAGGTTGAACCGTTGTTGTTGTTAATTTGATCATGACGAGATGCTGGGGTAGTACAATAATAATAGCAATCTTCATTTAAAATATTAGCTTAATTTTAATGTTTATATATATAGCCTTTGTACATTGAAACTTTATTCTTTTGTTTTTCAGCTTGATTATTTTGATTGATTTTTGTTTAGAGGGTACAGAAGAGAAAGGGTGGTTAGGATGGAGTAAGAGAATAAGATAAAATATGGTATACAACTGATTTTGCGGCATGACATATTGGCATACAATCTTTGCAATATGCTACTTCATGTCCAGTTGAGTATTGAAGGACTGTATTTTGTTGGAATACATGACTGGGAAGACCATTTTATATTTACCATTTCAAGTATGTTATTAGTTATTTAGTAAGGTGTGCTCTAGTAATTGCTATTGCACCTTGTCATGAAGAACCAAACAGTTTCATTGCCTGCCTATGTTGAATGTTACACTTCTTCTAAGACATGTTGTGGTTTATGTCTTCCTGTTTTGTGGGACTTATCAAGGTATTTTCCTATATGCCCATACAGTCCCTTTTAATAAGAGGTTGTTTTGAGTCATGCAAATGTCAAACAGAGAAAGGGGGGAAATCTATAAGGTGGTATAAGTGCAAAACCTACACCTATAAGTGGAGTGCAGAGAAAAATAGCGGGGTACACTTACCCCATATAACTTGATAGCAAGCTTAGTGTGCAGTACATGTGGAAAAAATAGAAAAGGCAATATAGTGCAGATGGTATATATAAATAAAATCAGATGAAATGGTCGTGAAGTGGAACACTCACATTTAAAAGAGCCTGTATGTGAACACTGGCTCCATAATTAGGCTTATATGCTTTTTTTTTTAAGGCAGCATCGCACCTGCAATCCACAATATGATGTATCTCAAAGGTAAAACATAGAGAAAAGGGGACAAATGTGCAGTCTGTCTCAATTGATGCAGTGGTGAGAATAAGTAAAGTGCTCACCTTTTTCAGAGCCTTGTATCCTGACTTTGAGGAGTAGTAGCAATTTTAGTAGTAGATTTTAATAAATGTTTAGGACAAAACGAGATGAAGTGGATATTCAACCTTGGGACTTTACAACACAGAGGTTTGAATATCGACTTTGAATTACATAATTTTATTTAAATCCACCTGCATAATATTTAAGTACACCTCCACAAAAAAAAAATGGAAGAATTTTTAAGGAACTGCTAATAGTTTTAAATATGATTTCCTAATACAGATATTAAAAGAAAGAAGATTGTCAAGATAGATTTCATAAATACTCATAATTATTTTTTATTGTGATATAACACCATAAAATTAGTTATAGAGCCAGAACATAATCTCTTCTAGGAATTAACTGTAATATATTCATCCAGACACATAAACATTGTCCATTTAAGAATGTATATAAGGGTTGTGGTCATTAGCTTGGCTAATATAGCGTAGTTGCTACATCTAAGTGCTGCTTCAAAGTGTGTGATTGGAGATATTCCGGAGAGTTTACAGAAACTTCAACTGTCTAAGATTTTGCTAAGAGTTTTTTTCTTTTTTACTGTTACAGGTAAGATTCATCTATGGGAAAAGGTTACTGATTGCACAAGGTTTGATTTCCTGTTGATAATTGGTAAGGCATTTGATTAGCTAGGTGTTTGCTATTGATTGTAAATAAGCATAGGGCTAACCAGGTGTTAAACATTCCTGATGGGTGGTGCTTTTAGAAGTTATATAATGATTATTTGATCATTAGCTTGGTTGCTACATCTAAGTGCTGCTTCAAAGTGTGTGATTAGAGAAATTCTGGAGATAAACTGGAGGTAATCTGAGGTATACAGGAGGACAAAAAAATATAAAAAAAATAAGATTTGTTTGATTTAAATAATTCACCTCATTAAAATGGCAGACTTAGTTCAGTGTAATAGTTTTTATGCATTTGTTTCACGTTCCACTTTTTGGAGATTTGGATGCTGTCTAATCTGTAGACAGTTCTCTATATTGCAGCAGGAGATTGTGTTTTTGAAGTCTGAGATTTGTAAATTATCTGGTAAACAAACTCAGGCTAGAACTGCTGCAAAGCCACTGCTGCAGAGACATACTAGGAATGGCAGATGGATTACTGTAGCATCTGGTAGACTTAGAGTTGTGGATAAAAGGCATATGGCACAGTATGTTGCTCTACATAATTCATTTTCAGCACGTTCAGAGTGTAATGGTGTTATGGAGACAGGCTCAGGCACTGAGGTTAGTGGTGTTGTGGAGACAGGCTCAGGCACTGAGGGTAGTGGTATTGTGGAGACAGGCTCAGGCACCAAGTGTTATGGAGACAGGCTCAGGCACTGAGGGTAGTGATGTTGTGCAGACTATGGTGAGGCCTAATAGAAAGCAGTCAATGGGACCTGATGGAATACACCCAAAGTAATTAAAAGAGCTTAGTGGTCACATCGCAAACTACTCTATAGGTGGTACATGACGCCCATTAGACTACACAGAATGTACCCAGACGTATCATCCAAGTGTTGGAGATGCGGTGTGGAGGAGGGAACCCTGTCACACATATGGTGGCAATGTGGGGGGATACAACCTCTCTGGGGAGATGTTCAGATCCTACTGACTGATCTTGGAATTAGGGACTTCCCCATGAACATAACGACCTGCCTACTCTTGCTAGATTTCAGTAAGGCTTTTGCCACTGTTGCACATAGAATGCTTATCAATAAACTGAAATCTTTAAGTTTGGATTCCAATATTGTTGAATGGGTAAGGCAGTGGCAGAGTGTCAGGAAACAGGGTTGTAGTCAATGGAGTATATTCGAAGCATGGGCTTGTCACCAGTGGGGTGCCTTAAGGAATCTGTACTTGGACCCATTCTCTTTAATATTTTTATTAGTGATATTGCAGAATGTCTTGATGGTAAGGTTTGTCTTTTTGCTGATGATACTAAGATTTGTAACAGGGTTGTTGATCCAGGAGGGATAAGCCAAATGACAAATGATTCAGGTAAACTAGAAAAATGGTCAGAGTTGTGGCAGCTGACATTTAATGTGGATAAGTGCAAGATAATGCATCTTGGACATAAAAACCCAAGGGCAGAGTACAGAATATTTGATAGCGCCCTAACCTCAACATCCGAGGAAAGGGATTTAGGGGTGATTATTTCTGATGACTTAAAGGTAGGCAGACAATGTAATAGAGCAGCAGGAAATGCTAGCAGAATGCATGCTTGTATAGGGAGAGGTATTAGCAGTAGACATGTGCAATTCGTTTCGGTCCGAATACGAATTCGGATGAATTTCGGGCAATTCGGATATTCGGGTACTTCCGAAAGTCCGAATTGCCAAAGTGCCGAATTGACGAGGTCCCAAAGTTCTGAAATTACCGAATTTCCGAAGTGTCGAAGTTCCGAAGTTGCCGAAGTTTCGAAGCACAGTATTGCCCAAGTACTAATATACTTACCCAGTGAAAGAAGAAGAATGTTACATTGTATACAATTTTAAATAAAAAGTATACAAACATAGCCAAGATTGGAGGGGACCTAAGCGGCGGGTGGGGGCCCTAAATCAGAATAAGGGGGGGACCTAATGTCCTCCTCCCTGGCCCCCACCCCTGAGCTGTGGGTGGGGCCCCACCCCTGAGTGGCGGGTGGGGGCCCTAAATTGGAATAAGGTGGGACCTAATGTCCTCCCCCCTGTCCTCCCACCGTCCCCCACCCCTGAGCGGTGGGTGGGGGCCCTAAAAAAAATACCCCCCCTCCCAGGTGACTAGGGGTCCCCATGCCCCTAGTAATCCCCTCCCCCACAAAAAATAACCCCCTATCTAACCCACTCACCCTAAAAATACCCTTTACTAAGTACCTGTAAAAAAAAATAAAACTTACCATTTGATGTTTTTTTTTCTTCTAAAATCTTCTTTTTTCAGCCCCCAAAAAGGCCAAATAAAGAACTATAATAACCGACACACTTAAAAAAATAAATAAAAAAAATTAATCCATCTTCACCCATCAACTGCTCCTTGCAGACTGACCTCTGCAGGGTGGGGAAAGGCTTATAAAGCCTTGCCCTGCCATTAGGCTCAGAGCACTCTAATTGGTGGGTTTGTCATCCAATCAGAGTGCTCTGACAGGTAACTGAAGAGACTGGCAGGTAAGTCTCTACATTTACCTGTCACAGCACTCTGGTTGGTTTGAAATCCACCAATCAGAGTGCTCTGTGTCATTTTACACAGCGTGGGAAAGTTCTTTGGAATTTTCCCACGCTGTGTAATTTGACTCATAGAAACATAGAAACATAGAATGTGACGGCAGATAAGAACCATTTGGCCCATCTAGTCTGCCCAATTTTCTAAATACTTTCATTAGTCCCTGGCCTTATCTTATAGTTAGGATAGCCTTATGCCTATCCCACGCATGCTTAAACTCCTTTACTGTGTTAACCTCTACCACTTCAGCTGGAAGGCTATTCCATGCATCCACTACCCTCTCAGTAAAGTAATACTTCCTGATATTATTTTTAAACCTTTGTCCCTCTAAATTTGTTGTGGTAGTTTTTCTTCTTTTAAATATAGTCTCCTCCTTTACGGTGTTGATTCCCTTTATGTATTTAAATATTTCTATCATATCCCCCCTGTCTCGTCTTTCCTCCAAGCTATACATGTTAAGATCCTTCAACCTTTCCTGGTACGTTTTATCCCGCAATCCATGAACCAGTTTAGTAGCCCTTCTCTGAATCCTCATTAAGGTATCAATATCCTTCTGAAGATACGGTCTCCAGTACTGTGTACAATACTCCAAATGAGGTCTCACCAGTGTTCTGTACAATGGAATGAGCACTTCCCTCTTTCTACTGCTAATACCTCTCCCTATACAACCAGGCATTCTGCTAGCATTTCCTGCTGCTTTATTACATTGTCTGCCTACCTTTAAAGGACCACTCTAGGCACCCAGACCACTTCAGCTTAATGAAGTGGTCTGGGTGCCAGGTCCTTCTAGGGTTAACCCATTTTGTCATAATTATAGCAGTTTCAGAGAAACTGCTATAATTATGAATGGGTTAAGCCTTCCCCCTAATCCTCTAGTGGCTGTCTCATTGACAGCCACTAGAGGCGCTTGCGTGCTTCTCACTGTGATTTTCACAGTGAGAGCACGCAAGCGTCCAGCATTAGTAAATGCTTTCCTATGACAGGCTGAATCTGCAGCGCCTCTTGCCGCGCGTCATTCAGCCCGTGGGAGCTAACGAGGAGGGAGGAGGGAGGGAAGCTGGAAAAAGGTAAGTTTTACCCCTTTCCCCTTCCAGAGCGGGCGGGGAGGGTCCCTGAGGTGGGGGGCACCCTCAGGGCTATAGTGCCAGGAAAACGAGTATGTTTTCCTGGCCTTTAAGTCATCAGAAATAATCACCCCTAAATCCCTTTCCTCATATGTTGAGGTTAGGACTCTATCAAATATTCTGTACTCTGCCCTTGGGTTTTTACGTCCAAGATGCATTATCTTGCACTTATCCACATTAAATGTCAGTTGCCACAATTCTGACCATTTTTCTAGTTTACCTAAATCATTTGTCATTTGGCTTATCCCTCCTGGAACATCAACCCTGTTACATATCTTAGTATCATCAGCAAAAGACATACCTTACCATCAAGACCTTCTGCAATATCACTAATAAAAATATTAAAGAGAATGGGTCCAAGTACAGATCCCTGAGGTACCCCACTGGTGACAAGTCCAAGCTTCGAATATATTCCATTAACTACAACCCTCTGTTGCCTGTCACTCAGCCACTGCCTTACCCATTCAACAATATTGGAATCCAAACTTAAAGATTGCAGTTTATTGATAAGCCTTCTATGTGCAACAGTGTCAAAAGCCTTACTGAAATCTAGGTAAGCAATGTCTACCGCACCACCCTGATCTATAATTTTAGTTACCCAATCAAAAAAATCAATAAGATTAGTTTGGCATGATCTCCCTGAAGTAAACCCATGTTGTCTCTGATCTTGAAATCCATGTGTTTTTAGCTGTTCAACAATCCTATCCTTTAACATGGTTTCCATCACTTTCCCCACTACTGAAGTAAGGCTTACTGGCCTATAGTTGCCTGACTCCTCCCTATTACCTTTCTTGTAAATGGGCACAACATTCGCTAACTTCCAATCTTCAGGGACTACTCCTGTTAACAATGATTGGTTAAATAAATCTGTTAATGGTTTTGCTAGTACACCACTAAGCTCTTTTAATAGGTCCATCAGGTCCCATTGACTTATTTGTCTTTACTTTTGACAATTGAAATAGAACCTCCTCCTCTGTAAACTCACGTGTAATAAATGACTCATTTATCCTTTTTCTTAACTGCTTTCCTTCATTTTCGTCTGTAAATAGAGAACGAAAATATTCATTGAGGCAGTCAGCTAGACCTTTATCCTCTTCTACATACCTTCCTTCTTTTGTTTTTAATCTAACTAATCCTTGTTTTACTTTTCTTTTCTCATTTATGTATCTAAAAAATGTTTTATCCCCCTTTTTTTACTGACTGTGCTATTTTCTCTTCTGTGTGTGATTTGGAAGCTCTTATAACTTGCTTAGCCTTTTTCTGCCTAATCTTATAGATCATTTTGTCTTCCTCACAATTACTAAATGCTAACTTTTTGTTTTTAACTATTTTGGCCACATCTGTGGAGTACCACAGTGGTTTCTTGAATTTTTTGCTTTTACTGACAAGCCTAATGCTATTTTCTGTTGCCTTCAATACTGCAACTTTTAAATAATCCCATTTTTCGTGGACTCCATTTAAATTGCTCCAGTCTGATAATGACTCCTCTACACATATTCTAATTTTAGAAAAGTCTGTTTTTCTAAAGTCTAAAACTTTTGTTTTTGTGTGGTGTGACTCGGTCACTGTTCTTATATTAAACCACACTGACTGATGATCACTGGATCCTAAACCTTCACCTACAGTAATATCTGATACCAAATCTCAATTTGTTAACACTAAATCTAGTATGGCCTCTTTACAAGTTGGCTCCTCAACAACTTGTTTTAGAGACAATTCCAGTAGGGAGTTTAGAATATGTGTGCTCCTGGCACAAGTAGCTAATTTTGTTTTCCAATTTACATCAGGAAGATAAAAGTCACCCATGATGATAACTTCCCCCTTCATTGTCATTTTAGCTATTTCCTCAACCAGTAGATTATCTAACTCTTCAATTTGTCATGGGGGCCTATAAATCACACCTACACGAGTTACTGTGCGATTACCAAATTCTAACGTAACCCAAACGAACTCTATGTTCGCCTCACTAACTTTTATTAGGCTAGATTTTATGCTATCCTACACATACAGGGCCACCCCTCCCCCTTTCTTGCCTTCCCTATCTTTTCTATATAAAGAGTACCCTGGTATTGCTATGTCCCAGTCATTTTTCTCATTATACCATGTCTCGGTAACAGCGACTAAATCTACACTATCAGTTGCCATTATTGCCACAAGTTCATGGATCTTATTCCCTAAACTGCAAGCATTTGTAGACATGACTCTAAGCTTATCATTTTTTAACACACTTGCTACAGGCACCTCCTGTCCTTGTTTTGGGGGACAATTGGATTGATGTTTTATCACCATTTTGCCCCCACCCCCTCTCCTAGTTTAAATACATCCTAGCAAAACCTCTGAACTTCTCACTGAGAAAAATTTTTCCCTTTTGAGAAAGATGCAAACCATCTTTTTTGTACAGGTTATTTCCATTCCAAACAGAGCTACCATGAGAAATAAAGCCAAATCCTTGCTCCCGACACCATTCACCAAGCCACAAATTAAAGTCCCTAATACGCATCCGCCTGTTGTTCTGAGTGTTATGCGCAGGCAGAAAAAAAAATGTGTTTGCCCTAGAAGTGCTCAACAGGGGACTTGAACTCTGGACTCTTTCTGCCTTAGCCCTGCTGTCTTGCCTTTGGGCCAAACTTCAGTTCTCATAACCAATCAGAGAGTTATGGGTCAAATTACACAGCGTGGGAAAATTCCAAAGAACTTTCCCACGCTGTGTAAAATGACACAGAGCACTCTGATAGTCAGTCCCTTCATTTACCTGTCAGAGGACTCTGATTGGATGGCTTAAACCAACCAATCAGAGTGCTATGAGCCTAATTGCAGGGCAGGGCAGGGCAAGGCTTTATAAGCCTTCCCCCTTCCTGCAGAGCTCAGTCTGTGCGGAGCCCTCACCGGGTAAAGATGGATTATTATTTTTTTGCGTTCTTTTTTTTTTTTATTGCGTTGGTTATTATGGTTTTTTATTTGGCCTTTTTGGGGCTGAAAAAAGATTTTAGAAGAAAGAAAACATTGAATGGTAAGTTTTATTTTTTTTTACAGGTACTTAGTTAAAGGTCCTCCCCTCATTATTTTTAGGTTGAGGGGGCTAGGTAGGGGGATATTTTTTTTTGGGGGTGACTAGGGGTTTGGGACCCTTAGTCAACTAGGGGAAATTTTTTTTTTAGGGCCCCCACTCGCCGCTCAGGGGTGGGGGCCGGGGGGAGGACAATAGGTCCCCCCTATTGGTTTTTAGGGCCCCCACCTGCCGCTCAGGGGTGGGGGCCAGGGGGGAGGACATTAGGTCCCCCCCTTATTAGTATTTAGGGCCCTCACCCACCGCTCAGGGGTGGGCGCCAGGGAGGAGGACCTTAGGTCCCGCGTTATTAGTATTTAGGGCCCCCACCCGCCGCTCAGGGGTGGGGGCCAGGGGGGAAGACATTAGGTCCCCCCCTTATTAGTATTTAGTGCCCTCACCCACCGCTCAGGGGTGGGCGCCAGGGAGGAGGACCTTAGGTCCCCCGTTATTAGTATTTAGGGCCCCCACCCGCCGCTCAGGGGTGGGGGCCAGGGGGGAAGACATTAGGTCCCCCCATTATTAGTATTTAGGGCCCCCACCCGCCGCTCATGGGTGGGGGCAAGGGGGGAGGACATTAGGTCCCCCCCATTATTAGTATTTAGGGCCCCCACCCACCGCTCAGGGGTTGGGGCCAGGGGGAGGACATTAGGTCCCCCCTTATTCCAATTTAGGGCCCCCACCCACCACTCAGGGGTGGGGGCCAGGAGGGAGGACATTAGGTCCCCCCCTTATTAGTATTTAGGACAATAGGTCCCCCCATCATTTTACTTTAGGGCCCCCACCCTCCGCTCAGGGGTGGGGGCGGGAGGGGCAATAGGTCCCTCTTTAATTTAAAAGCCCCCACTTGCGTGTCGCAGGTGGGGGCTCAGGAGGGGGGACCCAATTTTTTTTTTGCTTACTGTTTGCTAGGCATGCCCCTACTCGCGGTATAGCGAGTAGGGGCAAAATTTTACGAATACTAAGTAATTTTTTCTTAGTATTAGTAAATTTGGCTGAAAGACCAATTTAGGTCTTTCAGCCTTTTGGTAGATAACTCCCTAATACCGTGGGAATTAGGGAGTTAACTACTAAGCAACTGCAATAGAAGTCCCGAAGTTCCGAAGTGTTGAAGTGCTGAATTGCCGAAGTCCCAAATTGCGAAAATCCCGAATTTCGGAATGCCGAACCGAACCGAAAATGTTCCCCATGCACATGCCTAGTGCTCATGCTATTGTACAGAACACTGGTGAGACCTCACTTGGAGTATTGTATGCAGTACTGGAGACCATATCTCCAGAAGGATATTGATACTTTAGAGAGAGTTCAGAGAAGGGCTACTAAACGGGTTCATGGATTGCAGGATAAAACTTACAAGGAAAGGTTAAAGGATCTTAACATGTATAGCTCGGAGGAAAGATGAGACAGGGGGGATATGATAGAAACATTTAAATACACAAAAGGAAACAACATAGTAATGGAGGAGACTATATTTAAAAGAAGAAAAACTACCACAACAAGTGGACATAGTCTTAAATTAGAGGGGCAAAGGTTTACAAATAATATCAGGAAGTTTTACTTTACTGAGAGGGTAGTAAATGCATGGAATAGCCTTCCAGCTGAAGTGGTAGAGGTTAACACAGTAAAGAAGTTTAAGCATGCTTAAGGCTGTCCTAACTATAAGATAACGCCAGGGTCAAATGAAAGTATTTAGAAAATTGGGCAGACTAGATGGGCCGAATGGTTCTTATCTGCCATAACATTCTATGTTTCTATTATATATCCAGAATAAAAAATAAAAAAAAGGTACCGCAGAGAATTTTGATAAATATTTGGAATAAAATGAAAAAAAGTGTATGTTCAACCTCAGGACTTTGCAAACACGAGGTTTGAAAACTGACTTTGGAGTATGTAACTGCATTTCATTATACATTAACTGTTGACTGGCATTTTAATATCTTCATAGCATTGTAATATCACCATAGCTTTAAATATATTTCTCTTTTTATATAAAAAAAATCTCTTTTACATGAGATACATCATAATCCATAATGTGAATAAATTAATTCTCAATTTTCCATGAATGTACTTTTTATTTAAAAAATACATTGATTTACATACATTATTACTAAATTGTTCATTAATTCCTTGTATTTATATATACGTTTGATATTAATAAAAGATAAATAAATTTATATACCTATAACAACTTGTGTAATGTCTGAAATTACACTCCATTCATAAATATTTTCCCCCTTGTTTCTCCCTTTTCTCCTTTTTTTGTCTTATCTATAACTCCTTCTCTCTTGCCCTCACTATTTTCCCATAATTAACATGGTGAATATGGCCTCTTTTGAGCCACTCTGGGACAGGTGAGTCTGTGGAATTACGTCACACGTCGGGAGGGGGGAAGGTGACGGGAAGACTTAACGTGACTTACAACGCCTTTTCCAGCCCTCCCCGATTGTGTGTGATGGATGAACCCTCCTTCCCTCCCAGGCAAACACATGCCTGGAGGGTAGATGGAGGACGGCTTTGGCGAAATCGTGATGCCGCCTGGTTAGGGGCGGGTGACAATCACGGATATCCATGACATCACGCCAACCACAGCGGATGGGTCACATATTTTCATCAAACACTACTGACGACCAATGAAACTGAAGTAAAAAATTGTGCCAAACTGGCCAATTACTAACACTACCACCCCAGCTGCACTTTATCATTATAATTATTGGCATTTCCAGGATGCTGCCATTGAATAAGTATACACCCATGTGATCAAAGGGGGGAGGACTAAAATACATTTAAAAACCAAAGATTCATAGGACCAGACCCACAGCTTGCTAGAGGAAACTCTACAACTGTGCAACACGTTTCAACGTATCCAGGACTTTTATACTCTAGTATTTTATATTATATATTATATGTTGATATTGTATTAATAAATGTAATTATTTTAAATATTCCTCTGGAGCCTACTGAATCTACTTAGGGGAAGTGTCATCCCCACAAATATTGGCACGTTGTTAATACTCCTCAGAGCCAGGATACAAGGCTCTGAAAATGGTGAGCACTTTACTTATTCTCAACACTGCATCAATTGAGACAGTCTTTGCATTTGTTCCATTGTCTCTGTTTTATCTTTGAGAAACATCATATTGTGGATTGCAGGTGTGATGCTGCCTTAAAAGCATATAGGCCTGATTACGGAGCCAGTGTTCACATACAGGCTCCTTTAAATGTGAGTGTTCCACTTCACAACCATTTCATCTGATTTTATTTATACATACCATCTGCACTATATTGCCTTTTCAATTTTTTTTCCACATGTACTGCACACTAAGCTTGCTATCAAGTTATATGGGGTAAGTGTACCTCACTATTTTTCTCAGCGCTCCACTTATAGGTGTAGTTTTTGCATTTATACCGCCTTATAGATTTTAGACTACTTAAGGTGTGGATAAGAGGGTATTTCCACACAAGTGTTTTTGAGCAGTTGTAATTTATTCTCGATCTTTAGCACCTTACTGGACACTCATTCCACCCTAATAGGAGGTACATCTCACAGGGATGGAGGTACATCTCCATAGGGAGAAACAAAGGGAAATATAGGGAATACTGTGGGAGGTGGAAGGTTTATTTTCAAGTGGGTATTGGTTTCCACTACCTGTAATCATAGAGGCTATCTCAATGACCAACCTTAGGTGTCTGTTGTGTTGGTGGTCATTCGGCCTAGTGTTGAACAGAGGGGATACAGTACCACAAGAGGCCTGTGATAGGGGAATTTTCCATGCATTTAGGGTTTTGGGTCCTTAATCTGAGGATTTTATGTTTTTCTGTAGGTACTCCTCCCACTTTGGTTATGTTTTTTTATGTGTATTTTGGGATTTACATGCTTTTTTGATACTAGACAGTGGTGTGGGTGGATCGTGTAGATGTCTTTGGTTGAATAACAGGGATTTGATTCGTAAGTACAAGAATATTGCCCTCTGTGGAAGGATGAATTTGAGTTGGAGGTCCGGGAATTGTAGTAGTTTCCCCATGGAGAACAATTGGTGGACATGTGTACAACCATACACAACACCTAACTGGTGATCAAATGAGGTATTCGCAACATGTACACGGAGTATTATGGTGACCATTGACCAGGGGGTGGTGGTGCACAGTTTGTCTCTAACTGCATCCCAGGTTTATAGTAATAGTTCGGTGGTAGGGAGCTTTGTCTGTGTTTTAGGCCTATTCAGTTTAGGGATCCAGAACAGGTATTTCACATTCATATGGTTGTTTCAGTGTGATTCTATGTCTATCCACTGCGTTGGTCATGTCATAGTATGAGACGCCACCACCTTTGTTATCGATATGGCTTTATAGTATAATTTTACAATGGGTAGCCCCAGTCCTCCCTCCAGTTTATATAGAACGTTTGTAGCTATTCTGACTTTACGTTTGGGCCATACAAAGCTAACCATTAGTTTTTTATACTTGTTCTAAGTATGTTTTAGGAATTTGATTTGTAGCATTCAGAATAAGTATTGGAGTTTAGGCAAGAGGGTCATCTTGATTGCTGTGATTCTGCCTAGCCACGAGAGGTATTTTCTTTCCCACACTTGTAGTTCAGCAGCTAGTTCTTTCTTCAGCAGTTCATAGTTAAAGTAAAAGAGATTGTATATGTTTTTGGTTATTTTACAATCCCAGGAAGGAGACATACTGATCTCTCCAGTCCAGTGAGAAACTGTTTTTTAAAGATTGTAAGGTATCACTTCAGATTCCTTTGTCAATAGCTTGTGTTTTGTTTATGTTTAATTTGTAGTATGAGTTTTTGCCATAGTCAGTGATTTCTTTCAGTAGATTGTGTAGGGACTCTTGAGGCTGGTTCAAAATTGCTTTCCAGTTGTGACCCCTTGTATGGATGTATTGCTCTGAATTCTCGATGCTAGTGGTTCTAATGCCATAACATAGAATAATGGGGAGAGGAGGCACCCCTGCCATGTACCATTTGTTATCTTGACAGCTTTGACAAAAAGCCAACGTTTAGCACTTGAGCCTCCAGGGAGCTATAGAGTGCCTTCACTGCTGCTAGGAACTCCCTCGGAATGTCAAATCTGGCCATGACCACTTCAGGACCATCCAATGGAAGCAGTAAAAATCTTTCCCTGCTTCCTGGGAGAGGACTACCCCCCCCCCCCCCGCCATCCAACCTCCTCAAGCTATGCATTACATCTATGACTGAGTGTTTTCAGATCCTTGCCTCCCAGTCACGAAATCACCCTGGTCTTTGTGGATTATGGATGGCAGGATACTTCCCAGTCTGGGAGTGAGTACCTTCATGAGCAATTTCAAGTCTGTGTTGAGGAGCGAGATTGAGTGGAAATTTGGGGGATGATTGGGCAGTTTCCTAGACTTGGGCAGTGTGACAATATGGGCTTCCATGAATGTCCGTACTAAATGTGGTGCTAAGACTGTATTAAAAGCATCATAATATATGTTGTCAAACCCATCAGGGCATGGAGATTTACCTTGTGGCAGTGCCTTCATCGCCTTTAAGATCTCATCCTCCGCTATAGAGCTTGTGAGGGTCAGTTTTTGTTGTGTTCTGAGAGTGGGTAGATTAATGTGTTCTACGTATGATTTGATGTGCTCTGCAAGAGGCTGGGGGGTTTTGTGTCATTTCGTAGGTTGTACAAATCTGCATAGTAAGATGGGAATTCATTTTTTTTAATCTTTTTCTGAATCACAATCTTTGTCCCTTGTTTGGAAGTTATGAATGGTATTTCTTTTTTATTTCTAAACAAAAGTATACATAACTATCAGTAGAGACATTAAAAAGGCAAATACATACAAACATACACAAATATAGACATGTGGACAATAAGTCATTCCAAATCCTTCCAGCTTAGCCAGCTATCTAATAGGTATATTTTAGCTATTGGTTTATTAACACAATCCAACAAAAAAGATTGATTTTGCTCATATCAGGGATAATTGATTGATCCATCCTTCTATGCCAAACTTACTTTTCTGTACATTTTTTCCAGCCCATTTTCTATATTTAAGTGTTCTTGCATAGCAAGACCACTTAATGTTATCTCACATATATAGTATTGGAAGAAAGAGAGAGGGGCTATGGGGTGGGGAAACCACCACCACTACCCCACACAAAGGTCACAGAGGTACAAGGGGCGTAACCCCACAATATATATAGAAAAAAAGACGAAAAATGGGGCAGACAGTCCACTCACAAAAAAGTGGGTGGAATGCCTAGCCTCATTCAAAGTACCTCATAATGTAAATAGTCACATAGAAGAGGATAAACAACCTTTATTAGAAAAAAATGCTAAAATGGTATATAGTCCAAATACTATTACCATACACTAAAATAGTGTGTTGATTATAAGTTAACCACCAAATTTGTAAAAGCCTGGGAGAGGCTAATCCTGCAAGGTATGTTTGACTTAATAAAGGTGTAAAAATACACCTAAAATAATAAATGGGTAACAAAGCAGGTTAGTCTAAATCCATTCTAGGAAAGGACCCAGCTGGGTAATTGGATAGAAAACGGATAGTCTTAGAGCAGTGTCTGAGAGAATCTGGAAAGGGCAGGGTTAATAGCAACTAATGGGGCGCACCCAAACTAATATCAAGTAGCTTATACTAAAGAGAAAAGGAGCTAATACCCCATAAAGAGAGGAAAGATAGAAACCCCCCCCCCCCTTGAGTCACCCTAAAAAAACTAACTATCCCAAGAGAAAAAGCAAAACTAACTGCTGCTTCGTGGCAGCCTATCCAAATCCCTAAGTCTGTATCAGGAGAAAATATAGGCGCAAACTCATGCGCTGTGGAAACCCAGGTAAATGAAAGATGAGAGTAAAGAAAATCAATTGAGTATAATATCATCGGCTAAGTTAACCACCAAACTTATAAAAGCCTGGGAGAGGCTAATCCTGCAAGGTATGTTTGACTTAATAAAGGTGTAAAAATGCACCTAAAACAGTAAATGGGTAACAAAGCAGGTTAGTCTAAATCCATTCTAGGAAAGGACCCAGCTGGGTAATTGGATAGAAAAGGGATAGTCTTAGAGCAGTGTCTGAGAGAATCTGGAAAGGGCAGGGTTAATAGCAACTAATGGGGCGCGCCCAAACTAATATCAAGTAGCTTATACTAAACAGAAAAGGAGCTAATACCCCACAAAGAGAGGAAAGATAGAACACCCCCCCCCCCCTCTGAGTCACCCTAAAAAACTAACTATCCTAAAAGAAATGGCAAAACTAACTGCTGCTTCGTGGCAGCCTATCCAAATCCCTAAGTCTGTATCAGGAGAAAATATAGGCGCAAACACATGCGCTGTGGAAACCCAGGTAAATGAAAGATGAGAGTAAAGAAAATCAATTGAGTATAATAGCATCGGCTAGAAAATATCTCGACGCGCGTTTTAGATACGCCTTTGTCAAGAGCTAACTGGTAAGTGACACGGGAAGCAGTTATAAAGGGGATATAGACACACCCTTCAATTAAAGCTCTCCAATCAAAAGGCCACAGGTTGTGAAAAAGTGACAGGTGACCTCCCCTGCATATTGAACCAATCGGAGGAGGTGGGAGTGGTCACCCTATTCACTCAGTATACACTAATGGCAAAAAAAAAAAAAATAGATACATGTTGCAATTAAGGCTCAAAGCTAAAGTAAGTATCTTTTTAACAAAAAGGTAACAAAACATCAAAGCAGATTAGCACAGTAACAACATTCATCCAGAAAGGAGTATAAGGATGCAAGGTTAAATGATAATAAAAATAATAAATATTCAGTTCAAAGGCTAAAAAGAACGGCAAATAATCGCTTTAAGGGTATATTGAGAAATAATAAAAGCCGTATAAGCCTTACTAAACTCTAGGTGTTATATCAAATGAGACTTTAGAGAATAAAAACCATATAGACCTTGCTAGACACCAAGTGTGTATTGAAAATAAGCTGTTTAAAGGAGACTCACACCATAAAAAGGTTGAGTTTAATACCTGTGTATATAAACGATTGACTGGTATACATGTATACATATGTTATATTGTATATAGACAGGGCTTGCTAGAGAGTAAAGTAACTCAAAAGGAAGGGTGACAGAATATCCTTTATATGACACATGTTAACATGGATGTCCCATGATCCACTTGCCAGTATTAAAGGTTGTAACCATACACTGTATACTGAAAATGATGACAGGGAAAGATGAGTGTGCCAATAGGAAGACCGATTATATTATATGTATTATGCAATATAGGAAAAAAACAGATTATAAGAGATATAATTTTATTTAGTTAAAATTAGATGAAATTTATTAAAGGCAAAGAGCACTAAATAATTCAAATAAATGGAGAAAAAGAAAACCCCTCATTGAGTCCTCTTGGATTGAGGGTATTAAGTTTATAAATCCACCTGCATTCTTTCTGGCGCAGAATTTTGTCAAAATCACCCCGTCTCTGATCATGTTTCACAAGTTCTAAGCCACAGAAACGTATATCTTTTGATAACCCACCATGTTGTTCCTTTAGATGTCTTGAAATGGGGGTATCAAGTCGATTTTTAGGTGATCTAACGTGTTCTTTAATGCGTTCTTTAAATGGACGAAAGGTTTTATCCACATACATCAACTTGCAACTACAGGTAAGCAGGTATATAACCCCTACTGAGTTGCAATTAAAGAAGTGGGTAATCTGGAAGGATTGTTTACCTTCACTATCCATCACCTCCTTCGAATCTCTAAGGATAAATTTACAAGCCACACATCTCCCACAGCCAAAAGAACCTACAGGGATTTTTCTACCGAGCCACGTACTATTAGAAGGTTGTTTAGAAGTAAAGTGGCTAGGTACGAGAATATCACGGAGGTTCCTACCTCTTCGGGCTGTAATGGAGACTTGTGGTCCCAAAATCTCCTTAAGGTGGGTATCCTTAAGTAGAATCGGCCAAAACTTTTGCATCAAGCTTTTAACAGTATCCCAACCAGTATTGAATGTACCAATCATTCTAATGGTTTTATCCGAAGTCTTCATCGATGTTGGGAAGTCGGACAAAAGGGCCACCCTGTCAGCTTTCAAAGCTCTATTATATGCCCTCTTCAAACATCTATTAGGATAACCCTTCTCTTTGAACTGCTGTCTCAAGATTTTAGCTTTAATCTGGAAGTCCTCAAGATCCGTGCAATTGCGTCGTAGTCTAAGGTACTGTCCAGTGGGAATACCTTGTTTCAAAGGTCTTGGATGACAGCTATTCCATTTGAGAAGTGAATTGGATGCAGAGGGTTTCCTAAACAGAGTAGTGACAAGGGAACCATTCTTAGAGATAGAAATCGTAAGGTCCAAAAAATTCAAAGATGACCCTCCAAACTCTGCGGTAAATATATGTATCTATATCTGGATCTCTCAAGGTTACATAAAATACATTGACGTGAGAATTTTGATCATATCAGCAGTAGTGCCCAAACATGGTATTCTTCATAAAATAAATCTTTTGTTTTAGTGTTTGTATATATCTGCTTATGCGTTTTGCTGTACATTGTATGCCTTTGTATTTCTTAACAGCGTTGTATAGATCATCTGTTTTCTAAATTTTATTTTCTACTATATATGAGTGTTACATGGGTTTCTCCAACGTGTATTTATTTTGGAGTTTAAATATTAGCTGTGTTAGTCCAGTAAAGAGGTGAAATTAGTAACTCGTGATATTTTCTTTTTTGAGAAACTAAAAGAATTTTGAAATGACAAGCTTTTGGGAGACTAAAATCACATTAATTATATTGGACAGCAGCTGTTAATAAATAGCAAAACTGTAGCAATTCAAGCCTGCTGCTACCCTATTAAAAAACGGTGCTCCACAAAAAATAGTATATATACAATCACACACAAATATAACCTTATAGTTTTAGTCCTCACTGTACTTTTTCAAGTTAATGTGTGAAATAAAAAATGTGTATGAAAAGATATAGGTAGATATAAAAAAGATTATTGGTTTTTAATCAGTTATTGGAACTAACAGTTGCAGGTTCTTCACACACAGTTTTAATCATGTAGTATAGAAGGAACAATGTTAAATGTGTTTTTATTATCCTGTCAATTAAAATATTTTCAAGAATTACCCTATTTTTGGTTTGTCAATCATCATCTGGCATGAGCTCAAAGCTACACCTGTTCCTGTGTTACCTGACTAAATCTATCTGTCATTGCTATTCCCATAATAAGAGAAGTTGTTCAGGTGAATATGCACGGAATGTAGCTGGATACTAATTAATTTTGACAACAAAAGCAAAGGGCTCCAGGGTCACAAATGTTATTTGAAGCTGCTGTTGTTTTTGTGTTCTCTTAGCAACATTTTTATTTTACACAATGAATTGTAAAGGCCAGTAAAATTCTTGATGGAAAACATGGGAGATAAAAAAAAAAAAATGTTGTCCTGGCTACTGACCACAAAACAATAGCCGAATCTGACTGCATTGACTATTGTTTTACAAATGTAAACTGCACGTGGTCTATGCGGCTATTGAGAATTCTCACACCAGTTTCACTTATTGTTCCTATGTGATTCTGGCTGTAATCAATCAGTTGATTTCTACTGTTATCACATGTTAAAAATTTGTATCATCCCATGAAGAAAACATTATAATCTTTGTAACTAATTCATAGACACTCTATTACACAAAATTCCAGTGTTCTTACAATTCGTCAGTGATACTCTTACACCTGTGTGGGATCCCCTTAACCCACACCAACAATAATATAAACAAAAAATACAAACACAAGGTGGAGTATCTTACATTCAGCTTCAGTGCTGTATGTCATTAGTTCAATAAATGATAATTTCCAGACAATATTGCACTAGTGTTCTTGTGTTTTTCCTTTCAAAAATGATGATTTATTGTACGAATCACATACAGCACCGAAGATACTCCACCTTGTGTTTGTATTTTTTGTAACTAATTCAGCTACACAAAAGTGACATTTAGTAAATAATTCAGGGAACGATACAGGTATGGCTCTAAACAAGGGGTTTTAGACCTAGTCACTATCGCCCATTAGTGGGCGATTCGGGATTTCAGGTGGGCGGTAGTGGGTTCTGCAGAAAATGCCCGGCGGGCCTCGATGGCCATGGGCCATAGCCAGCAGGGGAGATCATTTTATGTCCCTTAGTTACTGCAGCACTGGTGGGTGGTAAGGAAATTTTACCATCAATAAAGATATAAAGAGGGTGGTAGGTATTGAAAGGTTGACTACCCCTGCTCTAAACTGAACACTCAAGGCTGAACCTGCTCTATTCTTTTCAATGCATTATAATGAGAATGTATTAAAACAAATATAAGTTAAAAACAATACGGAAAAAAAAAGATACTCTCACTTGAAGTTCCTGTATTTGTAGTAAATCAGATTGTGGACAGTTTTAGTTGATTTTTATGCTGATTGATCCTTACCTATGTGTAAGTAATAAATGCTATTTTGTGCACATCTTTCTACTTTTCATTCTGGATGCATTTTATTTTCCATGTAATTGAGATCTGGAAGATCAGACATTGGAACCAGAAAACTGCCTGAGAGCTACATTGATTTTGGATACGCCCTGTTTTAACAGTCAAAGTGTGAGTGACCCATTGGCACATATCACTATTATAATAGTATCACACAGAGTTGCACTATGTTATTTTTTATTCCCCTATAGTTGGATTGACCCAATATTTGTATCTTTGTAGTAAATCCCCAGGCTGTGCATCTTTTGCAGTGAGTGCCTAGCAAACCTGAAAATTACAGCTTATTATGATGATCACATAATTTTAATGTTTTTTTTATTCAGAATTTGAAATGATATGCCATGTAGACTGTGAGTTTGTTTAAGCAGGGCTCTCTTCAACCTATTGTTCCTGTAAGTTTTTGTAATTGTTTCATTTATTGTTAAATCTCCCCCTTTGGTAATATTGTAAAGCGCCACGGAATATGCTGGCGCTATATAAATACCAATAATAATAGTATTAATAAAAATAATGTAAGCATACAATAAAACAGAAAACAAGTGACAAAACATAACAAGAACTAATCATCAAGACTAAGAAAAAGGAGGAGGGCAGCGGACAAAAGGGTAGAAATTAGTTCTTGAAAACAAGCTCCATCACCACTATGTTTTAAGAAGACATTTAAAGAATACAAAGTATGCAAAGTAGTAGTCCACATTATTCAAATGAGCAGTCATAAGATCCTTAACTGGAAGGATTTCCAGTGCACCAGGGCTAGGGACCTGTCCCTCACAACTATGTAACCAACCACAGTGTAGCAAAAATGAGTTGCAAGGGTGATGTGTGACATTTTTGGTAAATACCATGCCAAAGGAAGTCCAATAATTTCAGGACCTATATGCCAGGATTAAAAACAATGTACTTACTCCTACCATATATGGACATACTTACCAGTATATCCCTATCACCTTCAGCAGATCTAATATGTGTTTGGTATCAATAAAAAAAAAAAATGGTCTTAGATGCTCAGCAACAACATATAGGAAATTTGCTTCCTGGTGTCTTCAAGCCAGCCCCTATGGACCCATTGTACTTTTACTCTCTGTGTAACTATATCACATGCTACAAGCTCTTTGGGCAGGTCCCTCATCATCACTTGTTCCTATTCGCCTAAGTTGGTTTTCAAAGGAGAAACTCAGTGATCATTGACCTAATAGATGTTTTGGTGCATCTGCTGATATTGAATGTTACCCCTTCTGGGGTATATAATCTGGCATCAAAGTCCAGTGCTCGAACATCCAAGACCCTTTTACAGGAGATGAGACAAAACAAACAGACCAACTTGGCTGATAGTTGTCTTAGGGAGAGCGCGGAATTAGTGGGCCAAGAAGCGAGGAAGGATAACACCACCGATACATCCCAGGTATCGGGCGGCCGAGAGGCGAGAACCTTTGAGGAGCCGGCACACCAGGGGGTGCTGGCCCACCGGGCAGCCATCGAACCCCTGATGCGTTGAGGAGATGTCCGACCGATATAGGTTGATGGTCCTGTATGCCTTACCTGCTTCAAAGAGGGAAGTCAGGAACTGTAGGACCATAGTCACAGGGGCTGAAACGGGATCCATGTCCCTAGCCAGGCACCAACCAGCCCAAGCTCGCCAAGCTGACCCATATGCCCGTCTAGTGCCAGGAGCCCATGCCGCTGCCAGTAGGCGTCTAGTAGTGTCCGAAACTCCCTGGACCTCCCAGGGTCCCCTGAAATCCACCATGCCAGAAGTGGGAGGGAGACCCCTAACTGGAGAGGGTGGCAACACCATATCAGATCAGGTAGAAGTTCCTGGCAGGATGGCAACAGTCTGGGATAATCCACTGTCATCCCGAGAAGCTGAGGGAACCACGATTGTATTTCCCAGAATGGGGTCACTAGGACCAGTTCGGCCTGATATCTGCAAGAGTGTAGAAGGGTGCAAGCGATCATGGAGAACAGGGGAAAAGCATATAGGAGGTCTCCGCTCCAATTCTGCAGGAAGGCGGACACTGCCTCCACCGCCGGATCCGGCCTCCAGCTGAAGAATCGTGGGAGCTGGGTGTTGAGCCGGGAGGCGAATAGGTCTAAAGCAAAAGGGCCCCAAAGAGACGATCTACTGAAGAACACGTTCGTGTCCAATTTCCAGTCGCTGGCATCTGAGAGATATCGTGAGCCTGGACGTTGTGTAGTCCTGGCAGGTACTCCACTTGAACCACCAGGTTCCGGTCTAAGCAAAAGTCCCAAAAGTCTTTCACCAATCTGGCCAGGATTGTTTACATACCTCACCGCAGATACATTGTCCATGCGGAGGCGGATGCATTTATGAGCCCGGTCCCTCGCGAAGCTGCGGATCGCGAAGGAGCCTGCCAAGAGTTCCAATGCGTTGATGTGGAGTCAGGATTCGGATTCCGACTAGCGACCCCCTGTCGCCACACCCTCGCAATGAGTCCCCCAGCCAAGCAGATAGGTTGAGGATCCACCATCGCAATTCGTCCTTTGTCTCGTTGTCTATCAATACCAGGTCGGCGTAGGATGCCAGCCTTCAGGTGAGCTATTTTTGAGCATTGCAGCGCACGGTAATGGAGCGGACCTGGGAACACTGCCCGAATGGAGGATGCTAGGAGGCCGATGAGGCGCGCCAGTTGCCTCAAGGTGGCGGGAGTCAGGCACAACTTTTTCTGGTTTCCAGGCAGGAGAGTAGGTTCATCGCCAGCCGCAGGTGTGCCAGAAGTATGGCGCGATCCTGGGCCATGAGGATGTTGTCTAGGTAAATGATTAGACGAATGCCTTGACTGCGTAGCCAGGCCATAGCTGGGCGCAGCAGTTTTGTGAAGCACCATGGTGCTGATGACAGGCCAATGGGCAGGCATGTGAACCTCCAAGTCCCTGTCCACCAATGGAAACGCTGGAGATCTCGGGATGCTTTGGCTATAGGCATGGTGAGATATGCATCCTTGAGATCCAGCTTTACCAACCAGTCCCTCTGAAGGAGTAGATCTCTCAGCAGATGGATACCCTCCATCTTGAAATGGCGGTACCCGACCATAGCATTGAGTGGGCGTAGGTTTATAACTGGGAGCATTTGGCCGCCCTTCTTTTCCACTAGGAAAATATTGCTTACGACTCCTCTGGAGCCCGGGGGTGCCCGTTCTATCACTCTCTTGGCGAGGAGCGAGCATAGCTCATCGTCAATCGACCTGCGATCCCGGAGGGAGAAGCAGATCGGCTGAGGAGGAGATATAGTTACAGGGTTCCCTATAAGGTCTATGTGGAGACCTCGAATGGTGTTTAGTATCTAGGGGTCGGAGGTTATCTGTGCCCAGGCTGGGAAAAAAATTTGGAGTCTGCCCCCTACATAAACATGCGAAGAAACATGAGGTATGTGTAAACTCACCATAGGTCTTCTGGAACTGGTGTTACCACGGAAGCCTCTGGATCGCCACGGGCGTCTGCGTGATGGGAAGAATGGGGAACGGTTACTCGTCTCCTGGAAGTTGGAGCGGTGCTGAAAAGAGCATCGTCCCGAGCCACGAGACTGAAAGTAGGACTGGCCGGACAGAAGGCTCCTGGATCTGCTGGCCCTGGTGGAGACCCGTCCCTGAAAAACCCGTCTCATGGAGACTTGGGCTTTGTCAAGGGCCATAAATGCCCCCACAAAGCGTCACAGGTCTTTTTTCAAATAGTAATCCTTGGGCGTCCTTCCCAGCCTCCGTTAAGGCAAGGTTGGTTAGTTTAGGCTCTATCTTAAACAAAATGGCTTTACGCCGTTCAATAGAGCGGGAGGTGTTTACACTCCCGGCAATACAAATAGCCCTTTGGACCCAACCACGGAGGTCTTCGGGGTCAACCATATGGTTTCCAGCTCTGGCATTCTCCGCCAGTTCGAAAAGTTTTGCCAGTAGGCCAAATATGTCTAAATGTTTATCCTGGCATGCTTTCAGGGCAGAGTCTAGGCCCTTACGTGGGTTCCAGCCCAATTTAGATAGGAATTGGGTCATTTTTGGATCAACTTCAGGGGTATCACAGACTTTATTTGGCACCATAGGCCTTGGACACTCTGCCCTTAGTTTGTTCCATGCCGCTTTACAGAGCGGGCGTACCCAATTTTCAAGGTACTTGGCTACATGGTCCACTGGGAGCCACTCCGCCAACCTCGGATAGTGAAGCTCATCTGGGTCGAAGAGAGGTTCGCCCAACGGATCCAAGAGGGTGGACCCCGCAGATGCGGGGTGAAGCGCCCCGTGTCACCTTCGGATGTCTCTGCCTGAGCAGAGGGAAGGAGATCAAGGCCCAGCTCAGCGGTCTCAATATCAGAGTTGTTATCCGACTCAATCATAGCCTCCTCACCTGACCCAATTTCTGAGTCGCAGTCACTCTCAGGTTGTGCTCTAGTACATTTCCATAGCCGTGCCCGTTCTGCCTGGCGCAGAAAGGCTCTTTTGCGTGGGTGGTTCAGGCTTTCTGGGGCAACCGTAGGTATGCCAGTCGTAATAATTCTGGAGGCAGAGGGGTGTTTGGAATTATTGGTCGCCTTCTTGGGTGCGCCCTCAGACAGGTCCACAGTGGGACGCGGAAGAGGCATCTTGGAACCCAACATTTGCGCGTCCAAAGGCAGGAGGACCCGGGAGATGGTATGGGAGTGGGTAGAGGACATAGACCCCATGGCTGCCATTATGGCATCTGTCATCAAGCACTGTAGAGCCAAAAATTGGTCCCCTTTAGGTTCGGTGGGTCTGTCTGCCAGAGTAGGTGGCGTGTCATAGATGACAGGGGTCTCTCCCAGAGGTAAAGGGGCATCTATCACCCCAGAGGGTGGTGAGCTGGAAGGCATCCTGGGTTTAGGCATAGTGGATGCAGCTCAATATTCCTATTAGTAAGTTTACAGGGTAGTAAGGGTTAGTCACCCAAACTATAGAGAAAAGAGAATGGTAGGGATCTCACCAGGGTCCAGACCAGAAGCACACAGACACACACGAGGTAGTACGAGACACAGGAAGTCGGAAAATGGCCGCCGAGAGTCTTGCGAGATTCGCGGCAAAAACAAGTGAATTCATCAATAGAAAAGAACCGAACGTTCGGTTAAATAGACGAATTCGTGTAAATGAAAGAGACGAATGGAAAAACAGACAAACTAGTAAACCGTACGAACCAATTTAGTCGAACGCGGAAAATAGGCGAATGCTGCTATATGCCGGTGAAACTAACGAACGGCCTGTGTTCGTGATGAATTTAGCGGAACGGGCGAGATTCATGCACAAAACAGCCGAACAGAATGGAGAAATGCAGTGCAAAATAGAGCCAAAGGACAGGGAGAGGAGAGATGGCTAGAAAAAGAGATAAGAGATCTAAAGGAGATAAGAGCAAATCAGAGAAAAGCCAAACTGAGAGTGCACACATAGATTATTTCACACAGAAGGTCTGGATCCCTGGGAGACAACAATATATATATATATATATATATATACACACATAGTGATAAACATAAATAGATAAACTGAGGAGAAAAGATTCCTTAACAGGATCAAATAAAAGAATAGTACTGAATCTGTCAACAAAGAAGAAACAATAGAATAATAAATGACAATAAATAGCAGAATTAATAACCATAACTCACAGAATAAATAAGTAACCTATGAGAGAAAAAATGTGAGCTGTACTTATCTTTGGAGCAGCAAAGAAAGAGGGAAATGGAAGGGAAGTGCTGCCTATTATACTGGGACCTGTGCGGGGAGGGGCCTATGCTACTGTATGTTCATTGTTTTTTCATTCTGTTTATATCCTTTGCTGCTATTGGTGGACAGTAAAGAAAGGGATATGCAATATTAGCCTCCATGTCATAAAATCAACTGTTTATTAGGCCAGCTGCTAACGAAATTAATTACTATGTACATTAGATGTGTTACTCAGGCCTAACTAATGCTATTATAATGCTATAATCTACAAATGCACTATATATTATATAGTAATATAGTAACACGCACCAGGAGAGTCAGGCCAGCTCGGACATTGCCAGGAATAACAAGGTCCATGTTAGAAGACAGGGAACCAGGACAATCTAATGATATCTGGGCTTTTGGAACAAACCGTTCATTTACACAGAGTGAGAACCTGTACCTGCTTGGCTGTTATTCTAATACCACACCCAATGAGAAAGGTTACATGAAGCTTATTTGGGAAAACAGGATGAATAAAAACTTAAACTTAATTGTTCAAAAAATAACTTCTCGTCTTTCCTCTCTCAAGTGTTTTAACTCCCGTGCCTGTCTCCCTCCAAGTCAATTTCACTACCATCAGTTCTACCTTGCAGGCTCATTGCCTAGCTATTCTCTTTAACTCCAACTTCTCCTTCACTCTCCAAATTCTGCCGCTACCATCTTAAATTCATAGCTCGCATTAGCTCCTATCTAATGCCAGATACGGCTAAGGTACTGGTTCATTTCGCTATCATTATTGCCAATCTGCTTCTCAATAGTCTTGCGCCCTCTGTCTGTCCTTACCAGGGCCAGATTAAGAGCCCAGTGGGTCTGGTGCTGACAATTATGATGGACCTAATTACAGAATCTTATCGACCAAAAACACTAAAACAATCATACCTCCCAAGCGTCATGTATCTGATGGAGACAGTGCTGGAGGGAAACTCAAAGGATGCAGCTATAAGAAAACACATACCCTATGCTAATCTCTCTCTAATTTATGCTTTCATCTTTCAAGTAAATCCATACCCCCTAACAGCAGTGTCCAGTGAAGCAGGAAGTCAATGGGCGGAGGAAAATTGTGTGCCACTGGCCTGAATCACGGACCAGAACTGCCAAAAGGGGCGAACATGACCAAAAAGGAGGTGTGTGTTTGTCCAAAGAATTGGAAGGCCAGCCTGGCATGAATGCAAGTCAGACTGTCTGCCAATCATGCATGCTGTCCAACTAAGGGCACACTATGCAGAACCCTGAGCTTGGCATAAATGCATCAAATGATGCATCCACTCCACACTTTCTGAGGATTGTCCCCTAGCAGTCACATGTCCACTTGTCTCCTTACCTTCTTACTAGTAGGCAGAAGCTCCTGGTATATAGTCTGGGACAGAGAAAAGGTGTATGTAGTGAGTGTAGAAGAAAGGGAACATGCCACAGTGTTAGTCTGCATTACCTTAACTAATTTAATTTCAGCTAGTCCACACATGTTTTGTTTCCATATATCCCTCTTAAGCTTCCATACTTAAAGGGACACTATAGTCACCAGAACAACTACAGCTTATTGAATTTGTTCTGGTGAGTAAAATCATTCCCTCCAGGCTTTTTGCAGTAAACACTATCTTTTCAAAGAAAATAACTTCACTGGTCACTCCTTCAATGGCTGCTAGCGGTGCTTCCTGGGGCAGTACTGACTAGTGCGCAGCAGTGCCATTCAGTGTCTCCACCGACTGCATGCAGACACTGAACTTACCTCATAGAGATACATTGATTTAATTAATCTCTATGAGGAGATGCTGATTGGCCAAGGCTGTGTTTGACTTGTGCTGACTTTGCCCCTGATCTGCCTCCTTGACAGTCTCAGCCAATCCTATGGGGAAGCATTGTGATTGGCTCAGACTTCTACTTCTAATGATGTCAACAGAGAGAGGCAGTTCAGAGGCAGACAGGGGCAGAGCCAGCAGATGCAGGCTTGAATACAAGTAAGATTTTACTATATTTAGGGAGGTAAGAGGGGGCCAGGGGGGCTAGATGGTGTTTTAAATTTTTTTTTTTTTTAAATTGTATTTTATTGTTTTTTATAAAGTACCGTATTTTCCGGTGTATAAGACGACTTTTTACCCCTGGAAAATCTTTTCCAAAGTGGGGGGTCGTCTTATACGCCGGGTATGCTAATGCTGCAGCCGCCTGAGCACTCTATAGAGAGCGCTCAGACGGCTGCCGCACTGCCTCTCTTACCTCCTCTTCCCTGTGCAGAGTGGGTGGCCGAGCTCCTCTTCGTCCTGTCAGTCCGGCCAGGTACCGCGTGGTACACGAGATTCAGTTAGTGCTCACTTCCTTTCAGTCCGGCCAGGAACAGGTAACTGAATCTCCTGTACCCGGCTGGACTGACAGGACGAAGAGGAGCTCGGCCACCCACTCTGCACAGGGAAGGGGAGGTGAGAAGGAGGGAGGGGGGAGTAAAAAGAATGGAGGGTGTAAAACAATTGGGGGCGTGAATAAAAAATGGAGGGGGGATTAAAAATAATGGAGGGGGATAAAAAAAGAATGGAGGGGGGATTAAAAAAGAATGGAGGGGCTTTAAATGCTATTTCAGATTATCATTATTTAAAGGACCACTCTAGGCACCCAGACCACTTCAGCTTAATGAAGTGGTCTGGGTGCCAGGTCCAGCTAGGATTAACCCATTTCAGAGAAACTGCTATGTTTACAAATGGGTTAATCCTTCCTCCAATTCCTCTAGTGGCTGTCTCATTGACAGCCGCTAGAGGCACTTGCGTGATTCTCACTGTGAAAATCACAGTGAGAGCACGCAAGCGTCCATAGGAAAGTATTGTAAATGCTTTCCTATGCGACCGGCTGAATGTGCGCGCAGCTCTTGCTGCGCGTGCGCATTCAGCTGAATGGGAGGAACGGAGGAGGATCGGAGGAGGAGAGCTCCCTGCCCAGCGCTGGAAAAAGGTAAGTTTTTACCCCTTTCCTCTCCCCAGAGGCGGGCGGGAGGGGGACCCTGAGGGTGGGGGCATCAGTATCCACTGATTATGTGGAGCTGTAGTGTAGCCTGTGATGCATCTAGTAGTGGGTAGTTTAAGTGACCCTTGCACTTGGGGGTTAATAACTTAGTGGAGGAAGGGGGAAGGGGGAAGGGGTGGAATTAACATGGGAGTGAGAGGAGGGGGGGGGGATTGTGAGTATGTCATTAGTTTTTCCTAATCGTATTGCTTATGCAGAGGGTTGGGCAGTGCGAGAGGCATTCCGCTGGTCGTGTTAAGCTGCTTTATAGGGTCAATGGTGATCTCGACTAGGTCCCTGTCCGCCCTGTCCAAATTCTCTCTCCCATCCCTCTCCTGCATCTACAAACTCCTGCATTTTTTGGGAAGTCGTTATTGCCATTTTTCTGTACCTATAGAACTGCTCCAGTTTAGCCAGTAACAGGGTCCGAGAAGGGCAGTCTCGTGATTTCCAATGCAATGCTATAAGATTTCTCGCAGCTAGCATAGTCAATGTTGTGACTTGTTTATGTCCAGGGGACAAGTGGGCAGGTAGTAGCAGTGGCAGGTGGTTATTGTAAGCGGAAATTTAGGAATGTCCAGTTTATCTAGGACTGAGTGTACAGTGGTCCACAAGGGTTGGACATCCTCACATAACCAGCACAAGTGAATTAAGGTTCCTATAGTCGAGTTACACCTCCAGCAAGTCTGGGATGAGGTGGGGAATATTTGGTGAAGCCTTTGAGGGGTCATGTACCAATGGTACAGAAGCTTCTTGTGGGCTTCAATGTGTGAGTAGCACTTTGTCCATTTGGACAAGTCATTAAGAGCGCGCAGCCAGTCTCCCTCTGTCAGTGTTATACCACAGTCCGTCTCCCATTGGGCCTTATGTGGATGTGGTTTGGTTGGTGACAGTTCCTGCCATGATTTGTAGCATAATGTGAGCGCCTTAGGCTTAGTTGGTGATGCCCAGCACCTTTCTATAAGAGAGGCGAGTTGACCCAGGTTGAGTCCCGTATCTCTTTTGAGGCTGTCGTGTGTGCATTTAGAACACTTTTTAATTGGAGACAGGAAAAGATATGGTGTGGGAACTGCAACTGTGTTTGTAGATCTGGGAACAGAATTATTCCCTTGTCATCTATTAGTTGGGATATTTTTGTGATCCCTGCCTTACTCCAGTGGTTAAGTGGGGCGTCTGGTACTACCGCTCTAAGGGCCGAGAGGGGTGATTTAGGGTGGAAGGTATTTTTGTGTCCTACGGCTCCCATGAATTCGTCCCACACTGCTATTGTAAGCTGAGTAGTTGGGAATAAGTCAGTTTTTTTCATTCTAAACTGTCTGGGTGTCCATTTAAGGATTGCTTTTGAAATTGCGCTTTCTCCATGTCCACCAATTGGATCGTGTCTGGCTGGGCATACAGAAGAACACCCGCAGACAGCAATGCTGCCTTGTGGTACTGTTGGATATTTGGAAGACCCACTCCTCCTCGCCTGGGTGCAGTTTGTAGAAGTGTGAGGGATACCCTGGGTCTCTTATTTCCCCAAATGAATGTGCCACACATTTTCTGTATTGCTTTACAATATTGTTTGGAGACCCCGATGGGGAGCATCCTGAAAACATAGAGAATACGTGGTAGGATCATCATTTTATAGGCGTTAATTTTTCCTAGCCACGAAAGCATAGTATGTTTCCACTTATTCATTTCTGCTTTACAAAGTCAACCTCCGTTGGGTGTAAAATACACCAAGGGTCCACCATATGGTGGGAGGCTAATGTGGCACAAACTCGCGCAGATAGCGCCATTCTTTGTTTAAGCGTGCCGTGTGCCCTGTGGTGGCTGATGAGTCGCGCCACTATCCAATAGGAAGTTGGTATTGCCCCCAATGATTACCTCCCCATATTTATACATATCAGTTAGTGCTAGTGTCATATTTAAAAAGTCATGTTGATTTTCGTTAGGACCATAAATGTTAACCAAAGTATATGGGTTGTTGTTAATCATACATTGCAGTATTAGGTATCGCCCTTTTCTATCACTGATTTTTCTAACCAGGGAAAATGCTGCATCTTTACTTATGAGGATGGAGACTCCGTGTTTCTTAGATGAGTAACACGTGTGGAAGTCATGGGGGAACCATTTGGAATTGAATCTAGGTCTATTATTCCATTTAAAATGCGTCTCTTGAAAAAAGGCTACTAGGGCGCCACACCTCCTGGCTTCCTGTATAGCTAGTCTTCTCTTATTTGGGGAGTTAAGCCCCTTAGTATTCATGGACATAATTTTAACTACCATCTGGCCGGTACAGTTTTTCCTGTGTTACTCGCGGGGGTTCTCCACTCACCACATCGATTAGGAGTTTCTGTAATTGCTCTAATAAATGTATGAAAAGAAAGGAAATGTTTGTGGGTGTATGCTTTAAGGGCCTTGGGCTCTGTTTCAAGTCTTGCACAGCATGAATTGTAGACATACTCATTAATAGGGAAGGGGGGATAACAGGGAACAAACTATTTACAATTTCCCGTGTGTCACTCTGTGGTGGCATTGGTTGCATAAAGCAACGGACAATGAGGGCTACTTATGAGCCTTGGGGGTAGTCAATTAAAGGCAGTTGTACTGAGATCTAAGTAGTAGTCAAGAAAAGAAAAACAATTTAGAGATATACAGCAGGTTGGGTGTGAGCATTGGGCGCTCTGACGTTAGCTCACCCCATTACGGCCTAGGGTTTGGTTCTTTAACCGACAATCCTGGAGTACCAGGGGACAACTAGATAAGCATAAACATGAAACATAAAACCTGTGTGACTAGTTCATTTGTTGTTGTTCAAGGCATTGTATAGTCCAGCAGTCATCTCAGGTCAGGGTGGTTTCCTGGTCTGTTGCTGCGTGCATTTTTCTGGGTATCTGGGTCCAGTCCTTGGAAAGCGGTTTTGGTGCTGAGGTCATTGGCGACTTCTTCTGAGGGCTGCCAGTTGGTAAAGGTATGTTCCATCCTTGGAGGATTCTTTTACCGTCTTCTGGGTTTAAGATTGACTTATCCACACCATTTCTTTTAATACGTAATTTCGCAGGAAATCCCCATTTATAAGGGATATTAGCGGCTCTCAACGCTTCTGTCATAGGTGCAAACGTGCAGCGTTTAAGCATGGTAGCAGAGGAAAGGTCTGTGAATAGTTTGACCTTGGCGTATGGCTCTGGCCACTGGCTGGTTGTCCTGGATGTTTGCATAATACGGTCTTTAACTGTGAAGTGGTGAACCCTTGTGATGATGTCCCTTGCAGTATCTGGGGGTAGATGTTTAGGTTTGGGACGTCTGTGTGTTCTGTCCAGGATCAAATCAGATTCCGTCAGAGAAGGGATAAGGGTTTTGAACAAGCCTTGTACATACCGAGGCAGATCTGCTTGTAAGATGGATTCTGGTACACCCCTTATGCGGATGTTGTTCCTCCTACTCCTATCTTCTTGGTCCGCCACCTTTTCTTCCAGTAATATTAGTTTCTGTGTCAGCGAGGTGTAGGCCTCTGCTATAGAATTATGTGCTTCAACCAGCTCCTCTGTGCGATCTTCTAATCTTGTTGAACGTTCTCCCCTGCTGTGTATGTCAGCCCTGATGTCAGCAGCCATTTGTTGTAGGTCTGCTTTGAAAGAGGCTTGTAGCCCCTGCATGATTAGCCTCATGATTGTGTTCCTGACACTATAGTGTTCCTTTAAGCAAGAGTATGTGAAGATTAGTTAGGGTTGCCACCTTCTTGAAAAAAATACCGTTTGTAAAATTGATTATGTATGCGTGACATCACATGATGTAAATCACAAGGAGTGACATAAGAGAAAATTCTGTAAAATCACCAACAAACTACTCACAGTTTAATTCTGCTGTATAGATGGATTGCTCCCAGTGTCTCAGTGTCCCTATGTATCACAGTGTTAGTGTCCCCATGTCGCCCAGTCCCCTAGTCTCCCAGTGTCTCAGTGTCCCCATTTCTCCCAGTGTTCCCATTTCTCAATATGTCCCCATGTCACTATGATACTAGGGGACACTGAGAGACTTGGGGACACTGGGGGACCTGGGGGAACTTGTGGATACAGACATGGTGACACTGGGAGACGTGGGGACACTGAGAGACTTGGGGACACTGGGAGACCTGGGGGAACTTGTGGATACAGACATGGTGACACTGGGAGACGTGGGGACACTGAGACATTTGTGGACACTGGGAGAAATGGGGACACTGAGACACTAGAGGCACAGAGACATGGGGACACAGACACTGGTAGACTAGGGGACACTGGTAGACTAGGGGACATTGGGAAACTAGGAGACACTGGGAGACATGGGGACATTGGGAAACTAGGAGACACTGGGAGACATGGGGACACTGAGACACTAGGGACACTGGTTGGTACACATGGGGACACTGAGACACTTGGGGATATTGGGAAACATGGGGCACTTGTGGACATAGACATGGGGACACTGGGAGACATGGGCACACTGAGACATTTGGGGACACTGGGAGACATGGGGACACTAGGGACACTGAGAGACATGGGGACACAGACACTGGGAGACATGGGGACACTGAGACACTAGGGACACTGGCTGGGAGACATAGGAACACTGGGAGATATGGAGACACTGAGACACTAGGCCGTTTTCAATAATATCGTGGCCAGCGACCACATGTAGGCACCGCTGGGTGGCCGGTCCGGTGGCACACTCTGAAGGGGCCAGCAGCGTCTGATAGTTACCTTGCGGCCAGTAGCCGCATCTCATGTTGTGTATGGAGGTGCGGTCTGGGTGGCCGCCTAGCCAGTCCGGCGGCACACTCACTAATGCTGACGATCATTTAGCTGTCAGCACAGGAGGACTGAGGGAGGGGGCAGAGCTGACTATCATGCTCCCTCGTGGTTCCCACAATTCCCAGCACAGCCACATCATGTAATCAGTAGTGATTACTCTATGATGTGTCCATGCTGGGAATTGTGGGAACCACAATTGCCAATGCAACAGACAGACACACTCACTGACAGACACAGACACTTATAGACAGACACTCACAGACAGACAGAGACACACACACACTCACTGACACACACACACATACTCACTGACACACACACTCACACACATACTTAGAAACATAGAAACATAGAAACATAGAATGTGACGGCAGATAAGAACCATTCGGCCCATCTAGTCTGCCCAATTTTCTAAATACTTTCATTAGTCCCTAGCCTTATCTTATAGTTAGGATAGCCTTATGCCTATCCCACGCATGCTTAAACTCCTTTACTGTGTTAACCTCTACCACTTCAGCTGGAAGGCTATTCCATGCATCCACTACCCTCTCAGTAAAGTAATACTTCCTGATATTATTTTTAAACCTTTGTCCCTCTAATTTAAGACTATGTCCTCTTGTTGTGGTAGTTTTCTTCTTTTAAATATAGTCTCCTCCTTTACTGTGTTGATTCCCTTTATATATTTAAATGTTTCTATCATATCCCCCCTGTCTCGTCTTTCCTCCAAGCTATACATGTTAAGATCCTTTAACCTTTCCTGGTAAGTTTTATCCCGCAATCCATGAACCAGTTTAGTAGCCCTTCTCTGAACCCTCTCTAAGGTATCAATATCCTTCTGAAGATACGGTCTCCAGTACCGTGTACAATACTCCAAGTGAGGTCTCACCAATGTTTTGTACAATGGCATGAGCACTTCCCTCTTTCTACTGCTAATACCTCTCCCTATACAACCAAGCATTCTGCTAGCATTTCCTGCTGCTCTATTACATTGTCTGCCTACCTTTAAGTCATCAGAAATAATCACCCCTAAATCCCTTTCCTCAGATGTTGAGGTTAGGACTCTATCAAATATTCTGTACTCTGCCCTTGGGTTTTTACGTCCAAGATGCATTATCTTGCACTTATCCACATTAAATGTCAGTTGCCACAATTCTGACCATTTTTCTAGTTTACCTAAATCATTTGCCATTTGGCTTATCCCTCCTGGAACATCAACCCTGTTACATATCTTAGTATCATCAGCAAAAAGACATAACTTACCATCAAGACCTTCTGCAATATCACTAATAAAAATATTAAAGAGAATGGGTCCAAGTACAGATCCCTGAGGTACCCCACTGGTGACAAGTCCAAGCTTCGAATATATTCCATTAACTACAACCCTCTGTTGCCTGTCACTCAGCCACTGCCTTACCCATTCAACAATATTGGAATCCAAACTTAAAGATTGCAGTTTATTGATAAGCCTTCTATGTGCAACAGTGTCAAAAGCCTTACTGAAATCTAGGTAAGCAATGTCTACTGCACCACCCTGATCTATAATTTTAGTTACCCAATCAAAAAAATCAATAAGATTAGTTTGGCATGATCTCCCTGAAGTAAACCCATGTTGTCTCTGATCTTGAAATCCATGTGTTTTTAGATGTTCAACAATCCTATCCTTTAACATGGTTTCCATCACTTTCCCCACTACTGAAGTAAGGCTTACTGGCCTATAGTTGCCCGACTCCTCCCTATTACCTTTCTTGTAAATGGGCACAACATTCGCTAACTTCCAATCTTCTGGGACTACTCCTGTTAACAATGATTGGTTAAATAAATCTGTTAATGGTTTTGCTAGTACACCACTAAGCTCTTTTAATAGCTTTGGGTGTATTCCATCAGGTCCCATTGACTTATTTGTCTTTACTTTTGACAGTTGAAATAGAACCTCTTCCTCTGTAAACTCACGTGTAAAAATGACTCATTTATCCTTTTTCTCAACTGAGGTCCCTTTCCTTCATTTTCATCTGTAAATACAGAACAAAAATATTCATTGAGGCAGTCAGCCTAGACCTTTATCCTCTTCTACATACCTTCCTTCTTTTGTTTTTAATCTAACTAATCCTTGTTTTACTTTTCTTTTCTCATTTATGTATCTAAAAAATGTTTTATCCCCCTTTTTTACTGACTGTGCTATTTTCTCTTCTCTGTGTGATTTGGAAGCTCTTATAACTTGCTTAGCCTCTTTCTGCCTAATCTTATAGATCATTTTGTCTCCCTCACTCTGGGTTTTTTTATAATTCCTAAATGCTAACTTTTTTTTGTTTTTAACTATTTTGGCCACATCTGCGGAGTACCACAGTGGTTTCTTGAATTTTTGGCTTTTACTGACAAGCCTAATGCAATTTTCTGTTGCCTTCAATAGTGCAACTTTTAAATAATCCCATTTTTCTTGGACTCCATTTACATTGCTCCAGTCTGATAATGACTCCTCTACCCATATTCTAATTTTAGAAAAGTCTGTTTTTCTAAAGTCTAAAACTTTTGTTTTTGTGTGGTGTGACTCAGCCACTGTTCTTATATTAAACCACACTGACTGATGATCACTGGATCCTAAACTTTCACCTACAGTAACATCTGATACCAAATCTCCATTTGTTAACACTAAATCTAGTATGGCCTCTTTACGAGTTGGCTCCTCAACAACTTGTTTTAGAGACAATACCAGTAGGGAGTTTAGAATATGTGTGCTCCTGGCACAAGTAGCTAATTTTGTTTTCCAATTTACATCAGGAAGATTAAAGTCACCTATGATGATAACTTCCCCCTTCATTGTCATTTTAGCTATTTCCTCAACTAGTAGATTATCTAACTCTTCAATTTGTCCTGGGGGCCTATAAATCACACCTACACGAGTTACTGTGTGATTACCAAATTCTAACGTAGCCCAAACGGATTCTATGTTTGCCTCACTAACTTTTATTAGGCTAGATTTATGCTATCTTTCACATACAAGGCCACCCCTCCCCCTTTCTTGCCTTCCCTATCTTTCCTATATAAAGAGTACCCTGGTATTGCTATGTCCCAGTCATTTTTCTCATTGTACCATGTCTCAGTAACAGCGACTAAATCTACACTATCAGTTGCCATTATTGCCACAAGTTCATGGATCTTATTCTCTAAACTGCGAGCATTTGTAGACATGACTCTAAGCTTGTCATTTTTTAACACACTTGCTACAGGCACCTTCTGTCCTTGTTTTGGGGGACAATTGGATTGATGTTTTATCACCCTTTTGCCCCCTCCTAGTTTAAATACATCCTAGCAAAACCTCTGAACTGCTCACTGAGAACATTTGTTCCCTTTTGAGAAAGATGCAAACCATCTTTTTTGTACAGCTTATCTCCATTCCAACAGAGCTACCATGAGAAATAAAGCCAAATCCTTGCTCCCAACACCATTCACCAAGCCACAAATTAAAGTCCCTAATACGCATCCGCCTGTCGTTCTGAGTGTTATGCACAGGCAGAACTTCAGAGAATGACAGTGTGGAAGCAACCTGCCGTATATCATTGGCAAAAACACTAAAACTTCCTTAACCTCTGAAACCTCATTGCAAGCCAAGTCATTTGTCCCTAGATGGACAAGTACATCCAATTCCCTTCCTGCTTTGCTTGCTTAACAATATTACAGATACGTCTCCTGTCTCTGTGAGCAGTAGCTCCGGGAAGACACCTCACAAGACCACCATTGTCCATCTCCACACCTCTTATAATGGAATCACCCAACAACAACTGCTTTCTATTAGGCCTCACCATAGTCTCCAAGCCATTCTCCACAACAGCACTAGTCTCATTGCCTCTCTCCACAACACCACTAGCCTCAGTGCCTCTCTCCACTCACTGACACACACTCTCTCTACTCACTGACACACACACTCACTCGCTGACAGAAACACACAGACAGACACACACTCACTGACACACACACACAAACACACACACACACACACACTTACACATCATTTTAATTATTGCTCCCTACCTTTGGGAGCTTGAGTGAGGTTCTTCTATCTGGAGATCTCCTTCCTGCTCTTCACCGCTCACTCACACGCAGTTTAGTGATGCTGCGTGCCGGAATATGACGTCATATTCCGGGGCCTGGCATCACTACAGAAGGTGCCCGCGAGGGAGCAGTGAGGAGCAGGAAGGCTGAGCTCCCTTGCTGCCACCAGAAACCTCTCCTCCCTGGCCCAGTAACTTTTAGCAGAGTAGGCACCTGCAATGTGGAGAAAGCAGGTGCCTACTCTGCTTTAACACTAAGCATGCACTCGCAGCTCGCCGGTCCACAAAGATGTCCATTGTGGACCACAAGCGGCACGCGGGCCGCGAGTTTGACATGCTTGACTTAGAGGGTTAAAGATATCATACATAGCATAGCCAAAAGTATTTAATACCTTATTCATTTCAAACTTTTTGCAACTGTTTTGTATTATTTGATCCTGTAACATCCTAGCTGTCTTAATATGTTATAAATGTTTGTCTTTTAGACTGTTAGAGACACTTGACTCTACGAACCATAAAAACTTTAGTTTAATGTAGTGGCTCTGGTACACAGATCATGCCCCTACCTAATTCATGTTTGCAGCTGTAGCCAATGTTTAGCTTCCTTTATTGCACAGTGTGTTTAATTTAGAATTCTCTGCTCTGTTAATAGTCTGATAGAACCTGCAGTTTTGGGTGTGATTAAAGATCAATTAACAGAGCAGGAGATAAGACTGTCTAAATTAAAAACATTGTGCTGTAAGATATGATTGAAAGTGAAACTATTTATTTTTTCATGGATGCTGTATGCGTCACAGCCAGGAAAGATGTGACGAGAAATGCATTAAAGTGATTTAACTCCTAAATGGCAGAAAAATGATCATATACACTGCAGTTACATGATCTATACACTAAAACTGCTTCATTAAGTTAGAGTTGTTTTGATGATTAGATTGTTCTGTTTAAAAGGACACTCTTGGCACCCAAATATATTATATTCAATTTTAGGTTACAGTTATTTATCTTATTTTCTTTCTTTTGATAATACTGACATACCTCCCAGTGAGGAAATTTGTGTCACTAGCGATACCCATGATGGGTGGCCTGCCACTGAAGAAGCATGTCAGTCTTCTATTACAGTATAATTATCTTTATGTACTCCAAATATACTGTATATATGTACAACTGTATATAGTATCTATTTGGTAATTAATGTATATAGTATTAAGGTTCTTAAGACTGACAATGAAACTATGTACCTTCATTTGAACTATAATAATTATTATTTATGCTGTTCCTCTTGTCAAGATACATTTAGTAGTTATGGTTAACAATAGAAATTCTGCACGTTCATATGAACCACTGCAAGTATATTTTGTGCATTTCCTTTTGTCATGATACACTTAGTGGTTATGGTTGATAATGTGACTCTGTATCTTCATTTCAACCACTATAGCTATGATCTGTGCTGTTTCCTATATGGATGGGTTTTTATCACAAAGTCTATTCTTTTACAATTTTAATCCTCATCTATAACTAGTTACATTAAAACAAATTGTGCTGTTACCTATATGAATGGGTTTTTATTATAAAGCCTATTCTTTTACAATTTCAATTTTCATCTATTATTAGTTACATTAAAACAAATTGAGGCAAAAATTGCAACATCCTATTAGCTACAAACATCTTAGAATAATCCTGAGCAAAAGCTCAAAATATATTGTAATATATATTAGCCTGTTATAACTAAATGAGCATTTAATATCACAACATTCATTAATTCCATCGTAACTATAGGTGCGTTTAATATCATAACACTCATTAATTTCATTGTTTGCCTAAAGTTTCTTTATCATTTCTAAAACATTGATGTACATTTAAATATTAATAACAGTAATTACTTATTATCTTTATCATAATTATTATAATTTTTTTCTTTATTTTATACCCGAACATAATGGGTTAAT
>OW240920.1:97159316-97194198 GCA_933207985.1 Pelobates cultripes | reverse complement strand
AATTTGGCTGAAAGACCAATTTAGGTCTTTCAGCCTTTTGGTAGATAACTCCCTAATACCGTGGGAATTAGGGAGTTAACTACTAAGCAACTGCAATAGAAGTCCCGAAGTTCCGAAGTGTTGAAGTGCTGAATTGCCGAAGTCCCAAATTGCGAAAATCCCGAATTTCGGAATGCCGAACCGAACCGAAAATGTTCCCCATGCACATGCCTAGTGCTCATGCTATTGTACAGAACACTGGTGAGACCTCACTTGGAGTATTGTATGCAGTACTGGAGACCATATCTCCAGAAGGATATTGATACTTTAGAGAGAGTTCAGAGAAGGGCTACTAAACGGGTTCATGGATTGCAGGATAAAACTTACAAGGAAAGGTTAAAGGATCTTAACATGTATAGCTCGGAGGAAAGATGAGACAGGGGGGATATGATAGAAACATTTAAATACACAAAAGGAAACAACATAGTAATGGAGGAGACTATATTTAAAAGAAGAAAAACTACCACAACAAGTGGACATAGTCTTAAATTAGAGGGGCAAAGGTTTACAAATAATATCAGGAAGTTTTACTTTACTGAGAGGGTAGTAAATGCATGGAATAGCCTTCCAGCTGAAGTGGTAGAGGTTAACACAGTAAAGAAGTTTAAGCATGCTTAAGGCTGTCCTAACTATAAGATAACGCCAGGGTCAAATGAAAGTATTTAGAAAATTGGGCAGACTAGATGGGCCGAATGGTTCTTATCTGCCATAACATTCTATGTTTCTATTATATATCCAGAATAAAAAATAAAAAAAAGGTACCGCAGAGAATTTTGATAAATATTTGGAATAAAATGAAAAAAAGTGTATGTTCAACCTCAGGACTTTGCAAACACGAGGTTTGAAAACTGACTTTGGAGTATGTAACTGCATTTCATTATACATTAACTGTTGACTGGCATTTTAATATCTTCATAGCATTGTAATATCACCATAGCTTTAAATATATTTCTCTTTTTATATAAAAAAAATCTCTTTTACATGAGATACATCATAATCCATAATGTGAATAAATTAATTCTCAATTTTCCATGAATGTACTTTTTATTTAAAAAATACATTGATTTACATACATTATTACTAAATTGTTCATTAATTCCTTGTATTTATATATACGTTTGATATTAATAAAAGATAAATAAATTTATATACCTATAACAACTTGTGTAATGTCTGAAATTACACTCCATTCATAAATATTTTCCCCCTTGTTTCTCCCTTTTCTCCTTTTTTTGTCTTATCTATAACTCCTTCTCTCTTGCCCTCACTATTTTCCCATAATTAACATGGTGAATATGGCCTCTTTTGAGCCACTCTGGGACAGGTGAGTCTGTGGAATTACGTCACACGTCGGGAGGGGGGAAGGTGACGGGAAGACTTAACGTGACTTACAACGCCTTTTCCAGCCCTCCCCGATTGTGTGTGATGGATGAACCCTCCTTCCCTCCCAGGCAAACACATGCCTGGAGGGTAGATGGAGGACGGCTTTGGCGAAATCGTGATGCCGCCTGGTTAGGGGCGGGTGACAATCACGGATATCCATGACATCACGCCAACCACAGCGGATGGGTCACATATTTTCATCAAACACTACTGACGACCAATGAAACTGAAGTAAAAAATTGTGCCAAACTGGCCAATTACTAACACTACCACCCCAGCTGCACTTTATCATTATAATTATTGGCATTTCCAGGATGCTGCCATTGAATAAGTATACACCCATGTGATCAAAGGGGGGAGGACTAAAATACATTTAAAAACCAAAGATTCATAGGACCAGACCCACAGCTTGCTAGAGGAAACTCTACAACTGTGCAACACGTTTCAACGTATCCAGGACTTTTATACTCTAGTATTTTATATTATATATTATATGTTGATATTGTATTAATAAATGTAATTATTTTAAATATTCCTCTGGAGCCTACTGAATCTACTTAGGGGAAGTGTCATCCCCACAAATATTGGCACGTTGTTAATACTCCTCAGAGCCAGGATACAAGGCTCTGAAAATGGTGAGCACTTTACTTATTCTCAACACTGCATCAATTGAGACAGTCTTTGCATTTGTTCCATTGTCTCTGTTTTATCTTTGAGAAACATCATATTGTGGATTGCAGGTGTGATGCTGCCTTAAAAGCATATAGGCCTGATTACGGAGCCAGTGTTCACATACAGGCTCCTTTAAATGTGAGTGTTCCACTTCACAACCATTTCATCTGATTTTATTTATACATACCATCTGCACTATATTGCCTTTTCAATTTTTTTTCCACATGTACTGCACACTAAGCTTGCTATCAAGTTATATGGGGTAAGTGTACCTCACTATTTTTCTCAGCGCTCCACTTATAGGTGTAGTTTTTGCATTTATACCGCCTTATAGATTTTAGACTACTTAAGGTGTGGATAAGAGGGTATTTCCACACAAGTGTTTTTGAGCAGTTGTAATTTATTCTCGATCTTTAGCACCTTACTGGACACTCATTCCACCCTAATAGGAGGTACATCTCACAGGGATGGAGGTACATCTCCATAGGGAGAAACAAAGGGAAATATAGGGAATACTGTGGGAGGTGGAAGGTTTATTTTCAAGTGGGTATTGGTTTCCACTACCTGTAATCATAGAGGCTATCTCAATGACCAACCTTAGGTGTCTGTTGTGTTGGTGGTCATTCGGCCTAGTGTTGAACAGAGGGGATACAGTACCACAAGAGGCCTGTGATAGGGGAATTTTCCATGCATTTAGGGTTTTGGGTCCTTAATCTGAGGATTTTATGTTTTTCTGTAGGTACTCCTCCCACTTTGGTTATGTTTTTTTATGTGTATTTTGGGATTTACATGCTTTTTTGATACTAGACAGTGGTGTGGGTGGATCGTGTAGATGTCTTTGGTTGAATAACAGGGATTTGATTCGTAAGTACAAGAATATTGCCCTCTGTGGAAGGATGAATTTGAGTTGGAGGTCCGGGAATTGTAGTAGTTTCCCCATGGAGAACAATTGGTGGACATGTGTACAACCATACACAACACCTAACTGGTGATCAAATGAGGTATTCGCAACATGTACACGGAGTATTATGGTGACCATTGACCAGGGGGTGGTGGTGCACAGTTTGTCTCTAACTGCATCCCAGGTTTATAGTAATAGTTCGGTGGTAGGGAGCTTTGTCTGTGTTTTAGGCCTATTCAGTTTAGGGATCCAGAACAGGTATTTCACATTCATATGGTTGTTTCAGTGTGATTCTATGTCTATCCACTGCGTTGGTCATGTCATAGTATGAGACGCCACCACCTTTGTTATCGATATGGCTTTATAGTATAATTTTACAATGGGTAGCCCCAGTCCTCCCTCCAGTTTATATAGAACGTTTGTAGCTATTCTGACTTTACGTTTGGGCCATACAAAGCTAACCATTAGTTTTTTATACTTGTTCTAAGTATGTTTTAGGAATTTGATTTGTAGCATTCAGAATAAGTATTGGAGTTTAGGCAAGAGGGTCATCTTGATTGCTGTGATTCTGCCTAGCCACGAGAGGTATTTTCTTTCCCACACTTGTAGTTCAGCAGCTAGTTCTTTCTTCAGCAGTTCATAGTTAAAGTAAAAGAGATTGTATATGTTTTTGGTTATTTTACAATCCCAGGAAGGAGACATACTGATCTCTCCAGTCCAGTGAGAAACTGTTTTTTAAAGATTGTAAGGTATCACTTCAGATTCCTTTGTCAATAGCTTGTGTTTTGTTTATGTTTAATTTGTAGTATGAGTTTTTGCCATAGTCAGTGATTTCTTTCAGTAGATTGTGTAGGGACTCTTGAGGCTGGTTCAAAATTGCTTTCCAGTTGTGACCCCTTGTATGGATGTATTGCTCTGAATTCTCGATGCTAGTGGTTCTAATGCCATAACATAGAATAATGGGGAGAGGAGGCACCCCTGCCATGTACCATTTGTTATCTTGACAGCTTTGACAAAAAGCCAACGTTTAGCACTTGAGCCTCCAGGGAGCTATAGAGTGCCTTCACTGCTGCTAGGAACTCCCTCGGAATGTCAAATCTGGCCATGACCACTTCAGGACCATCCAATGGAAGCAGTAAAAATCTTTCCCTGCTTCCTGGGAGAGGACTACCCCCCCCCCCCCCGCCATCCAACCTCCTCAAGCTATGCATTACATCTATGACTGAGTGTTTTCAGATCCTTGCCTCCCAGTCACGAAATCACCCTGGTCTTTGTGGATTATGGATGGCAGGATACTTCCCAGTCTGGGAGTGAGTACCTTCATGAGCAATTTCAAGTCTGTGTTGAGGAGCGAGATTGAGTGGAAATTTGGGGGATGATTGGGCAGTTTCCTAGACTTGGGCAGTGTGACAATATGGGCTTCCATGAATGTCCGTACTAAATGTGGTGCTAAGACTGTATTAAAAGCATCATAATATATGTTGTCAAACCCATCAGGGCATGGAGATTTACCTTGTGGCAGTGCCTTCATCGCCTTTAAGATCTCATCCTCCGCTATAGAGCTTGTGAGGGTCAGTTTTTGTTGTGTTCTGAGAGTGGGTAGATTAAAGTGTTCTACGTATGATTTGATGTGCTCTGCAAGAGGCTGGGGGGTTTTGTGTCATTTCGTAGGTTGTACAAATCTGCATAGTAAGATGGGAATTCATTTTTTTTAATCTTTTTCTGAATCACAATCTTTGTCCCTTGTTTGGAAGTTATGAATGGTATTTCTTTTTTATTTCTAAACAAAAGTATACATAACTATCAGTAGAGACATTAAAAAGGCAAATACATACAAACATACACAAATATAGACATGTGGACAATAAGTCATTCCAAATCCTTCCAGCTTAGCCAGCTATCTAATAGGTATATTTTAGCTATTGGTTTATTAACACAATCCAACAAAAAAGATTGATTTTGCTCATATCAGGGATAATTGATTGATCCATCCTTCTATGCCAAACTTACTTTTCTGTACATTTTTTCCAGCCCATTTTCTATATTTAAGTGTTCTTGCATAGCAAGACCACTTAATGTTATCTCACATATATAGTATTGGAAGAAAGAGAGAGGGGCTATGGGGTGGGGAAACCACCACCACTACCCCACACAAAGGTCACAGAGGTACAAGGGGCGTAACCCCACAATATATATAGAAAAAAAGACGAAAAATGGGGCAGACAGTCCACTCACAAAAAAGTGGGTGGAATGCCTAGCCTCATTCAAAGTACCTCATAATGTAAATAGTCACATAGAAGAGGATAAACAACCTTTATTAGAAAAAAATGCTAAAATGGTATATAGTCCAAATACTATTACCATACACTAAAATAGTGTATTGATTATAAGTTAACCACCAAATTTGTAAAAGCCTGGGAGAGGCTAATCCTGCAAGGTATGTTTGACTTAATAAAGGTGTAAAAATACACCTAAAATAATAAATGGGTAACAAAGCAGGTTAGTCTAAATCCATTCTAGGAAAGGACCCAGCTGGGTAATTGGATAGAAAAAGGATAGTCTTAGAGCAGTGTCTGAGAGAATCTGGAAAGGGCAGGGTTAATAGCAACTAATGGGGCGCGCCCAAACTAATATCGAGTAGCTTATACTAAAGAGAAAAGGAGCTAATACCCCATAAAGAGAGGAAAGATAGAACCCCCCCCCTTTGAGTCACCCTAAAAAAACTAACTATCCTAAGAGAAAAAGCAAAACTAACTGCTGCTTCGTGGCAGCCTATCCAAATCCCTAAGTCTGTATCAGGAGAAAATATAGGCACAAACTCATGCGCTGTGGAAACCCAGGTAAATGAAAGATGAGAGTAAAGAAAATCAATTGAGTATAATAGCATCGGCTAAGTTAACCACCAAACTTATAAAAGCCTGGGAGAGGCTAATCCTGCAAGGTATGTTTGACTTAATAGAGGTGTAAAGATACACCTAAAATAGTAAATGGGTAACAAAGCAGGTTAGTCTAAATCCATTCTAGGAAAGGACCCAGCTGGGTAATTGGATAGAAAAAGGATAGTCTTAGAGCAGTGTCTGAGAGAATCTGGAAAGGGCAGGGTTAATAGCAACTAATGGGGTGCGCCCAAACTAATATGGGAATATTTGTTTGCAACTAACACCGTCCATTGACATTCATTGAAACTTCACTCTACAAAGCTCAAATTTGAAGTGCAATTTCTAAACTGCGACTGTGCCTTCAATTTTAATACTTCAGAGACCTACTATGCATCAAAATGTAGGTCTGGGTCTTGTGATTCTCACAATATAAAGCTCTTCGCTGTAGGATTTATAAAATACGACCGTTTGAAGATGGCAACCGCCAAAATACTCTGACCTGTGCCAGGCTGCAGCAGCAAGTGATGTCATAGACAGGGCTTTTTGAACACCTGCTAATGTTTTTATAAATGTATGGTTTAATGTAACTGTGCAACAACGTTGCAATTAAATGTGCTATATAAATGATAACAGTTACTCCGCCCACTCCAGTTGTAGACTACTGGTGGAGGCAAGAACACTTCACACAATTTCCCCAGAAATTGTAGCTTTTCTAGTTCTTATTCTTATTCTTATTATAGCAAAATTTGCCACCCTAACTCCTCCCACAGTTTTTACACTACATAGACCAAAATTTACCAAAACGTGCAGATTGTTCCCGATCGGATTGCTATTACTTTGTGGAACGTTTCGCCGAATGGTTCACGGAATATCGTCGTTCTTGTGGCGCAATTTGTCCCATAGGAATGAATGGCAAAGCTAGAGTGGGAGCTGGCAAAAGCTGAAAAATCAGGACATGATTTCTAAACTGCCACCACTCCCTTATTTTCAGGCCCACCTACACAAATCTTATATCAAAACGTTCAGCTATCCCTGCTGCCACTAAACATGTCAACGGCTAAGCCATAGTCCTGATAGTTTTCACAATATAATCATTTGTTTGCAACTAACGCCATCCATTGACATTCATTGAAACTTCACTCTACAAAGCTCAAATTTGAAGTGCAATTTCTAAACTGCGACCGTGCCTTCATTTTTAATACTTCAGAGACATCAATGTAGGTCTGGGTCTTGTGATTCTCACAATATAAAGCTCTTCGCTGTAGGATTTATAGTTGTTAAAATACGACCGTTTGAAAATGGCAACCGCCAAAATACTCTGACCTGTGCCAGGCTGCAGCAGCAAGTGATGTCATAGGGCCTTTTGAACACCTGCTAATGTTTTTATAAATGTATGGTTTAATGTAACTGTGCAACAACGTTGCAATTAACTCCTTAAGACCGGAGGGCGTACTATTACGCCCTATTCTAAGCGGCTCTAAACGCCGCCGGGCGTAATAGTACGCCCTCCGGTCTTTTGGTACTTACCCGGTCGCCGGCGATCCCACGCCAGCGATCGCGGTGGGGGGGACTCCCAGGGAGCCCCCCGCGGCACGTCCGTCCTCCTCGAAGCCTACCGGCCATGTGAGAGTGGGGTCCTTGCAAGGAGGCAGAATAATGCAGACAGATACTGAATCACCCTGGTGGACAGCACGGCAGAGAACCTGACTGGGATGCTGGAACTGTGAGTTCAAACCCAGTCAGGTCTCTTAAAGGGGCGGCCACACCTTGCTGTCTGCAGGGCTCTGGGTGTACTGTGACAGAGCACCCCCACAAGGGGCGACCTCCGGGTGCCAACAGACAGGGCTTCAACTACAGGATCCAGTTCAGGCTCAAACAGGGAATCCAGGTCTGTATAGGCATCCGAATCATCAGAATCTGAGAGTGTTGGAACATTTTGCAGGTTGTGATTCTTCGAGAAGGCAAAGAAGGCGAGAAGGGGATGCAGCTCTGGCATTAAGAGCCTGCTAAAAGATCTTTAGATCTTGCCTGTGGACCACAGTTCCATTGGAGGCAATTACACAGTCTCCATTAAGGGAGACAGAAGCTGAGGATTGGAAGGTAGCCACAGCAGCCTCCTTTTGAGGCTCTGGAACAGGAGCAGGGTTAGCTGGGACCATGATGGTGCCATTGGTCTGGTTAGGTGGTCTTTTCGGTCAAGTAGCATGCAGAGTTGAACAATAAAGAGGACATGGAGGACTTGCTGGATGGTGATACAGTGCCCCCACATGGCTATGTTTAGGGCGAGGAGGACATATCTGGCAATAGCTGATGTAGTGGCCTCCCTTGCCACAATATAAGCAAAAGCCTTTGGCTCTCCCTCTGGCCTTTTCAGTTACTGTGAGCATGGTATTTAGTGCTCCAATCTGCATTGGTTCCTCTATGTCCATGGCTGGGATAGGGGTATAGGTCTCACTAGCAGGTTGGGACTGTTGATTGGGCAAAGGGTTTGTTTCAAATCGCTCCTGCCTTCTTTCTCTGAAACGGAGATCCAGCTGGGTGGCTAGTACCATTAATTTTTCCTGGGAGGTTGGAACTCCCACTTGTGCCAGTTCATCCTTAAGGGTTTCACTTAATCCATGGCGGAATTGGTCCACTAGGGCAGTTTTATTGAGTCCAGTGTCTGATGACAAGCCATGGAACTCTGTTATGTAATTTTCCACAGGACGGTTTCCTTGTTTAACAGAGAGAAGTCCTGGCTGTGGAGGCAAGGAAGGGGTCCTCATACAAGGAGGTCAAGGCTGTAGCAAAGGTCCCAGGTGTCCAGTACAGGGCTTTTGGCATACAACTGTTGATGAACCCAGGTCTTGGGTTGCCCAGATAACAGGGTGATGACAGTTCTTACTTTAACAAAATCTGTGGCATAGGTACGAAGTTTAAGTACAAACAGGATTTCACAGTCTGAGATAAAGTTGCGGAAGGAAGCCCTGCGACCAGGTTTTAGGCAGGGTTGGCGTTTATAGCCTGCAAATTAGATGCAGCTGACCCTAATTGGAAAAGGGTTGCAGGTGGATCAGTACTGCTCGATCCAGGCAAGGGGTCAGGAGGCAAAATAATGCAAACAGATACTGAAGCCCCCTGGTGGACAGCATGGCAGAGAACCTAATGGGATGCTGGAGCTGTGAGTTCAAACCCATCCAGGTCTCTTAAAGGAGCATCCACGCCTTGCTGTCTGCAGGGCTCTGGGTGTACCGTGACAGATACAAGGGTAAGAAAAAAAGAGAGAAAAAATTAATAATATAAATTAAAAAACAACTAAAAACCAAATATATAACAGATATAAATTGTGTGATTCTGTTTCTATATCAATATGCCTTTGGTTCCTCGTGTGTAGCATTATGTATCTTATAAATTGCTAAATCATCCCTTTCCCTTTTTCTCCCTTTCTTCTTCCCTTCCTGTCATTAGTCAGTTTGTTGTCTGTTCTTTAGTTTATATTTTTTTTCTTGCATCCAGAGTTTTAACTTCTGCGGCTTATTGAAAGTCAGTTTCTGATTCTCGTAGGTTAAATTTATGCATGTGGGGAAACCCCAAGCATATCATATTTAATGTTTTCTCAAAATCACAGTATTGGCGGCAAATGATCTTCTCCTCAATCTGGTATGTAGTGAAAGATCTTGAAAATATCTTATTTGCTGGTATGGAGAGCCTTTCAGATCATTGTTTGCAAAGGCATGGCTAAATTGCATCTTAAAGCGAAATGAGTGAAAGCAAATGATTACATCTCTTGAGAGATGATCTGGGACATTACTGGGTTTTATTGGCATATTTCAATATATTTGGCATCTGTTTGGGGTAATTCTCTTCAAAGTAATCTTCCAACTTAGCATGAACAATGCTTTCCAGAATGCCTCTGACTCTTAGGTTATATCGCCGGGATCTGTCTTCTAGCTCTGCCACTTTAGAATTCAAGATTTCCATGTTATCTTCCAAAGGCTTTACTTTGTCACTGTTGTTCTCTTCTACTGGAAACACAAACTCTCCAGTTTTTAAGCCTGTCACCAATTTTAAGTAAATATTTTTTAATTTTTAAATATATATTTATTTCTGCTTTGACTTTTGTCAGTTGAGTTTCAAAACACTTGGCCAGGTATTCTGGAGTAATACTTGTTGATCCCAACCAGGAATTATTATAATAATAATTATATGGTGATGTTTTGTCAGCCTCATTTTCCTTGGGATCTATTTAAACAGTAAGTCTTCATGTACTTATTTAACATTTACCCCTTTATCAGGTTGTAGAGGAAACAATTAGAGGCTCTTCTTGTCAGGGTTACTAATTGATCCAGCACTTAGAATTGTGTCACACCTTGAACTAAAAGGTAATGTATTACCGGGCCTTAGAATAGTCGGATTTGACACACCAAAGAATAGTCAGGATACTTGCCGAGGTCGAGGGGTACAGGATGAGATACAACGATAAGGGAAAGCCAGAAGTCAGTGATACCAGAATACAGGGAAGTCAAACGAAGCCAAAGTCAAATACCAGAAATAAACGCTCAGGAACACACTCTCGGACAACCACTTGGGAAACCACGACAGGGCAATGAGGAAAAGTAAATTTGAGCTTAAATAAGTGCTTTACAGCCTTTGACCCCAAAATGTGCACACGCGTCTCCCGCGTGACATCATGCGCACACCGACATCATCATTAACGTGGACGGATGTGGGGGTATAATTTGGTGTGGATCCGCAGTGGCCGGCGTCCATTAACATGTTGCAAGAGTCAGTTATACAGACGCTCGGCCACTGGGCGCAAATACCGCAAACTGAGAAGGAATATGTTACACTTCTCTAATTTGGGGCTTCTTGTTTTTAAGTTGTTTTTTTTTTGTTCCTGCTTTTTCTTGTGGATTTGTAGAAGCCATATTTGCCTTTGGTCAGAGTGTTGTAAAAGAGGGTTTAAATTAATTCATTAGTATTGACTAATTAATTGCAGAATAGTTTTTGGAAAAAAAAAAGTTTGTGCTGTATTGGTATATTGCTATTAATTGTTTAGCCCTCAGAATACCATATACCGCCTTTAACTACTTATTAGCAGCTTCAGTTTACAACAAGATCTATGATGGTAATGAGAGTTGCTGCCACGCTTTGCATACACATTAACCGCTTTTCGCTATTACATATTGCTTCTGGTACCTCAGTTTGCCTTCACCACCATGTGCCGTCTAGCACAGAGTACCTCCTTATACATCCACTTCACCCTCTATCGCTGTCTTCCTTCTCTCCCTGCTTCAAACTGACCTTTACCCGCTACCCTTGCGTTAGTTCATGCCGTCAACGTAGCCCGGTAAAATCACACAAAACGCAGAATACTTCTACCTCATCATGCCTCCCCCCATGAATGGTATTTTTTGTTTGGCTTGTTTCATTTTTAATCTATGGGTGAGGAGTTTACTAGATTTGTTTCCCTGGGCATAGTAATTTACTTTTACTTGTGTATCCTGTGTTTTCTAAGGCTTGTTTGTGTATTATACATACTCAATAGGTGGAGTATCTGTGGTTCTTGTTTCTGTGTGGGTATAGAGGTTACCACACAGGTATTTAGAGTTACTTGGTTAAAATTTGGGTTGCACACTTAGACTCTGTATTTATATTTCTTCCTTGTTGGTGTATTAGTCTAGTGATTTGTGCAATATTGTCTCTCAGTGTGTCAATAAAGTTGGTGTTGCCACTGTTTTAGTTTCATCTGTGTTCTTTTGCGTATATACACTGCTTGCTATGTATACCTTTTGCTACAGCCATGCTTGTGGACACGTGAGGAGTATTGTTTTTGTGGAAGTAATGTTGTAGTGTGTTGTAGATGTCCTGTTTGAATTGGGTGTCTTGTATGTGTGATCCATTGATCCTCCATGGACTACAATGTTTAAAGTTGTATTGGTCTTTAATTTCCAGCACAACTGATGCGTGGTCTGACCATGTTATTTGTCTAATGCCACATCTCACTATATGATTTAAGCTAGCCCCGTGCATGTAAAATCCATCTATCCATGAGTATGTGTTGTGTACCGGTGTGTGTGTGTCTCCATATATCATAGTAATGGTGGAAGGTTAAGAGTTTTTGGATTTGAAGACATTGTCTCTTGAGGGATTGTAATCTTATGCTATGTCTGGAGATGGTGGTGTCAAGGTGTGGGTCAGTTATATGGTTAAAGTCTCCACTATGGTAACTCCTTGTTGAATGTTTGATAGTTTAGTCAGGATTATATGGAGGAAATTGTGTTGGTTAGTGTTTGATGTGTATATGTTTGCAATAATATATTTTATATTATTGAACATGCCTACTACAATAACATACCTCCACGGTGTGTCTATCTCCTGTGTCTGGAGGCTGAATGCTACATCTCTGCGGATCAGTATGGAAGCCCCTTTATATTTGGAAAATGGTGTGGTGTGGAACTGAGAGCGGTAGTTGTGCCTTGTAGTCGTTAGTTCTATAGTGTGTTTCCTGCAGACATACCTCCTCATCTTGCAATGTTTTAAGTTCCCTGGTCAGTAAGTGGCATTGAACTGGTATATTTAATCCTCCAACATTTAGGGTGCAAATTTTCTTTGGGGGTCATAAAGATGTGGATTAGGAACATGTTTAGGTTTGTTGAGTATTGCGTTGAAACGTATTAACATTTTAAATCAGGCCTAGACTACATAGTATTAATGTGAAACAAAAGTCTTCTAAACTACTTTTAAACATGGTTTGTATGTTTGCTTGTCATAAGTATCATTTCAAGCTGCATGTTTTTATATATTTTCTTTTTCATTTTTATTGAGGGAGTTTTTTGCTTTTGTTCACAAAATGCTCGTTAAAGCAAAAGCAACAAATGTTCATAAAAGCTGAGATAAAACATGCCTTTGCTTCCACTATGATGGTCTTCCAGTTTTGTCAACCATCAACTATTCATTTTGTCAGGTGGACTTGAGCTTTGCTGACTAATATTTGTGAAGGATTCTAAAGAGGCTAGGTAAAAAGAGCATTTCTGGATTAAGAAAATCAGCAAGAACAAGCAAATTACAGGAAGGAAAGAAAATGTCCATGCAAAACAAATGACACAGTATAGTGTCTGACCACACTTTAATATCTGATGATCCCTTTTTTCCTTACTTCTTGTGGATTGAAATGCTATTTTTCTCCAGAGAATGATTTCTGATTTTCTTCTTAACTCAATCAACAGAAACATTCCTTTGGTTTCCATTAGCCTTGTACATTCGAATTGTCGTTTTCCCAAATTTATGTTGAATGGTGTGTTGAATATCTTCAAAACACCATACAGATGTGTAACAGATAGTGCAAGATATGGAGCGCTATAACAATAAAATGAACACTTACTCCTGTGATTCTCAGGAGATATAGGTGGTAGTAAGGAAGTCCTTATACATCCTTGTTAGATAGGAGATCTCAAAATGGAAACAAAAACAGGAGAAACAGGGAAGCAGAGCTAACCCTGGTGTAGAAATCCTTGGTATAATAGATGGTCAAATATAAATAACAATTGGCTTCTCACCTTGTCAGGAGCCAATAACCGGGCTCCAAGTGTGCAGATGTAGTGTCAAATATAGAGTGACACAACCCTTCTTTACAGCAGCATGAATATATCACTAGTCCACTTGAATAAAAAATATAACATTTATTGTAAATATAACTTTAAAACAATACAATCAATATACTCAAGTGCTAGTGCTTGGTCCAAGACGCGTTTCGCCTGTGTAGTTCGGCTTTATCAATTGGTAAATACATGCTGCAAATACAAACGTTAAATATCCCTCAGTGGTAGCTAATTGGAGAATGGCATCCATGATACATCCAATCACGGTGCTCATATTGGTGGGAGTGTAAAGGCTCAGCTGTCAGCGATCTTCCCGACATCGTGACGTCATCACGCACGACGACTCGTGCGTGTGACGTCACACGCGGAAGTGAAATTTTCGGAAAAGTCCGTCCCACATTAATGATGCCTCCACATAGTGCTTGATTCGGATATCCAGAATGTCCCCTCCAGCCTCCAATCGTGACGTAGGCGTTTTACTTCTCACGATGGATGTCCGCCATTTTTCTTAGGGGCAATGTGTTGGAAATCAATGTCCATATACAATCCGATATTAGTCCAGTGTCAAAAGATGTTCCTAAATATTATAGATTCTCCAAAGGACATATTCATAATAGAAAAATAGAAAAGGATTGGTATATTATCCATCAGTATGAAATATAAAAAAAGGTGGCATCCTATATATATACACAACGGATTAATAAATAGATCTAATATATTAACATCATAACATAGTGAATAAAAAAGTGCAATGTATGGAGCTTGAAAAGATGACTTTGTATTCATAAAAAAGGAAATATGGCTATATAAATATAATCAAAAAATATACATTAAAAAAATAAATTAAAAAAAAAATAATAAATAAATAAATAATATATATATTAAAAATAGAGACTATAAAAAATGGCAAATTTCAAAGTCATCATTCAGTCCATGAGGTTGCATTGTGTCCAAATTAAAAATCCATTTCATCTCTGCTTGTCCTTTGTGCTTAATTAAATCACCCCCCCTCCAATTCATAGAGACTCTTTAAATTCCCATGAATTCCATAAAGCGGGGGTCACAATTGTGTTTTTCTTTAAAATGTATAGAGACACTATGTTTTTCAAAACCATTTTTTATGTTTCTTATGTGTTCCTGAATTTGTGTATTCAGTGTTCTAATGGTTCTTCCAATATACGTTAACTTACATGGACAGGTGATTTTATATATAACTCTTGTGGAGTGACAAGGATCATTTTTTTAAAATTGGCCAATACTTTTTAATTATTTTCTTGAGTTGTTTACTATTGCAATTGAAATCACAAATAAAATTAAGACTCTGATATTGTGTATCCGTTTTTTTTATCTTTATATATAAGTAGATCATTTCTATTTTTCATTTCTACCTCCTCATAGGCTTTCACTAACAATTCATTACTATATCCTTTCTCTCTGAAATCATTGAGTATTTTAGTGGATTGTTCCTGGAATTTTGCACCATCCGTGCAATTACGTTTAATTCTTAACAGCTGTGCTTTGGGGGCGTTCAACAGCCAAGGGGAGAAATGGCTTTACACTTCGTGGGGAGTTGTATGTCAAGGGCTGATTTGCTCTTGTATAATAATTTCTTCTAGTATGCATATTTTGTGTGTTTTGCCAGGTGTTATTTGTGAGTCTCTCTTTTCCTTTGGTATATGACCTCACTTGGTCCCTCGAATAGTCATCTTTATCTCTTAAATATTTCCTTTTTTTTTGTCTCTATAACATTCCTCTCTAATCTCTCCAAATTGCTCTGAATTTCATTTACTGTCTCAGAATACTGATCAGGGGACATATTTTCAATCAGAAATTTTTTAATTTCATTAATTTCATCATCTAGTTTTTTTAGAGAGTTTGTACGTCTCTTAATAATTAAATCCATCATTCCAAAAGAGAAACTTTCCAAGAGATCCATCCATTCTTGTATGAAATCCTCTTCCTCTTGATCAAATGATTGTTATTTATATTTGACCATCTATTATACCAAGGATTTCTACACCAGGGTTAGCTCTGCTTCCCTGTTTCTCCTGTTTTTGTTTCCATTTTGAGGTCTCCTATCTAACAAGGATGTATAAGGACTTCCTTACTACCACCTATATCTCCTGAGAATCACAGGAGTAAGTGTTCATTTTATTGTTATAGCGCTCCATATCTTGCACTATTTGGCATTTATTCGCACAATAGCTTTTTTTGTACACATCTGATTAATAGGTTGGAGAGTGCCTATCTTTGGTGTGTGAGCTGCTACTACTTTGTTGTGCATTGTATTGCAATATATTTCTTTTAAGCGCCTTTTTATCACAGAACCATCACTATTTTTCCATATTGTTTAATACCACTTTTCAACTCTGTGTGTGCTGCTACCTATAATATGTCCCTGTTTGAAAAGAGATCCAGATATGGACATGACATTGATTCTCTATTCAATAACCCTCTGATTGCAAGGGAAAGTAATGAACATGAATTGAAAATAAAAATACGTAATAACCGTTATAAATTGGAAAAGCTTTTGGGTAAAGGGATAAAAATCCGATGGGAAATTGCTACACTTAGCAAATATAATAGAGAGAAAATCACTCCAAGAGGCTTGAGATTTTCCAAGAGTCCCTCATTTGATCAAGAGGAAGAGGATTTCCTACAAGAATGGATGGATCTCTTGGAAAGTTTCTCTTTTGGAATGATGGATTTAATTATTAAGAGACGTACAAACTCTCTAAAAAAACTAGATGATGAAACTAATGAAATTAAAAATTTTCTGATTGAAAATATGTCCCCTGATCAGTATTCTGAGACATTAAATGAAATTCAGAGCAATTTGGAGAGATTAGAGAGGAATGTTATAGAGACAAAAAAAAGGAAATATTTAAGAGATAAAGATGACTATGCGAGGGACCAAGTGAGGTCATATACCAAAGGAAAAGAGAGACTCACAAATAACACCTGGCAAAACACACAACATTTGCATACTAGAAGAAATTATTATACAAGAGCAAATCAGCCCTTGACATACAACTCCCCACGAAGTGTAAGGCCTAGAAATCCTCCAAATCAACCCAAGTCACCACAAAGGGTAGTATGTAGACCTAGATCACCAACAAATACTGGTGATGAATGGGAAACAGTGGTTAGGAGAAAAAAGATAAGATCACCAAAAGGATACAATGATGGATTGCCCAGATCCAGTACAATACCTACTAAGCCTCACAACAATAGGCTGCGTATTAATACACATCAGGAGGCAACCCATCCTAATCATAATAGATTTCAACCTTTGAGCATCCCCTCAAATGATGAGGATTTTTGGCATTGACATGGGAGGGGATGCTACAAAGAAATCCCCATATATCGAGCATCACCAGGGAAACGGAGACAAAGTTTAGAGGAAGGGGAGGTAGAGGAGGTATACGGGTACAAAAAAGAAAGGAAAGAAAAACGCCATAAAATAATGGAATCTTCAACCTTTCCAAATGAGAGTTAACAATACCACAGACAGAACTATTGATGAAGGGACTTAAATTTGCCCCTACGAAACCAATTGACAAGTTTAGTGTATACCTAGATTTAAATAGGTTTAAAAGGAAACTCTGCCTCAAAAAAATTTTTCTCAAAAATCGCATTAGTGAAAATCAAGAAATTGGATACTAATATTATACATACGGACCTGAAGGAAAAATCCACCTTCTTTCCAAGGTGTTGCATCTCTGGTGAGATGACCACCTTTGAAAAAATGGTGATAAACGATGTGAACAAAATAAAAAAACTTAGACCAAGTGAACAAAATTTAAATTTAAAAGGGAGACAAGCGCTCAAACAATTAAGAGAGGACCAAACAATCGTCATAAAACCAGCCGATAAAGGGGGAGGAGTGGTCATTTTAGATGTGGATGACTATAATCAGGAAATTTCCAGATTATTAAGTGACCAACAAACATACCAAGTTCTCAATAAAGATCCCACGATGGAGATTAAAAATACCTATTATGGATTAATTGAGAAGGGAAAATTGGATGAAGTTTTGAATTCAAGGGAATATAAATTTTTAAAAGTACAATATCCCAAAATCCCGGTCTTTTATTATCTCCCCAAGATCCATAAGGATAAAGATAAACCACCCGGTAGACCTATTGTCTCGGGGATAGGATCTATCTCGAGCAGGTTGTCATAATATATTGACAAATGTTTACAACCCATTGTTAGTACCTGCCCAAGTTATTTGAGAGATACCATCAATATTCTACAGATTATCCAACAGATCACTTGGGATACAGATTACTATTTTGTGACATCGGATGTCAGTTCATTATATACAATTATTTCCCATACTCAGGGATGTAGAGCAACAAGGCACTTTTTGGAACATTCTAAGAAATTTTCCGTGAATCAGGTCAATTTTATCATTGAAGGGATAGAGTGGATCTTAAAGAATAATTATTTTTGGTTTGGCGACCAGTTTTAATTGCAAATATGTGGAACGGCGATGGGGACGAGGTTTGCGCCCAGCTATGCGAACCTGTTCATGTCACACTGGGAACAGGAGTTCATTTATAACAACCGTAGCTGGGACGCAAACCTCATTACCTATCGTCGTTACATTAACGATATATTTTTCATTTGGAAGGGCGATGAATCGTCTCTTAATACCTTTTTAACCCATTTAAATACGAACGATTGGGGAATCAAACTCACTAGCCACTTTAGTAAAACCTCGGTTGAATTCTTGGACCTCAATATATATGTGGAAGAGAATATTCTCTTAAGTCTTGCACTTTCTTTAAAAAGGTGGACGTCAACAGCTATATAGGGGAGAAGAGTTGCCATTTCTCCCCTTGGCTGTTGAACGCCCCCAAAGCACAGCTGTTAAGAATTAAACGTAATTGCACGGATGGTGCAAAATTCCAGGAACAATCCACTAAAATACTCAATGATTTCAGAGAGAAAGGCTATAGTAATGAATTGTTAGTGAAAGCCTATGAGGAGGTAAAAATGAAAAATAGAAATGATCTACTTATATATAAAGATAAAAAAACGGATAGACAATATCAGAGTCTTAATTTTATTTGTGATTTCAATTGCAATAGTAAACAACTCAAGAAAATAATTAAAAAGTATTGGCCAATTTTAAAAAATGATCCTGTCCTTCATTTTTTACTTCCCGATACACCTATTATTACATATAGAGGTGCACAAAACCTAAGCAGTAGTTTAGTGCATAATCACTTACCACTGCAAAAAAACACTGCTAATACATCCTTTTTAAATGAGACAAATGGATTTTATGGGTGCGGTTCCTGTGGAGCTTGTAAAAATACCCAGAGTTCAAAACGAGTAATAAAAGAATTTGTTCACCGTAGGGATATTGGAAAAAAGTTTAAAATTAAACAATTAATTACTTGTCACTCCACAAGAGTTATATATAAAATCACCTGTCCATGTAAGTTAACGTATATTGGAAGAACCATTAGAACACTGAATACACGAATTCAGGAACACATAAGAAACATAAAAAATGGTTTTGAAAAACATAGTGTCTCTATACATTTTAAAGAAAAACACAATTGTGACCCCCGCTTTATGGAATTCATGGGAATTCAAAGAGTCTCTATGAATTGGAGGAGGGGTGATTTAATTAAGCACATAGGACAAGCAGAGATGAAATTAATTTTTAATTTGGACACAATGCAACCTCATGGACTGAATGATGACTTTGAAATTTGCCATTTTTTATAGTCTCTATTTTTAATATATATATTTTTTTAATTATTTATTTATTTATTTATTTTTTATGTATATTTTTTGATTATATTTATATAGCCATATTTCCTTTTTTATGAATACAAAGTCATCTTTTCAAGCTCCATACATTGCACTTTTGTATTCACTATGTTATGATGTTAATATATTAGATCTATTTATTAATCCGTTGTGTATATATATATATAGGATGCCACCTTTTTTTATATTTTATACTGATGGATAATATACCAATCCTTTTCTATTTTTCTATTATGAATATGTCCTTTGGAGAATCTATAATATTTAGGAACATCTTTTGACACTGGACTAATATCGGATTGTATATGGACATTGATTTCCAACACATTGCCCCTAAAAAAAATGGCGGACATCCATCGTGAGAAGTAAAACGCCTACGTCACGATTGGAGGCTGGAGGGGACATTCTGGATATCCGAATCAAGCACTATGTGGAGGCATCATTAATGTGGGACGGACTTTTCCAAAAATTTCACTTCCGCGTGTGACGTCACACGCACGAGTCGTCGTGCGTGATGATGTCACGATGTTGGGAAGATCACTGACAGCTGAGCCTTTACACTCCCACCAATATAAGCACCGTGATTGGATGTATCATGGATGCCATTCTCCAATTAGCTACCACTGAGGGATATTTAACGTTTGTATTTGCAGCATGTATTTACCAATTGATAAAGCCGAACTACACAGGCGAAACGCGTCTTGGACCAAGCACTAGCACTTGAGTATATTGATTGTATTGTTTTAAAGTTATATTTACAATACATGTTATATTTTTTATTCATGTGGACTAGTGATATATTCATGCTGCTGTAAAGAAGGGTTGTGTCACTCTATATTTGACACTACATCTGCACACTTGGAGCCCGGTTATTGGCTCCTGACAAGGTGAAAAGCCAATTGTTATTTATATTTGACCATCTATTATACCAAGGATTTCTACACCAGGGTTAGCTCTGCTTCCCTGTTTCTCCTGTTTTTGTTTCCATTTTGAGGTCTCCTATCTAACAAGGATGTATAAGGACTTCCTTACTACCACCTATATCTCCTGAGAATCACAGGAGTAAGTGTTCATTTTATTGTTATAGCGCTCCATATCTTGCACTATTTGGCATTTATTTGCACAATAGCTTTGTTTGTACACATCTGATTGTTAATAGGTTGGAGAGTGCCTATCTTTGGTGTGTGAGCTGCTATCACTTTGTTGTGTATTGTATTGCAATCTATTTCTTTTAAGCGCCTTTTTATCACAGAACCATCACTCTATTTTTCCAGATGTGTAACAGAGCATACAACTATAATGATGTATGTGCATGTTTGTTTGCTTTGGGATTTCGAGTTGTGCCATAGTGTCAAAAAGGGAGATGATTGACAGTTAGGGGACATCCAAGAAAAGTAGATTTTAATCATAGATTAAGTGAGAAGTGACTGATAGAGGGGAAAAAAAAGAGCTGCAGTAAAAAAAAAAAAAAAGTATTGATATATTTAATAAACATAGATTTTTTTTTTTATTTAATTTAATTTACTTATTTTTGTTGCTCTTCGTTTTCCAGAATATTTCTCATAGATGATACTCAGATGAGCTGTACCATAAAATTAACGAGTGTCGGGAGGTGCGGGGCCCGACCACCATGCTGACCGGTCACAGGCTGGAGAGGCTCCTGTAAAATTTGGTCTCCTTTGGGGAAATATCCATGCTTACTACCATATTGGAGTCCAAGAGATACTCCATGTGCCCAGGCAGTTGTCGGTGCCACCACAGTCCCCGAGATCAGGAGTTTCTGAGCTCCTGAGAGTGATATGGGTATTCAGGGTTTGCGGGCTATGAGGGTGAAGAGCAAGGTGGATGGCCAGCATTGTGTTTGTGAGCCTGGCTGCCATGCAGCGGCCTTGCGGTGTGCCTCAGTTATCCCGGTCCCACTAGAGAAAATGACCGCCTACCATCAGCCCCTCATTAAACTTACTAAGCACTGTGCATCCTGTGCCTGGGCACCAAAATGGTGGCAATGCAGCCTACACTGAGCAACACAATTTTGCCTACCTGCAGGCAGCTATGCCCACATGACTACCTGCTGAATCTAACTACTGTTTGACATCTAACTATCCTCTTGGAAGCCCCTGCCCACTTACCTACAGAGTGGGTCTGGTCCCCACAACTGCCTTCAGGGGTATTGAGCCCCCAAAGGTAAAACCTCTCACTACAGCCCCACGCCTGGACAGACCAACTCCTCCAGGACTTCAGTTGTTGGCCATAAGGAGCCAAAACTGAGGGTGCAGTTAACGAGCCCATTAAGTGCCAGGGTATGCGGTGTGGTAATTTCCCGACCACACAATATGAAGCTGCTATTAATCACCGGTGGTAGACAGGAGCAGACCACAGCCAGAGGACATTGCGGATCTGTCTGCAGGCATACCCCTAGAGGCCTCAGGCGGCAAGACAGCATTGACCCGACAACATATTCCAGCATCTTCTCAATATTGGTGATCTGATGAAGGGGGGCTCATGCAAGATGGAGGCCAACGAATCTCCCACACTCACAGGATGCAATCAAGCTCGGATATTTTATTTTTGCTTTTGGCCTGTTGCCTTATATTCTATTATTTCATTGCCTTTACACTGAAATGCCCATGCTAGTTAAAGTGGTGTTTATATTGCCGTGACATGCAGGGACCCATGTGTGCATGTTTTACCATATTAGCTGTACCCAGCGACTTCATAGCACTTTTCATATATCATGCTCAATGTACCGCTTGCAGTAACCCCCAGCTCTATAATTTTCTCTATAATGTGTTAACTCGTTGTATCTGAAACAAATGTAGCTTGTCTCTCTGTCACTGTTTTCAAGTGCAGAGCACATCTTTTTTTAACCTCTAAGGAAGCACTGCCTGAAAAAGAATTACCTCTCCTTGCATGGCCATCAGAGGCATAAAATGAAAGACACAGGCAGAAACCTTTATTAGTTAATTTTGCATCTAGCTTCCAATGCTGCAATGCCACTTCTTACCAAAGATTCACTGAAAGTGTCCCCCCCAGTGGTTATACAGTTTGTTGAATACTGATATTAATAATCATTTTCCACTTACTAGATAGATTATTATACTCTGAGAACCTACGCTACAGTCTAGCTATAGACAGTATTATTAAGCATGTTCCTAATCTTGTTGTTAAACCTTTAAAAAAAAAAAAGGCATGTTTTTCTTACTGCCCTAATGCATATAAGCTGTGTATCTTGATTATCTTGTCATTTGCTTTTGGGGCATGACGTGATGGTATGTAATTATCTGCACTACAAAAATAAAGAATAAAAAAAAATAATAATTAACGAGCGTCAGAGGTCCCAAACCAAATTTTGCACTGTGCATTATGCACAAAACTAATTTGCATGCGGATTGTTAATTTTTATATAGCCCTTTGGTTTAATTTGCTTTTAATGATATTGGTGTTTATAAGTCAACTGTTTTTTTTTTTTAAATTTAATCTATAAATATGTGAGTTTATTCTGATGACAAGTATAATAAAATATGCAATCTCATCTAAATAAATATATATACACTGCTCAAAAAAAATAAAGGGAACACTTAAACAACACAATGTAACTCCAAGTCAATCACACTTCTGTAAAATCAAACTGTCCACTTAGGAAGCAACACTGAGTGACAATCAATTTCACACGCTGTTGTGCAAATGGGATAGACAACAAGTGGAAATAAAAGGCAATTAGCAAGACAACCCCAATAAAGGAGTGGTTCTGCAGGTGGTGACCACAGACCACTTCTCAGTTCCTATGCTTCCTGGCTGATGTTTTGGTCACTTTTAAATGCTGGTGGTGCTTTCACTCTAGTGGTAGCATGAGACGGAGTCTACAACCCACGCAAGTGGCTGAGGTAGTGCAGCTCATCCAGGATGGCACATCAATATGAGCTGTGGCAAGAAGGTTTGCTGTGTCTGTCAGCGCAGTGTCCAGAGCATGGAGGCGCTACCAGGAGACAGGCCAGTACATCAGGAGACGTAGGGGAGGCCAAAGGAGGGCAACAACCCAGCAGCAGGACCACTACCTCCGCCTTTGTGCAAGGAGGAACAGGAGGAGCACTGCCAGAGCCCTGCAAAATGACCTCCAGCATGCCACAAATGTGCATGTGTCTGCTCAAATGGTCAGAAACAGACTCCATGAGGGTGGTATGAGGGCCCAATGTCCACAGGTGGGGGTTGTGCTTACAGCCCAACACCGTGCAGGATGTTTGGCATTTGCCAGAGAACACCAAGATTGGCAAATTGGCCACTGGCGCCCTGTGCTCTTCACAGATGAAAGCAGGTTCACACTGAGCATATGTGACAGACGTGACAGAGTCTGGAGATGCCGTGGAGAACGTTCTGCTGACTGCAACATCCTCCAGCATGACCGGTTTGGCAGTGGGTCAGTAATGGTGTGGGGTGGCATTTCTTTGGGGGACCGCACAGCCCTCCATGTGCTTGCCAGAGGTAGCCTGCCTGCCATTAGGTACCGAGATGAGATCATCAGACCCCTTGTGAGACCATATGCTGGTGCGGTTGGCCCTGGGTTCCTCCTAATGCAAGACAATGCTAGACCTCATGTGGCTGGAGTGTGTCAGCAGTTCCTGCAAGACAAAGGCATTGATGCTATGGACTGGCCCACCCGTTCCCCAGACCTGAATCCAATTGAGCACATCTGGGACATCATGTCTCGCTCCATCCACCAACGTCACGTTGCACCACAGACTGTCCAGGAGTTGGCAGATGCTTTAGTCCAGGTCTGGGAGGAGATCCCTCAGAAGACCACCCGCCACCTCATTAGGAGAATGCACAGGCATACTGTGGGAGAAAACCGCCAAATATTTCAGAAATAAGTCAGATAGATCTGGTAGTTGTCTTTTATTCTTTTCAATTGAAACAACAAGCTACTCAAGCAAGAAGAGTAAATAAACCAACAGAAGGGAGATTTAAAGATATTGTAATGTACCAGAACTTATCATATACAAGGATGTGGAGAAATACATTTTTTACAGCCCTGATACCACTTAAACAACACAATACAAGATACCCATGGGGACCAAACAAATAAATAAGTGTTCTGGAAAGACACTAAGAAAATGTTTTCTGAACCCAAGGAATTGGAGGAATGGGCAAATGAACAAATAAAGTGAGAGAAGAAGAAGGAAAGAAATGAACTTTTTTTAAATTACTGAATTAAAAGAGACTAAGTGAAATATACAGAGGGACATAAGAGGGGCATGAAAAGAAATAAGAAATTAAACTTGTCTTTTTTTTTTCCTCTCTCGTTTTTCCCTTTTTAAAGTATATATACAGGTTTAGGGAAAAGATAAATAGTGAGTTATAAACTTAGAAATTCAAAAAATGTGAGTCATATGACCCATATTAAGTGAGTAATATAAACACAATAAAATAGAACTGAAGAGATGAGGGAAGTGGGGAAGTTTTTACAAATACAAGATACGATAAACTATTATATTTTTGTTTTCATGGTTGCACAAAATAGATAATGAAATGTTTTAAACACTTTGCTTTGAAGATAGAAAAAGGATAGCTAAGACACTGGCCATTTGAAAATGGATAGATAGAAAAAGGGAAGAAAAGAGAGAAGGGGAAAGGGGGAGAAATAATTTAAAAAGGCACATAATATTAGAGGTAATATAGAATAAGATTGAGAAATATAATTTGTCACAAACAGGTGTGTTTAATTAAAGGATGATTATCAACCTGAATGGGTCTAAAGTCCAATATCAAGTCTCTTTGCCACAGCTTCCTGTTCAGACTTGTAGATTTCAGAATTTCTTTTATTTATTTTTTTAATACAACTTTTTTTCTCTCTCTCTCTTTATTTGGCCATAAATGATGTGTAAATAATTGAAAGCGCTGGTCCATGTCAACCCCTTACAGAAGATCTTAGCTAGTGACATTATGGAGAATAATTTTTGATGTTACACTAAGAGGGGCTTTTTGTCACTCTTTGTGTTAGTGAGGATGTATGCAGTTATCCGTTCTATAAAAGGGAATTTCATTGTTGTGGTATTGTTTTTTGGGTTGATCCTGTGAGGAAGAATGAGAAAGGGATGGGGAGCAAACCGGAATAGAATAGAATTCTGAAATGTATTTCTATGAACATACAGGGGCTAAACACCCCATGTAAAAGAAAACTTCTTTACAAATTATTCAGAAAAAAAAGAAATAGACATAGCTATGATACAAGAGACTCACTGGAAAAGGGAAGAGAAAGTTAGATGGAAGTATGAGTTGTATGAAGAAGTTATACATGCATCGGTGGAGGGGAAAAAAAAGAGGAGTTGTCATTATTTTTTCAAAACGGATTAATAAGGAAATATTATATACAGGGTTGGATAGTGAAGGAAGGTACCAAATTCTAGTATGCAGGATAGACTAAGTTACATATACCTTCATTAATCTTTTTTTGCCAAACGTATTACCAACAAAATATCTAAAAAGGTAATCGATTGGGTCAAAAAAGTTAAAATGGAAATATTGGTTGTTACAGGGGATTTTAATTGTGTCCTGGATACGGAGCTAGATAAGAAAATTAAAGATAACAAAAAAATAAATAACTAAAGAAACAATCTAAAATACTTTGAAATGTTATGAGAGAGAATAATTTGTTGGATATATGGCGAGTCTATCATGCAAATGAAAACAAATTTACATACCTTGCTAGAGTACATGACTCGTTATCCAGAATTGTTCTGGTCTTGGGAGAGAATAGCTTAGTAGAACAGATTCAAAAATTACAATAGGAGAGAATCCATGGGCAGATCATGGCTATAATCTGTTTGTATTAAAAGACAAAAAAATATATAAACCTTTTAGCACTTGGCTTTTGGATGATAGTATCCTCTCCAAGTGAAACATCAAAAACAAATCAGAAAGTTAATAGAACGACAATTCAATGATTTGGTGTGCCTTCAAAGTTGTTGTGATAGGATACTTGATAAAACTTAAAAATAGAATAAACAAAAAGGCACCTCGAGTTAAGAACTATATATAGAATATTACAAACTATCCAAAAAATAAAACATTTCTAACCAGCGAAACGATAACACAACTAAACTAATTTTTTTTTAAAAATCTATGAAATCGAATGTGAACGAACTAATAAAAATCTAGAAAAAATGTAAGTGAACTATTACCAAGACAATAATAAAATACTTATTATGAGGAATTATATAATATAGTAAGATAACCTGAGGAACTAAAAATAGCTAAATATTTGAAGGAAACAGAACGATCTAAAATAACACAGGAACAAAATTATAATATGAATGCCCCTCTCACTAAATTAGAATTTAAACTAGCCATCGAAAGACTAGTAAATTTTAAGAACCCTGGCCCAGACGGGATGAATAATACATTTTATAAGGTTTATAAAGATATATTGTGTGAACATTTAGCCAATGCTTTTAACGAGATTGTAGATAAGGTTCTGGACCAAAAGAAAGGCTCTATGCAAATATAATACCAATTCTTAAAAAAAGAGAGAGATCTTTTGGAATTTAAGAACTATCGCCCAATCTCTCTATTAAATGTAGACTCTAAGCTGTTCTCGGCAATATTAGCTGAGCGGATAAAGAATATTTTACCTAGTTTAATTCATGAAGACCAAATCGGTTTTGTTCCCACTAGACAGGCAAGTGCTAACTCAAGACTTTTAATTAATATTTAGGATTGGGGAAAGAAATCTGTGAAGCCCCTTCTGACCCTGTCATTGAATGCAGAAAAGGCCTTTGACAGGGTCGGATGGGGATATATGTTCGGGGTCTTGGAGTCCATGGGTTTTTGTGGATGGATGAAAGCAGCAATTAAAACCATATACCAAAATCCTATAGCCAGGGTGGTGGGTGCGGATTTATGATCCAATTTGTTTACTTTGGGTAATGACACCTGTCAGGGATGCCCGCATTTGCCAATATTATGCATAATATCCATAGAGCCCCTAGCAACTAGGATAAGGCCAAACCCAAATATCAGGGGGATTCCAGTAGCCTCAAAAGATCTTAAGATGTGCATGTATGCAGATGACACGATAACCTTGACTGATCCCATCGCTTCCATCCCACATTTAATGAATGAGATTGTCCAGTACAGTGAGATATCTAATTACAAGATAAATATAGATAAATCTGTATTCAAAAATTCTAACGAAAAAGGAAGTGAGAGAAACAGGTTGGTTTATATTAGAGACCCATTTATTAAACAAAAGCAATATAAAATGTGTCTGGCAAGAAAAAGCTTATCTGATATTGAAAGAAATTCAAAATAAACTTCTCCCTCAATTTTTTTCCGGTGTGGTTTAAACTAAGAAAAAAGATGAAAAATAATGTGAAAATGTATGGTTTTATGGAGTTGAAGGTTTTAGAATCGCTCATAGATGATCTAAAGTTAGACTTGTGGAAAGAAAATTAAAGATGTAAATAATATTATGAAAGAGGGAAGAATTAGAACTTTTGCAGCTTTAATGTTAGAATATAATTTATCAAAATCTGAAACATTTAACTACTTAAGAATCAAATCGCTTGTCTCTAAAAATTTTGAAGAGGGAAAAAGTAAAAATGGCATCTATAAGAAACAAATTTTGCACCAATGAAAACTTTAAAACTTTTATTAAAATGCTAAATGTTGACCCAAACAATGTCATAAATTATCATTATAAAACAATTCAAAAAATGGGAAACGGAATGTAATATTAACATAGATATTGGTGCTTGGGATAAAACCCTAGTTAGAGTTAAGAAAAATGTCCATAATCTAATTTTGATTGAAACTTTTTTTTTTTTTTTTATTTCATTTTTCTTATAAAGACGTACAAGACAATACCATCAGCAATAATGATATAAAAAAAAGAAGAGTGTAAACATTTACCCCCAGTTGGATGAAACATATGGTATTACATATATACATACACATTATACATTGCACATTGCCATTTACTATATTAGTGCTTATTCCCCTTATCTTTACTCAAAAATATTATTACTTAAAACTAATCCAAATACCATACTAACAAAATCAACCGGCATGACAGAATTTTAATCCAACATTCCCTCTAAAATTAAAGTGCATTATATTTACCATATAAGTCAACCTAATTCACTATTTATTATTATATCCTCTTATATTGAGTAGATGACTTTACATAACTTCATTAATGTGATATACATTACAAACATGCAAGAACAAACATTATTATGCATTGCGGACTCTACTTGGGGTATAACAGTGGCACCTCTATTCCATTACCTTAAAATAATAAAAAGGAAAAAATGTAAAAAAAAAACTATTCTGTTTGTTTTGTCCAGGATTTTATATGACCAGACTCTCCATTTTTTCCTTCCAGAAATTACTGACATCTCTGATTTTTACTGACTGATGTCCCAAGGCCTCCATGGTTAATTGATATTGAACTTGTGAATATAATTGGGCTTGTGTAAAATTTGCACTACTCTTCCAGTTCCTTGCAATTATTATTTTTATTGCTGCTACAAAGTGGACATATATAAATTTATTCTTAAAAAGGAGTGATTGTAAATTTAAGTGGAATCGACCGTTATGGTGACCTCTGGGGATTTTTATTTCTGTAATGTACTCCAATGATTCAAAGGCCATATACCACAGATTTCTCACCTTACTACATTCCCACCATATATGTCCAAAAGTCCCCTCTTTTTCATTACATCTCCAACACAATGAAGAATTAGAAGTATACATTTTGGACAATCTGGTAGGGACTAAATACCAGCGGTTCATTAATTTAAATAATACCTCAAGAAGGTTCAGACAATGGATTATTTTACTTGTTTGATATAATACTTGATCCCATTCAGACTTGAGAATCTGTACATTTAGCTCTCTACTCCATTTTTGGATGTTTACATTTAAATTTGGTGCTTCAATTTGAAGAAGAGCAGTCCTTGCCTTTGAAACTATTTGCGGTACATTCTCATTTTTTAATAAAACTATCAAATTTTCTATACCCGCTGTGGGTCAGTGTAACAAAAACTGTTTAATAAAACCTCTAATTCTTAAATAATTATACCACTCCTTCCTAGGTAGTGAAAATTCTTATATCAAATTTTCAAATGATTTAATTTTGTCCCCCGATATTATTTGATTTATATAGTCAATACCTTTCCTTGTCCATTCACTTACATTTAAATCTTTCATCCTTAGTTGTATAATACTAAAGTTAAAATTTCCCAATATTTTATTACATATTCCGCTATTAATCCTCAACTTTTCCCACTCCATTAGAATTGATTTCAAACAATTATTGGAAGTACAGACCTTTTTAATTCTTTCATCTTGCTTAGTTAACAAAATCAATTGATGTAAGTTTTCCATTTCTACCATCTCCATTTCTAATTAGTACCAACCAGCTTCCTCTGAACTTAATAGTTGCGTCTTATAAATATGGAACATCATATTAGCTAAATAGGTTATGTTGACATTTGGAAAGTTTATCCCTCCTTTCCTGCTCTTCTGCATCAGAAGTTGCTTATTCATCCTCTGCCTTTTTCCTTTCCATATAAAATTGTTTATATCTCGTTGTATGATAGATAACCATGGTTGTGGCATTCTCAAGGGGATCATACGAAATAGATAAGACCATTTAGGGAGTAAATACGAATTGACCAAATTAATTCTACCCCACCAGGATAGTTCAATTTGTCTCCATCTTTTTAATGACTCATGTGTCAATCTAAATATTTTCAAAAAATTAGTTTGCAACGTATCTTTTAAGTCATCAGTAAGCATTATACCCAAATAAGATAGTATATTTTTATTGCAATTAAATTTATATTTATCTTTAATCTGTAGGATAGAATCTCTGGAAATATTTATAGCTAAAAAAGTGGATTTAGTTGCATTTATTTTATAATTTGAAATCAGACTGTATTTGTCTATCTCTTCCATCAGAGCACTAAGCGATTTGACAGGGTCGGTTAGGGTCAAAATCAAATCATCCGCATATAGATTTAATTTAAATTCTTTCTCTCTGTATCTAAATCCTTTGATTCGAGAGTTATCTCTTGTATTAATAGCTAGGATCTCCATTGTCATAATATATAGAATAGGCGACAGAGAACAGCCCTGTCTCGTGCCGTTTTTTACTGTAAACCACTCTGCACATATATTTGGGGCCACTGTTCTTGCTTTTGGGCCTTCGTATAGTGCCAAAATAGCATTGAGCATCCTTCCCTGAATTCCAAATTTTTCCATAGTTTTCCTTAAAAAGTTCCAACCGACCCTGTCGAAAGCTTTCTCGGCATCTACAGCCAGTACAAATAAAGATTTATTATTTCTTCTAGATGCATCTATCAAGTCCAATAATCTTCTGGAATTGTCTGCTGGATCTCTGCCTTGTACAAAACCGATTTGATCGTTTTTAATTATATTATCAATTAGTCCCCTTAGTCTATGAGCCAAGACTGATGAAAAGATTTTAACATCTGTGTTGATTAAGGAGATAGGTCTATAATTTTCCACCTTTAAAGGATCTTTGTTATCTTTAAGAATTGGAAGAATATTTGCACTCAGCATTTCGGTAGGAAATTTGCCAACTGGTACGATTTCGTTAAACATATTTGTTAAATGGGGAGCTATAAGATTTTTAAAAGATTTATAGAATAAATTTGCAAAACCATCTGGGCCTGGCGTCTTATCTGGTTTTAATTTGTTTATTACTGCCTCTACTTCTTGAACTGTAATTAAAGTATTTAGCTTATTACTTTGTTCTATTGTAAATTTAGGTGTATTAATTTTACTCAAATAATCCTCCTCATTTATAGTGATGTCGTGAACCCGAAATTTTCGGTTCGCGAACGGCGAACGCGAACTTCCGCAAATGTTCGCGAACCGGCGAACCGCCCGAAACGCCATTGACTCAATGGGGAGGCGAATTTTAAAACACACAGGGACTCTTTCTGGCCACAATAGGGATGGAAAAGTTGTTTCAAGGGGACTAACACCTGGACTGTGGCATGCCGGAGGGGGATCCATGGCAAAACTCCCACGGAAAATTACACAGTTGATACAGAGTCTGGTTTTAATCCATAAAGGGCAGAAATCACCTAACATTCCTAAATCACAATCAATATGGATTGACACCTGACATATGACATATTGACACCTTGACATATGGATTAATCTGTCCTCAGAGCCCCTGATGCACACGGACACAGAGCAGAATAGAGACTGGTCCCCCTGGGTCATCACTTGGCAGATATGGATTGACACCTGTCCTAAGGTTCCCTGATACACACTGACACACAGAGCAGAATAGGATCACTTACATCGGGTCACGGCAGATATGGATTGAATGCACCTTGTTACAAACTGCTATTTGTAACGGGCCCTTTAAATGGCAAATTGCCCTGCTTCCCTGGGTTGTGGAGAAGCCTACTTGCCAGCCTCCTCCCGCATGACCATGGCCCCTGGGAGATTGTGAAAATGTATGCACTTTTATTTGGTGTGTATGGCCCTTTAAGACTGTCGGTGGGCATATTGGGGCTTATGGACTCTTTATGTGACTGGTGCTGGCCCTTTAAACACCTTTTTTGGGACATCAGGAAGATTGGGACACTGCCCCTTTAAGGCCGTGTCCTCAGACTTGTTGGGGACACGGCCCCTTTAAGACGGTGTCCCCTGTGTCCCCAGACCTGGTGCAAACCCTTTGTGCCTGCCTTGCTATTTCCCACTTGGTTCAGTAAATGGGAAATTATTTCAGCTGCAGAGACTAAGTCCCATTCGCGATGGGACTTAGTCGCTTTTTCAGCCTGAAATAGACCGACCTCACAGCCCAAATCTATGGAACTGTTTTGGGCAGGAAAATGTGCTTGCGGTCGGTCATAAAGGGACCTCCAGCTAACTTTTTAACCCCTGGATGGATTTGGCTGATTTTTGGTTATGTTTATGTTTTAAGCGTGCTGATTCCAAATATGTAATTATGAAGATGGGATGTGTAGTTTTAAAGTTACAGTGTATGGCTAAAAACTGTATTTTTACTGCCTGTGTTTAATTATGTTAATCTCTTCCCAAACGTCATTTCGTTCAAAGTGGAGAGAATGTTAAAAAAATATATTTTTGTTCGGAGTGTGAGAAATGCTTTTCAGCCGCTTCTAATCTTAAGCATCATTTGAGGAGCCATACAGGAGAGAAACCTTATTTGTGGTGTGTTTAGTATTGTTCTGATCAGTTTAATACCTTCCGCGTCTCCTATCAGTGGACGTGTATATGGCAGCCATTTTAGGAACCGTACACCTGGGACCCGAGCAAGGTCACCTCGTTCAACAGGCTTGCAGCATATCCTCCAGGAAGAAGAGCCTGAACCCTTACCGGCTGCACGTGTCTTACCTGTACATGGAAAGCTGCCGTGGTTCCTTGATGAGCCAGCTGCCCGTGAGTTAACATGTCCCGTGGAGAAGCACTCTGTCCTGTAAAGCCTCACCAAAAAAAAAGAGTGGTGTGTTTAGTATTGTTCTGATCAGTTTAATACCTCCCGCGTCTCCTATCAGTGGACGGTAATCGCATTGGGATTTTTGTAACAGGGAGATGGAAGAAGAGGCTTGACGTCCTCTTCCTTACTGCAAATTTGGGGCACTGCGCGTCAAGCTAATGTGACACCAGATAGGAGTGGTGTGTTTAGTACTATTTTTATCAGTTTAATACCTTCCGCGTCTCCTATCAGTGGACGTGTACACGGCATTGATTTTTGTAACAGGGAGATGGAAGAAGAGGCTTAGTCGGTCCTCTTACTGCAAATTTGGGGCACTGCGCGGTCAAGCTAATGTAACACCAGATAGGAGTGGTGTGTTTAGTACTATTTTTATCAGTTTAATACCTTCCTGCCTCCTATCAGTGGACGCAGACAATCAAAGATTGATTTTTGTAACAGGGAGATGGAAGAAGAGGCTTGGTCGGTCCTCTTACTGCAAATTTGGGGCACTGCGCGGTCAAGCTAATGTGACACCAGATAGGAGTGGTGTGTTTAGTACTATTTTTATCAGTTTAATACCTTCCGCGTCTCCTATCAGTGGACGTGTACACGGCATTGATTTTTGTAACAGGGAGATGGAAGAAGAGGCTTGGTCGGTCCTCTTACTGCAAATTTGGGGCACCGCGCGGTCAAGCTAATGTGACACCAGATAGGAGTGGTGTGTTTAGTACTATTTTTATCAGTTTAATACCTTCCGCGTCTCCTATCAGTGGACGTGTACAAGGCCTTGATTTTTGTAACAGGGAGATGGGAGAAGAGGCTGGGTCGGTCCTCTTACTGCAAATTTGGGGCACTGCGCGGTTAAGCTAATGTGACAAAAGATAGGAGTGGTGTGTTTAGTACTATTTTTATCAGTTTAATACCTTCCGCGTCTCCTATCAGTGGTCGTGTACACGGCAGTAATTTCTGTAACAGGTAGATGGAAGAAGATGCTTGGTTGGTCCTCCTAACTGGAGACTGTGTTGCTGTACGGGTGGCAGGTGGAGCCATTTATAAAGTACACACTGCTTTATAAAGCCATTTATAAAGTACACACTGGCGGCTTGAACCCAAGTTGGTGGCGGATAAGTCACGCAAGTCAACAGGCATCCAGAGCTAAAATACAGCAGCGTGTGGACCATTTTTAGCCCAAGGCAGCTCATCTCATCAGGCCTTTTTTACATAGGGTCACTTGGCAGATATGGATTGACACCTGTCCTAGGGATCCCTGATACACACTGACATAGGGTCACATGGCAGATATGGATTGACACCTGTCCTCAGAGCCCCTGGATACACACTGACACAGATCAGAATAGGAATGTTACCCCCAACATAGGGTCACTTGGCAGATAAGGGATTGACACCTGTCCTCAGAGCCCCCATACACACTGACACAGATCAGAATAGGAATGTTACCCCAACATAGGTCACTAAGCAGATATGGATCAATAATCTGTCCTAAGGATCCCTGGGATACAATAATTCGACACAGATCAGAATAGGGAATGTTGACCCAACATAGGGTCACTTGGCAGATATGGATTGACACTCCGTCCTAAGGATCCTGATACACACTGACACAGATCAGAATAGGGAATGTTACCCCAACATAGGGTCACTTGGCAGATATGGATTGACACCTGCCCTAAGGATCCCTGATACACACTGATACACACCTACTTGAATGGTATAGACATTTTTAGCAGCTCCTGGCCCGAACACCTGACCCACATAGGAGCCGTTATAGACCGATTAGGGAGTCCGGACTGACCCTAAAGCCCAGTAAGTGCCATATAGGAACGTGTAAAAACCTCCCCAAGATAGTAGTATGGGCCCCAGAATGTGAACAGGCCTTCCACAGCTCAAGACGGCGCTCATTAAATCACCTGTACTTTCTTCTCCTGATCCAACTAAACACTTTCTCGTCCATACAGACGCTTCTATGCTTGGATTGGGAGCAGTACTGAGCCAAGTCGGAGCAGATGGTGGCGAGCAACCCGGGGCTTATCTAAGCCGTGAACTTTTGCACAGTGAAGTATATTCACTGCCATTGAAAAGGAGTGCATAGCGGTGGTGTGGGCCCTCAAAAAGCTGCAACCTACTTGTATGACAACCG